>JADLZK010009779.1:0-102401 GCA_015847255.1 Hyparrhenia diplandra
ACACAAACTAAGCATTAGGTGGATATGATTTTCCCACCAATATGATAGTTCTAAAGGATCAAAAAATAGATGTGATCCTTGGTATGGTTTAAATACCGTTATGGTACTATTGTAGACACTTTCAATAGAACTATCAAAGTAAAGTTACGAGAAAAATTATGAACTCCTTATTCAACTTCAATTGTAAAGAGGCGGAAAAAAGTATGTGCAACTTGTGTTAAAGAGATCAAAAGACATCGGTAGTATCGCGAGTTTTTAGGATGTATTTCGGATGAATTACACGGACTACCAGGAGAGAGATGTTCAGTTCATTATAAATTGAAAGCGGGAAGCTGCTCCATCTCTCGAAGAACTTCTGAGAATGGCACCAAAAGAATTGGCGAAATGAAAACTTCGGTTACAAAGTTATTAGAAAAAGGGTTTATTAGACTAAGTTCTTCACCTTAGGGATGTCCGGCCATTTTTGTGAAAAGAAGGATCGGACTTTGAGAATGTGTATAGATTATCGTCCACTTAATGAAGTGGCGATCAAAAAACAAGTACCCTCTGCCCGGATTGATTTACTCTTTTGATCAATTAAGTAGGGCTAAAGTCTTTTTCAAGATTGATGCGAGATCGAGGTATCATCAAATCGAGGGATTAAACCCGGGGATATTCCAAAAGACCGCATTTACCACTAGATACGGTCTTTCACGAATATTTGGTTATGTCTTTTAGTTTTAACAAATGCCGGCTCATTTCATGTACTTGATGAATCTGGTGTTTATGTCGAGGTGGATAAATTAGGTTGGTGGTATTTATTGATGATATCATATCTATTCAAGAATGAAGAAGAGCATGCAAGAGCATCTCAGAATAGTTTTAAAACGATTGAGAGACCATCCTTATATGCTAAATTTAGTAAGTGTGCCTTTTGGGTGAAAAAAGTACAATTCTTGGGTCATGTGCTATCATCGAGGAAGGAGTTACCCGTTGACCCAAGCAAAGTTAAAAGATATCCTCAATTGGAAACCACCAGCGGTATTTGTTCAGGTCGTGGTTTTCCTTGGAATGGCAGGGATATTACCGTCGATTCATTCTGACTTCTCTAGAGTAGCAAAGCCTATCGGGTTACTAAAGAATCCCGGACTAAGTTTGTTTTGGTCACGAGGTGTGGCGAGGCTTTTCAGAATTTGAAAGAAAGCATTAACCTTTGCACCCGGTGTTGGCAACGGATATAGAAAAACCATTTGGCAGCGTCTATTGTGGCGCATCACGGTATTGGTATTGGTTGTGTGTTAATGTAAAGAAGGCAAAGTCATTGCCTATGCATCCATCCATGGCTGAGCGGCATGAAGAGCATTATCGAACTCATGATCCTAGAGCTAGCGGCGTGGTTCATGCTCTAAAATCTGGCGTCATTATCTCTTGGGTAATACTTGTCATGTTTACTCTGAGACCGCAAAAAGTCACGAAATATATATCTTTACCGGTCAGATTTGAATATCGCGCCGGAGAAGATGGCTAGAGTTAATCAAGGACTACGACATAGAAGTGCATTATCATCCTGGGAAGGCAAATGTTGTTGCCGATGCACTTTCAGTCGAAATCCGATGTAATTGTCTTACGGCCAACATAAGAGATAAAACTCTATGTGGGGAACTAGAAGCTGAATATAGAAATTGTTGAACATGGTATGGTAACCAATGCTACCGTAGTAGAATCAACCATCAAGTATCCAGATTATTGATGCTTTCGAGAAGATAAGCAAAGGCATAGCACATATCAAGGAAAAAGTTAGAAGTGGAAAACCCACTTGTTTGAGAAATTGATGAAGCCGGATGTGCTATGGTTTAGGATCGTTTGGTGGTACCAAAAGAATCAGGATTCGTCAACAAATCCTGGATGAGGCCCATCGACCGGATATTTTATTCATCCGGAAGTACCAAGATGTATCGGGATTTGAAACAAAGATTACGGTGGACAAAAATGAAAATGAGATTTGCGGATAATGTAGCTGAATGTGACGCGTGTCGGCCCAGTAAAAATTTGTGCACATATGAAAGGCTGAGGGGCAATTACATCCTTTGCTGTCCCTCTTGGAAGTGGGAAGAAATCAGTTATGGACTTTATTGTCGGTTTTACCCGAACAACAAAAGGGTTCAACTCTATTTGGGTTATAGTTGATCGACTTACCAAGATAGCCCATTTCTACGGTAAATGATAAGTACAAAGCAATAGATTATGCCAAGCTATATGTCCATCGGATTTTTCGGTTTACATGGAGCACCAAAGCACATTGTAGAGATAGAGGTTCTTTGTTTATGTCAAATTTTTAGAAACAAATGCAAAAGTCACTTGGTACCAAACTAAATCATAGTTCGGTTATCATCCCGAACCTTGGCAGCACAAGCGGAAAGAGTTAATCAGATTCTAGAAGACATGTTGAGAGCATATATTCTTAATTATTGAGAGAAAGTGGGATATTTGTTTTACCATTAGCGAGTTTGCTTACAATACTTGAGTTATCGGGAAAGTATTCAAATAGCACCGTTTGAAGCTACGTATGGTCGCGCCAGATGTAGAACCCCATTACATTGGTCAGAACAGGAGAAAGATGGTTTCTGTGATGGACCACGGTAAATGAAGCCGAAAAGAAAAAGTGAGATTTGTGCAAGATAAATTAAAAGAGGCACAATCGACAAAAGTTATGAGATAAAAAGGCGTAAATTTTTGGAATTTGAAGTAGGGGATTATGTGTACTTGAAAGTGTAAGCCCATGAAAGGAGTAAATAAACTTTGGAATTAAAGGTAAAGCGGCACCTCGATACATCGGTCCATTTCAAATCTTGGAAAAGCGTGGACGGTTGCTTATCATTTCGGATTACCCGGAAAAGATTATCGGCGGTACATGATGTCTTCCATGTATCTCGAGTTGAAGAAATGCCTACGAGAGTACCGATCGTGTGGTTGATTTCGAAGAAATTAAATTAGAACCTGATCGACCTACTCACGAATATCCTATTAGGATCCTAGATCGAAAAGCTCGAGTCTTTCGGCGAGAACTATCGAGATGGTACAAGATCAATGGGTCAACACTCGGAAGAAGAAGCTACCTAGGAATGGGAAGACTTTCTAGCGAAAAATTTTTCCCAAATTCTCCTTTCTTAATCCTTGTAAATGTAAGACCTTTTCTTGTTTTATAGAATAGTTTGAGATGTGTTTGCTTGACACATTTCCTTTGCCGTTACTAAACCTAGGCTTCAAATCTCGGGGACGAGATTTCTTTTAGGAAGGGGTCTGTAACACCCACAATTATTACAATTAATAAAAATATGACATGTCATCAAGATCATTGCAAAGCATGCATGTTTAGCCTGCCATGTGTTGCATTAAACTAAAATAAGTTTATTTTATGTTTGGTTTACGTTGTCGGTCGAAAAGGCGCGGAAAGAATCGGTCAGGAAGTTACCCCGGTCGGAAACCGATTTGAAACCCTAGTTTGTCCCCTTTTCTTTTATTCAAAATTTATCAAGAATTTGAGGGTGGTTACAAAAGGGAAAAAGTAGAGTTTTCAAAGTTGAGTAAAGTTGGTATTTTGAGTTTTTCAAAGTTTAGTTCAAAATTTTAAAGCAATTTTGAATTCCGACAAAACCCTAATTACCCCCTTTTCTCTATTTCAAAATCTAAGCAAAATTTGACAAAACTTCCAAAAGCTAGTTTGTAGATCTTGTTGAGATGAACAAAATATATGTACAAAGTTTTTCAAGTTTCTACATAATTTAAAAAGTAATTTTGAATTCAAATTCCTTACTTTTTGACCCCATTTCAAAAAGTTTAATTTAGAGGCCGAATTTGAAAATGTTCAATTATGAAATTTGTAGATCTTGAAATTTTAAGCAAACTTTGTTTTTGGAGATTTTTTTGAGTTCAGTTCAAATTTTGAGAGTAATTTGACAAATTCAAAGTTAGGGTTTCTACCTTTCACGATTGCGAGGCCAATCTTCTTACCTTACCGGCATTGGCGCCAGCGCGCCGCCGCGCCATGCCCAGATTTTTCTCGCGTCCGCGCCGGGGAGCTTGGGTCGGCCGGCCACCCCTCATCATCCCTCCCTCCCTATAAATAGGTCGCGCATCGCCCGTTTTTCTTCTTTTCGAAAACCGCCGCCGGGAACCACTCGCCCGCGCCACCGTCGTTCGTCGCCGTCGAGTCTCCTCTCACCAAACCATCTAGCCAGCAAACTTCGCAACTTTCTTGCGCTCCTTTGGATCGACGCGCGACCCTCGCCGATCGTAAAATCATCTCGCGCGTTTCTTCTCGCGTAGTCGGATCTTTATACGCTTCGACCTCAGTCGACGGCTTCGCTCACGGTGAGCTTTTGCTTTGCACTTTCCCTCGCGTTTTCTATTCCCTCTAGATGATGTAGTCGTGATCGGCTCATCCTTTTTCCCGGCGTGGCCCCACGCGCGCGGAACACCGCATCCGAGCCGCCGCCGCCCGCCGTCGTCGTCGGTGACCCCTTCCGTCGGCGTCCCCGGGCCAAAGCGACTTCGTGTTTAAGCAGCGTGAGAGCTCTGGCGCCCTCCTTCTTTCCGTTTTTAAATTGGTCCCGCTGCTTTGCGGCTCGGCAGCGGCCTGCGCCGCCGATGCCTTGATGGCGCCCAGCGCCAGCGTCGGCGCCCGGGAAACCCGCCCTCAGCCGGGCCGAGGATCAAACATTTCACCCAGGGCACATTCGCATTCACGGGCGGCCCAACTGTTCAACGGGCGGTTCGTTACTATTCATAGCAGGCGGTCCATCATGCCGCGATAGCGGAGGCCGTGAACAGTTTTGGGCCGTGCACGATCTTGGGCAATTCAACCCGAAACCCTTTTCATTTATGAAATGTTTTATTCAATTTCATTTATTTGAATAGTAATGCGATTTTCCAAATTTCATATAAATTCAAATATGGGTTCTAAAATCATGAAAATTTTTGTGTAGCCTTCCCATCATATGTACTATCTAGGAAAATTATGAAACTTGAATTTTAAATAGTTTGGGCATGATTTAAAAATACAAATTTTAATTGAAAAATGCATCTTCCTTGATTTTTAATAATTATTCTATTTATCAAAAATCATGAAAATTATTTTTACACTGTTTCATGACATGATCTACCTGTACAAAAATTTTGAGCTTGTTTAAAGAAAGTTAAAATATTTATTATTTCATGCTCTATTATTTCATGTGTTGAATAATTTGTTTTATGTCTTATAACCTAGGGTTTTGGGTGAATTTTGGATTGTTTTTGTGAACCCTAAACCATGCCACTATCAAATGGTCCTTGAGAACTCCTTAGGCAATGGTGATGATATCTCGTAGAGTAGTTCAACAAGTTGGTTTTGTTGGATTGCAACTTTATCGTGAAGGAAAGTTGTACTCAAGTGTTTATCGTTTCATGCACTCTCGCGCATCATGTTTATATACACGGCATCATGTAAAGCATATATTATTCTTTTCGGTATAGTGAGCGAAGGTGAGCGAGAGATCGTCGATCAAGCTTCAGAAGAGGGTTTTCTTGTTGATTCGAATTCGATTATTGTGATCCATCGTCGAGTCGGGTTATTTAGTCAACCAAGGCAAGCCCGATTCATTTAAACATTCCTTGTGTTTTTACAAAGCTTTTATATCACCTTTGCTTTATACATTGCGTTAGGTGATAGGAGTTGTGTGATAACCTAATTGATGCATTACCCATCCTTGATTATTGCTATACCATTCTTGTTAACTGTTTAATTTCGAAAATGCTTAGTGATGCTTAGCCATGCTTAATTAGTTAGACTTTTTGAGTCAAAATGTGCTAAGTATTCAATCATAGCCCGAATGGGCAGTTGTTGAAAGGATGCTATGTTATGAAACCATATTGGAATATGGTGTTTAACTTGAGCCGGTCGGGTAATTTAATTGAGAATGGAGTCTCGGTGTGTAGTATTTCCGACTTGTCGATTAAGGACCGTTCGTTGTAAGCAATGTGGACCGAGACTTTGGAGCATAAGCTGCGCTGAGGTCTTTTGACCAATGGCACGTCTGTCGGGCGTCGCCCGGAAGCGTCGAAAAAAGTGCCCGACCACATACTCCGGAAAGCCCGATCTCGGGGTGTCAAATCGAAACGCATACAACCGGCGCCTTTGGGAGTGGAGAGATGGCGGGAGTAGCGTGTACACTCGTGAGTTAAATTCACGGATGCACGTGGGTTAGATTCCCAAGGTGTGAGGTGTCTTGTGCTCTCGGGTGGCGTAGGACGCGTTCCGTTTGAGTATCAAGAAAGGGTTGATATATGCAAGCTTAAGTGCTACATATGTCGTGTGGAAGGAACTCCCAAATTTGGGTTAATCGATTTTGAAATCGCGTGCTTCTCGGATATGGAGACTTGGTTTCCCCCTTACATCGTAGATTATTTATGGAACCATGAAGAGATGGAATAAGTGATGGAATATATAAGAAGGGTGTGCTCTAGTGTAAGATCACCCAGTAGGTGAGAAACTTAATTGGGATTAAAACATTGAAAGTAAGGATTCACTACTAGTGAGCTTTTAAGCAAAAAAGAGTTCTTGATTCCTGCTAAAAACCTTACCTTGAATCCTATTAGACCCGGCATTCACGAGTCTTCTCCTATTTTCTTTAGTCGGGTAAGTCTTGTTGAGTACTTCCGTACTCGGGGTTTGTTAACCCATGTTGCGGGATCGGTAGTCATGTGCACCTTTGGACCTTGTTGTATGGCGATCCATAAGGAGGATAGTGGCGATGAGTGAGAAGTGAGACCCGTGAAATTTTGGGTCTATTAGTGAGAGATATGTAATAAACTTTACATTTACTCCTACTTATATATTGTAAAACTTGTTTTGGATAAATGGTTGTAAAATTTTTGTAATATAAGTCTTCATTGTTTTACTCGATTATGTATGAAAACTGTTGTATCTTTGCAATGACCTCGTAACGGATCCTGGTTGGAATAGTTAATAGAACTTTTAGGGTTATGGGTGCACATATGTGGCTATTAAAGGTCATTGTGCGATAATTAGTATATGTGGGCCCTATAATTTGGAAGGTTCTGTTACAATCGCTTCACTTTGCCTCGACTTGCCCCGCACACTTTGCAGCGGTCCATCAAGCCAAGCCTTATCTTGATCTTCACCACCTTGGTCACATGACTCCATGTCATGTTTCATATGCAATAAAGCTCCTTCATTGCGTCACCACACGTGAACTAATCTCACGTATATTATCTCAATCACACATATTAGTTCACCTAATGTTGGCACTC
Organism: Hyparrhenia diplandra; assembly: GCA_015847255.1. Taxonomy (NCBI): domain Eukaryota; kingdom Viridiplantae; phylum Streptophyta; class Magnoliopsida; order Poales; family Poaceae; genus Hyparrhenia; species Hyparrhenia diplandra. The sequence continues at coordinate 7,288 of JADLZK010009779.1, forward strand.
AATTACCAAAACCACAAGGGACCTTTCAACGGGGGCCAAATCAGTGATCAAAAGTGCCTCCCAGATGATGAAGGTTTTCCAAAATGCATTTTTGGAGCTTGTCGGTGTTGTAACTGTAAGTGAATATGAATCCATAGATGTCGCCAAGTTTGGCAACGGAGTTACAGGATTCCAGTGCTTGTTGGGAATCAACATTTATGCGCATGATCTTGCACTGCAAGATCCTATTATAACCCCCAGGACTGTTGAACCTGCCTTCTATTGTTGCTAAGACTTGCACCTTTCCAAGGCCAAACAGATGCGAGAGCGTGTAAGAATCTCAAATCATGATTAGCCACTGTTGTTTTGCAATTTTTGGGTGCATGTGCCCCCCAGCTTTAGTGTAGCTTCACGCCTGTGTTGCGATGGTAAGGCATAAAACACCGCTGCATTTACATGGGGGTGGTTGGGTGACGTGAGGGGTGTGGGAACAACGTTGTAGGGTGGTACAAAGCATTAACAAAGCCAAAGAACAACAATTGTGAGTGTGCTAGATGTCGGGAGTGATTGTGAGCAGCAGGCTCGTGACGCACCCGTCGTGTAGAGGGCGGAACAAAGGCAAGTGCTTTTGTGCATAGGTGGTATAGCTACGAGCGATGGACACATGAGGATGCTCGGCGATGAATCAGGTGCCTCCTTGTCAACAACGTAGTAAGGAAATTCGTTGTGCATCTTGTCTACAATCGTATGAGGTCCGGCTGACGCGCTTCTCGCTTTCCCTCCTACCTTTTCACTTTGAGTTTGATTGTGCGTGGAGAAAGATGTAGTGGCAATCATTCATAGATCCCAAATGAGTCAGACAAGGAAATCAAACACATCTAAATTGAGTAAAACAAATTCGTTGTGCCCAACAACTCTGATTCTCCAGCTGTTCACATCAGCGCTCTCACAACCCCCTAGCATCGAGTGCCGATCGCCGCGCCCAGCAGTTCACATCTCCACTCAGCGGCGCTTTCGGCTCTCATCCTCTCACAAAAACCCCCCGCTCAGGCGCCGAATGTCCTCCAGCAGAGCAGAGTGTAGACATGGCGCCCTGCGTCTTTCAAGTGCTCTCGATGCTTGTGGCGGCTTTGCTGCTGCTTGCCGCTGGGACTCCATCGTCCGCCCCCTGGCGGAGAGCCAAGGGGAGGCTGGCGGGGGCCATAGCCCCCTAATATGTGGCAAAAAAATTCTAAGTATGTATTTATAAATTTTATTTTTACATTTAAAAGAGTGAATATAACAAATTGTTATCATATATACATTATTAATATCCTATATATTATAAAGTCATACTAAGCACAACTATATTAAATTAAAATAACTTATATGAACACATCTAAAAAAACATTAGATAATAAAATTCCCTATAAACTCATACTCCCTCCGTCCTTAAATGTTTGTCGTTTTCGCTTCCCAAGAAAATACTACCGGCAATTATATATTAAAATATATAAATATTTATGCTAAGTAATTAGTATCATTACAAATATCTTTTTGTCTAGTTTTTTAATAAATTTATTTGGAGATATAAATGTTTCATGTATTTTGTACAAATCGAAGTCAAATTTGTGGCACTAAAACCGGCGGCGACGATCAATTAGGGATAGAGGGAGTATGAAAGACTACCACACCAGACCTTGATGAGATTTATGAAATCATCGTAGATCTTTGTTGTTAACGGGCATGTTGCTTAACACTAAAAACAGCATTTTAAATCTTAGAATACATATAGGGCATGTTTGGTTACAAGCCACATTTGCCACGCCTAAGCTTAAGTATTTGCCACACCGTGGCTTGCCACACTACGTGGTAAAATTGAAGTGTTTGGTTTGTTACTAAACTGTGGCAAAATTGTGTGGCAGCTGTTTGGATGGTTGGCACAAAAATTTGACAAAGTTGACACATTGTGTTAAAATAGTATGGAGTTTCTAATGGATTGAAAATAAATATGAAAATAAGACTAACAAGACAATTTGTGACGTATTAAAAGTGTAGCAAAATAAATTCATGACACGATCAATCTATATTTTGAAACCGGTGTATATAATATAAGATGAATACATCAATTTTCTTAACTGTGGTCAGTTTTCTTAACTCAATGTGCTGTACAAGGCCGGCCCCATATGGAATATAAGATGAATACGACAGGCAGTTGCCGCAAGGGGCGGGATCTGCATGCATGCCGCTGCTGCTCGGCTTTGTGGCTGTGGTGGCGGCGGAAGAAACGGCCGCCACACTTTCCTTGAGAAAAACTGTGGCGAGATGATTCTAGGGCGGTGGCGAGCCACAACTTACTGCTCAACCCAACAGCCGCCGAAGTGCATGTGGCGAGCCTAATATTAGGCGTGGCGATTTGTGGCGGCATCCAAACAGGCCCATAAAATTAAATTCGGGCACCCATGTCAAGTCGATGAATTAGCCTAAAAGGTCACCATAGAAACTTGACCAGATGAGTTATGTTCATTTTTAGAAGTTGGACTTTTATAGTTGGCCCCCATTATATATAATTTCTGGCTCAAACACTTGCTCCCGGCCGCCAACTAGGTCCAAGTGGGCCCTCCGGGGAGAATATGAATGGGTGCTGCTTGTTGGATCTCTTCCACAGTGCCTCGACGCTTGTGAAGGCAAGGTTTTCCTTGCTAGAAGGGGATAGCCAAAATGTCCCACCTAGCCGGCAAGGGGCTGTTTGGTTCGCAGCCGATGGCAGCGACAGAGTTGTGGCGATGCCACATCCCGTGAGGAAAGTAATGACCGCCTAACTTGTGGTGAAAATAAGCATGCAAATGAACTTAAAAAGTGTGATAGCTACGCATGAATCAAACATTAGCCAAACCGATGTGGCAGCCTTATGCATGGCAAGGCAATGTGTGGCAACACTCCCTGAGCAACTTAAATTGAGCGCCGCTAAGGGGAAATGACGCTAAAGAAACCAAGCGCGCCTAACATGCGGGTGGTGAGCGTGCAACACATTAGCGCGAGAAAGGTTCATTCACTCGTGCATGGACATGGCCTCCTTTGGACGGGAGGATACTGATAGTAAGAATTCAACAATGCTATGGATTTATTAGCTAGAATGCCATTTATTAGTTCTATGGAATCAGGTTGAGCTTCACAGACGCTGCTCGCTGTTAGCACGGATTTTGGCTCATGCTCAGCTCGGAACAGCTCGAAGCTAGCTTCGGTAGGCTTGATAAGGTTCACCTCATGCGTACCAGCCGGCACTGGTGGAGGAACGACTGGTCTCCTACCAAGCAAACCAAAGGGGCCTCGTCGCGTCCAAGCTGGTGATATGCCAAGACTGCAGAGGAAGCGACGCGACCCCAATGAGCGATCCGTGTCGGATCCTGCCCCGCACCGAAAGCCCCGAACGGCGCCGGCCGGCCTACTGCTAGGTGGTAGCCATCCATCCATCCATCATATGATCCCCTACACGCACGCCGCACGCTCACACACACCCAGCGGAGGACGGGGCGACCGGGAGATGCCGACCGAAAGAAAAGGGGACTCGACGCGTCGCGTCGCCTGCGCGCGCTGCGCCACACACCCACGCCAGCCACCTCGGCCCCGCTCGCGACGGCACGAGCCGTCGCCGTCGAGCGCCGGTGCCGGTGGGTGATGAAACAAACGAAACTGGACGGTGCAGGTGCGGCTTGCGGCACGGCAGCCCCCGGCCGGCCGGGCCGGCCCCTGCAACGGCAGGCAGGTCGTCGAAGCCCCGGCTGCCGCTGGCTGGCTCCACCACCGGCACGGGCCGCGGCGCAGGGCGCAAATGGCAACAAAAATATCAGGGCATCCGCTTTGGGACTCCACTCCACTCCAGTCCACCCACCGATCCCGAAGCCCACGCCAGCGCCACGCACGCCTTGTCGCCCGCTCGCTCACTCGCGGCCACAAACAAATGTGGCCGCCGTTGCAACCACAAACGGCTCGCTGGACAAGAACACTCCGATTACTTCGTATCAACAAAATGACACAAGCAGATCATAGCGAAATCCGGCATGCTTCCAAAGATGCTGATTTTCCTGGCACTGACTCGGAAGCTTCGTAGGTACGGACAGAGTGCTAGTACTAGTACTCCGTACTATCATTCCTCAAACAGAATCTTAGATCATCATTAGTCACTGATAAACGAACGGGAGTACGTACGATTAGGATCAGACGACAGTGACAGTGAAGTTACAGCAGCAGAGCCTAATGATAAGACTGACTAATTAAGAAGAATGAAATTAATACTACGCGGCAGAAGGCGGCGGCAGCAGCAGCAGCAGCAGGTGAAAATGACAGGTGTGCCATCCATGGCACGGCCGCGTCACGGGAGGCAAAGGAGGTTAACATGAGAAGAACGGACAGTACGTAGTAGCTAGTGAAGTGCTGCTGACTGTTACCTACTCTACTCCAGAGCTAATTAACTGCTAGTACTACTAAACCCTAGTGATTAAAAGAACCGAGAGCTCATTAGCTTGCGGCCGGGTGGCCGGTGAGGAAGGAGAGTGAGTGAGTGCCTTGGGTCGGCGCGGCGGCGGGCGGGGTCGTCGTCACTAGACGCTGATCGGCGACGGGGACGGGAGGAGACGGCGGCGCGAGGCGGTGAGTCATCGGTGTCGTCATCATCATCGTCGTCGTCGTCGTCTCCGTCGCCAGTGACGCCCACGCCGACACCGACGCCGGTGGTGACGCCAGTACCGGTTGCCGCGGATGGGTTGACGCCGATGCCGATGGTGCCGATACCAGAGGCTGCGGCTGCGGCAGCGGCAGCGGCGACGGAGGTGGGGGAGGCGAGCTGGTTCTTGTGGTTGTGCATCCACACCTTGAGCACCTGCCGCTTAACCCCGATCTCGTCGCAGAACCGGTCCAGCGCGCCGTCGTCGTTCCGCTGGATACGCCACCCTTGCTTCTCCGCGAACTCACGCATCCGCTCCTTCTGCTCCGGGGTAAACTTGGTCCGGAACCGCTTCCGTCCGAAGCTTCCACTTCCGCCGCCGCCGGTCCCGACGATGCCGGGCACGAGACCACCGACGCCGACGCCGACTCCACCCACTCCGACGCCGATGCCGAGACCGAACTCGTCCGCCGTCCGTGGCGGGGTCTCGGACCCGCCGCGCGTCGCGAGCCACGGGGGGTGGAGGCGCGGCCACGGCGGCGTTAGGCAAGGCGTGGTATGGTAGCGCCAGGTGCGGCGGTGGCGCCAGGAAGGCATGTAGCGCGGCTGCGGCGGTCTGGGGGTGATGGTGCTGCTGCTGGTTGTGGTGGTGGTGGAAGTGCTGCTGCTGGTGGTGGTGGGTGTGTGGTGGTGGTCCAGGTGGTGGAGCGGGCAAAGCGAGCGGCGGTGGCGGCGGGCGGAAGAAGACGGGCGGCGCGGCGCATGACGAGGAGATGGAGCCCGGCGCGGCGGCGCGGCGGTGGAAGCTGCGGTGGCACCCGCATGCGGCGCACTTGAGTGAGTCCGGGGAGGATGCCATGTACTCGCCGCAGCCGTCGAAGGCCTGCCCGCCCATGGCCGCCGCGTGGTTGCGCATGCACTCCTTGTACTTGCCGCCACCGCCGTCGCTGCTGGCGCCGCCGTCGTAGGGCACCAGGCTCAGGTGATCCATCATGTCCTCCGTCGTCGTCGTGGGGCTGGCCGTGGCGTGGCGGGCGTGGTGGCCCCGATGTATCGCTCTGTGGATGGCTGCCTGTCTAGCTTCCTCCCCGCACCGCACCCCGGCCGGCCCTCCGGCTCCACCTGGCTCGCTGCTGGTTCTCGGCGCTCGCTCGCAGTCGGTCGGCAGCCGGCAGTAGGGGACGGAGCGGCAGGGGTCTGGGTGTGGATTTTATCCGCGCGTGGGCGTGGCGTCGCGGGGCTCGGCTTGGCTCGGCTCGGTCGCTGTCTGAGGCCTCTCCCGCGTGCCCGGCACGAGCACGGGCAGCGAGGGTGAACCTTAACACACACACACACACAGAGCGCCACGTGGCCTGCGGTCGCCACGTGAGGTGAAGCGAAGCCGAAGTGGGGAGGACGGACGACGTGTCGACCGGCGACTGGGTTTCGCCGGCGAGGGTCCCGCCACGTTTGGGTGCGCGCGGCGGCGTCAGAGGAGCGAGGCTTGCGGTGGACGGTGGTGGTGTGTACCTGTACTGTACCCGGACGGACGGCCGTGATACGATCGGACGGACGAGGAGCTCCCTCGGGGGGCGGTGAGGTATGGGCGAACGGCGGGCGTCTGCGTCCGGCTATGGCTTGTCATGTCCTGAGGATCCTCTGCGCCGTGCGTGCGTGCCGGGGTGAGGGACCGTGTGTGACCGTGCGTGCGGGCTATCGTCAGCGAACGAACGGACGGACGGACGGGCTCGTGATCGATCATCACTGATGTGAGCTTGTCGATGAGCTAGCTGCAGTGCAATTACGCGGGGCAGCAGCAGGTGGATGATATCTTTGGGCATAAATTGCAGTCTCCGTTCATTCATTCAAGGTGATCACACGACGCTTACACCTGCATTGATCGCGGGCTTATCCCCCCACCGACGTGCACAGTACTGAAACTTAGCGAGAGGCCGCTGGAGCGCAGTAAAGTGGAGAGGGAGGGGGATCGGATATGATATGTTGCATTGCTGCGTCCGTGACATGGTTCGTACTTTCAGAGAGGGAGAGAGAGGGAGCGAGCGAGGTCCATATGGCCACGCCAGGGCCACTCTGCGTGCCAGCCCCGGTACTACTGCAGGGTACTGTGTGTAGCACATCGCCACGGCCTGCTCTAGCCATGCTGGAGTACCTGTATGCATTGCATGCATGTCTCATGTCTCGTGGATTTGAGAGGGCGCGGCGGCCGGTGAGAGAGAGAGGATTGGATTGGATCGGAATGGATTCCTGATTCCTCCCACGGGCCAAGGCACAGGCCATGGTCGAGTGGGGCAGGTGGTGAGCTGAGCAAATGCGATGCCCATGCTCATCTCATGTCGCACGATCGATATTTGCCGCTGAAGCTCACGGGTCATGATCTCATCTCATCTCATCTCATCTCTCAACTGAACTGAACTGAACTGAATTGAACCGCGCGTCTTGGGGCTACGCCAGCGGCAGTTGATGGAATTCGGCCGGCAATTAATGTCTCGCTCGTCGACGCGTCGTCCCCTCCTACCCTGGTTTCCTCACGGAAGCAACGGCAGTGGCTGCTGCCACGACCAGACCACGTACGAGTGAGCATGAAACGGTGCTGAATGTGATCACTACTACAATGCTTGCACCGGACGCATAATTCAGGGGACCAGCAGCTTAGTGAGCATTTCGTTTGTTTGATTCAAAATTCAAGTCGTCTGGGTCATGATGGAAACAACTCCTACCACTCTCTAGTACAGTAGATCAGCCAGCCAGGCCAGACAGCAAATGGAATCACGGCGATAATAGAGTGAGCACCACCCCAGTGCCTTTGCAGTCACAGACTCACAAGCCGAGACGACACCTGCGGCGGACCATGCCGATCAACAGGCGGATGGAGACGGGGGCAGGGGCAGGGGCTGTGCCTGGCCTGCCTGCACTTCTTCTCTGCTGCTCAAGCAAAGGCAGCCTACTGTAGCCTGCCTCCTCGTCCCGTCTCATCGCCCGCACCGGGCCAGGCCTCACTAGAGAGCTGGCTTTGGGTTTTGTTTGCTTGTTGCCATCAAAAAGCTGCCGCCCGGCCATCATCTCGCCACCTGCTCGTGAATTTGTTGCCATGCCTTCCAACACTGACGGACAGATTGATACAACATGAGCTTTTGCCCCTGCCTGGAACCTGTTTCCCCATGCATGCAACTGGGCTTGCAACTTGAACCTGCATCACTGCTGCATCGCTCACCAGGCACACGTCTTGGAACTTGCTACCACCATCATACTCGCGCCCCCCTCTCTGATCTACGGAGCGAGTACATGTTTCATCACAATACGGAGTTTCATGTTACAGTAGATAGTAATCTACTACGATACATCCATCCTAGCTACCAAAATGTGATTGTTTCATATAATACAGCTTCGACCTCCTCTTGCCAACACACTGTGGCAAGCCCTGACAGAACTGTGTATGAATACAGTTCAATGTTGCAGCGAGAAATCGTTTTCACAAATCAAAGCGACAAAAGGGTCACAATGGCTGGCAATGCTACTGATAAAAGGGGAACTGTGTATGAACACAGTTCACTGTTACAGTTTCATAAGAAAAAAACATCATTGCCAGTTAAAAAAAGCGAGAGGAGGAGGAAAAAAAAGGAATGGCTTGTGAGGGGGGAGGGCTAGTTAAAATCAACGCCACAATGGCAATGCTACTGATAAAATATCTAATATGCGGCTAATTAATATATGAACTTGCGCTTTATCAGTAGCATTGTCATTTGACACCCTTTGGTAAATTTTGAGATCGCTCATGCATTTAATTCAGTATATTTTGTACAACTTTGTAGTCAAAGTCGCAAGTTGGAAACCGATACTAATGTTTTTTTAGCTCACTTAAAACGTAGAGGTTGTATGCGACAGATAGTATGTTGAGTTGTTCAAAGTTTGCAATCATTTACGGCCTTCTTGTTTCCATGCTAAACTTGTATAGGGCGGCTTATAGTTGGTGGTTGTAGGTAGCCATAAACAACAATGCTCTCAATTGTTAGTTGTCGATGGAAAAACAAAAACTCATTTTGGGCAGCATATAGTTTATCATGTGGCCTTAATATTACACACGACTCTATACGTCCCATAGGCCGCCAACCACAGCCACCTGGTTTGGTGCCCATCATGCTTTTAGTTAGGACTCTGATGAGCTTTTGATCATACGAGGAAATCAAGCTTTAGATCTATTAATAATCCTTTTTGTAACCAAAGCACTGGATTTATTAACGCACCATTCCAAATGCCAAAAGCACATGGAACTGGAAAAAGGGACGTTGCGCTGTAGCAAACAAAGACAGGACGGGCAGCCAGCCGTGTGTTTCACACTTTCTGACAAGGGTCAAATGTTACCAGCCACTTGGAGTCACAACAGCCATGATTAAGCTCAACCGGGGATTCCCGTTCGGCAGCTCGTGTCGTCAAATTGGAGAGCCCTTTTTCAGCTTGTCCGTTCTTGGCGAGTCTGGGACAGAATTATAATCCGCTCAGCCTTTCGTTCTCCTTTTCTTTGAACGGGCATCCTGCATTGCCGTGTTACAGTCACTCTAAACTCCAAAACCAGGTTTCATCCAACTAGTAACGGTGTAGCGAAGCGCCTCCAGGCTATACAGGCAGGCCGGGCGGAGCTACGTTGTAGCTTGTGGGTGCGGTCGCACCCACAAAATTTTGCAATCACTTATCATTTCTAAATTTTCACCATGTATTGCTTCAATGTTTATACATATTATGAGGTGTCGCACCCCCTGCTATTTCACTCTAGCTCCGCCCGCAGGCGTATAGCACCGAACAATGCGCAGGCAAAAGATGTCCGGGCTAACGTTAAACCACGATCCACGAAGTCGTCGTCCTCCAGCCACAGGATGAAAAAAGCTTGTCGCCGGCGACGGCGAGGACGACCTTATCTGTACCCTGGTCAGGATCCACAACTAGGAGCAGTTTGTAAATGGCGGAGATTCGGAGCACGGAAACGCCATCAGCCGCGCGGTCAAGTGGGGACATTCCTAGTGGCACACCACATGGTAAATCCGTAGGTTAATAATGCAGATCCGTGTGGGGGTGCCGTGCTCTCAGCTTAAGTCAACCTTGCGTCGGGCACGGCGCCAGGTGCACGGCAGTCATGCTTCACATCAACAGCAAGTTGCCAAAGCTGCATCAGCGTCCGTTCGGTTTGCTACAGTTTTCTTTTAGGGCAGAGCACGGTCCAGGTACAACAGAAACACCACCTTCGGGTTTTCCCAGTCTCAGCTACCGTATAGATTAGCTGTATAAATACAATCCGGTACTACTACTACAGTCCTACTGCTACTCTTTAATAAGCTGTACAGGAGGGAGTATCTGCTTGCTAACTAACTAGTGACCATCAGCACCTGCTATCTAACCGTATGTTGCTTCGTTTTCTGCCGGTTAAACGCAGGAATCAGTGTCCAAATGCGGGTTAATCTAAAGGTTGCCCTGGTTGCAGTAGCAGCAGCAATGTGAAATTTTGTGAGTGAAACTTCACAGCGGCGGGCATGAAGTTGAAGGGACATCAGAGAAACAAGCTCTGGCCTGCATAAAAGCGGCTTCTCATCTCAGGGAAGGCTTCTGCTATAGCGCCTGACTTGCCATCTGCAAACATGTAGCACGTGTCAAATCATTGATTATGTAGAAAAGGGAAAAATATTTCCGGTACAAACCACGATCCTGAAAACCATGGAGAAAAACATAATTAAGAGTTTCCATAAAAACTTTAAATGATGCTTCAATTGCCACCAAATTTGAGATTCAAACCTATTTTGTAAAAAATCATACAAAAGCAACAAATTCCATGTGCTTATGCACTAAAAGACAAATTCCCAGAAATGTCTTGTAGTGCATATGCACTTGGAATTTGTTCTTTCCATATGAATTTTTTCTAGAAGGAACTTAAATCTCAAATTATGTGATAATGTACATTTTAGATGCACTATGAATGTGCTTTGCTTTATTTTGTTTTTGAAAACTCGTAAGTACGTTTTTCTAAAGGTGTTTCATGATTCCGCCGAAGAGGTGGTTTGCACCGAATGTTTTCCCGTTCAAAAGATCCCAGCTTTGCTTAAACAAATGGAAGCATGCCCGTGCGCATGTGTTCAATTACGTGTGCGCAAGGGCCGTCGGCCATGGGCGTCCCAGGTGGAATGGCGTACCTTTTCTTGGCAGATCCTTGACAGTGCTTCTACATGGAAATTTTGTAGCTCTTCAAGGACTTTAACATCTAGGCCCCTGAGGTCCTCACCCTAAAAGGCAAAAATCTGTATCAGAAGCATAGAAACACAAGCTAAATAGCTGAATTTCAGCACATTCTGGGCCCAAGAGAAAATCAGCCCACAAAGTGGTTTTAACAGCTAAATATGGTATACCCTATCACATAGAGCTCTTCTTCATTATTGTTTTTTCCTTGTTTTTACTTAACTTTTTTCTATTCTGCTTATTCGATTGTTTTTCATTCTGCTTTCTCAAGCTGGAAAAAGCTAATGCAACGATAAACAGATTATAATCACCTTTAATCTGGACACGACGCTTTCCAATTCTTTGCAGCGCATTCTTTCATAATTGTATGCAGCTCTTGCTTCTTCAAATGTACTGAGGCCATCCCAGCTCCCATTATCTGAAGAAGCTTGCATTTCACTTACCAGTCTGCCACTATCAGTCTTGGATGAGTGAAAGCCGTTTTGCTTTGCTTTGAATTCAAATACATCCTGTTGAGAGTTTTCTTTCTTTATCTTCGAAACGAGGGGCCCACATGCTTGCCAGTTCATTTTCCAACTCATGCTCACGGAATTTTGCATCATCAATAATCTTTAGAAGCTCACTCTCTCTTCGGTCTTTTTTGAGACAGTGTGTCCTCTAACACAGCCTCCCTTTGACAACTAGCAACCAACTCTTTCTGCAACTCCTCAACAAAATTCCACTCTCATGATCACGTCGCTTTGGGTCAGGGTGAATGTTACTTCTTGACATTGATGCATTTAGCTCTTTTGCCGCAGCTAAGTCTGCATTCAGCTTTTGCGTTTTCATAAGAAAGCCTAGTGACTTCTTCTGCCAAATTCTTTAGTTCAACTGCAGCAGCAGATGCCAATTCTTTCGCATAGGATGATTCCTCCGCCAGCTTTTTGAGTATGAACTTCCAGTTCATCCTTCTCTTCCACCAACCTCAGATTTTCTTGCTTCAAACTTTCAATTTCTGAAGCCTGGATTTCAATTGGCATATCACAAAAAGAAGATGAACTAAATAGGAAAGCGGTGATTAGGGGCATAAGATCTTTACCTGCTTGAGTACTTGAGATATAAATCCTGAGTCATTTAAGTCAGTTGTTCTAGAGGGCATATTTGCATGGTTTGAGACTTCATTTGTTTGATCCCTAGTATCAGTGCTTGCCGTTGATGGTTCACTAGACTGCACACTAGCAAAACTATCCTCGCTTTTGGCAGCCTTCGACAGGTTACTGATTTCTTGCCTCAAGTGTGCAACTGTTTCTTGGAGTTCTGCATTTTCTGTTACCTATTTGAACAAAAAAAAATAAAAATCAAATTGATCTGTTGAGCATCAAAAGATTCATGCCCCGCCCTTTGCTCACCTTTGCTTGTAGCTGGTCTTGAAGAATTCTATTATCCGCAGACATAATCTAGACAAATCAGTCATAGAGAAACCAGCAATTAGTCCAGCATTAAAAAAGAAAGAATAGTGTTGAATTCAGGTTACATGACTATGGATCAACCTCCAGTTCAAATGTCTTCTCGCTCAGCTGTGTGCTCAACTTTGAAAAGGTCTGTGAGAATATCAGGTTACATGAAATCTTCAGATCATTTATTTGTAAAAATGGCCAACAAAAGACAGCATCTAGCAAGCATTAGCAAGTAAAACAATAGAAAAGGTATACGATACTACAACAAATCGGTGAAAATATAACTACAATATTCCCAACTATAATTGGCTGAATGTTACAAGTAAACCAAGCTAAGATGAAGTTACTCTTCAGCTCGTCATTTCATAGCCTTATTACCTGGGACAACTCTGTCCTAATTGCTGTGTCTTCTGTAGTTTCCAGTGATTGCACCATCCGCTGCTCTAGCATATGTATATGTGATTTCTTTTCTGTGATTTCATCTTTCAACTTCTCAATTTGCTCCTGCAGAATAAATAAAAGCAAAAACTTCATAAAAACATGAAAAATGTGTACTTGGTTACAGGACAAATCAGAAAATCTACCTGAATTTGCAAATCAGCAGGGTTGTTGGTTGCTTGCTCTGTCAGTCTTTTGAGTGAGCTTGTACAAAGTGCAACTTCCCCTGCCAGCATTTTGACCTGCTCTTGTAGAAGATCTATTTGATCCACGATGGTTGTTCCACTCTGCAAATGCAACAAGGCTGTCAGTGTCAATGGATGTAGCAAATACCCACCAAAAATAATACACAGGTAGAACAAGATGAGACCAACAAACTAACATGACTGGATGTCCATGGCAACGAAGGCATGACCATAAGTTCTTGGACAGAGGCAACCAGGGGAAAGAAAATAAGTAGGGAATGCCATCCAAATTTCAGAGCAAACATGAATTCAGTGTTCACTGTAACTCTGGCCCCCAACCCACCCGATTCGTTCATGGTAAGTTGCTTGTTGGGACAGAAGGAATGCATGCAAAGGAGAAAAAAACGGAAAAGAGGTGCAGTCAATAGAAATACAACTCACCGGCAGAGGGTGCCGTGCTCTGGGTGCAGCACTAAATAAATCACCAGCTTGAGTCCTTTCAAGCAAAGAATCAGCATGTGCTGGGTCATCTCCTTTCCTAGTCATAGATTTCCGTCGACCATCCTTCAGATCAAGCAGCAAGTGTTTTTGTTGTGATGATTTAGAGCATGAAGGTGAGGCGCTAGCGGTGCTATCACCGTCCCACACTGGATGATAGCCCTGATAATTGGTCGGACTTCTGCACAAGGTTAACATATATGGTTTAATGTTTAATCAGATATTCCACATACGGCTATTGTCTTCGATATCCACAATCTGTTGTACAATAAAAATACCTTTAGTTTAAACCAGCCAAGCATTCGCGTTTGCGGTTCCTTCTGCCAAACCTGGCTGACTCATCTGGATTGTTCAGATCAAATTTCCCTTCAAGTGAAAGCTCTGAATCAAGACTAACATCATCATCATCATCTACAAAGTATTCCCGCGCTTTTCGATCAGGCAAATCGCAAGCTGAAATTGAAAACAGAATGTGAAAAATAGGTAAACTGCAACAAAATAAATAATACAAAAAGATACTACTGCATTATGTACTAAAATCAAAATAGCCATGTTACTAAGTGCTTAAAAAATGAAACATCACAGTGTAGTAATTTTTCATCTTCAGTCCAGTTTGTTTTACAACCATTTCAGGTGAAACAATCATAATGTGAGTATCTTAGGCAAGCACCTTCCACAAAGGATTTGTTGGAGTATAGATGGTAGGTTAGGATTAGAATCCCAGACTGCCATATGTATCTCACGGAGGTGCCTTGCCCTCCAAGACTCTGTACTCTCTAACAGGATTCATAAGGTGGCCCAAAAGCACCATAGCGCATCAGTACATTGCGATTACAAATCAAGTACCAAATATAGAAGACCCTCCAACCTGTGTTACCAGCCTCGAGCCTTCAATATCAGCCAATACGGTCATTCCAGCTATATCAAGTATCGACAAAAACTCAAGTAACACCTCCTTTGATGTGGATATACCGTATATGATGTTTTATATGTAGGTTTGTTTATTAATATATTACGACCCCCAAAGCGGTATTTACATGTGTAGTTTATTCCAAACATGAAACATGTGGCACAAGATTTTTTTTTTTACTTCTGTTGTGTATTGTGCGGCAGACATGTAATCTCAGGTAGTTGCTTCACAATGAAACATGCTAGCACATAATCGTGGTCCGCAGCGCAGGCTAACATAGAGTGAAAAGAAAAGCGAACAAAGTACTGACAGTTATGTACAGTAAAGCGAATAGTGAACAGTGTTTGGATAGTGCATGAGGGCTTGGCTGGCCTCCAATTTATTCACGCATGAGGGTTATTATATAATACTTTCGGTCTCCCTACCCAATTGGTCAGAAAGATATTATATAATTAGTCAGAAAGATATCCTCAATAAGCTAGGAATTCATGAGTGAACAAGAAAAGCAACATATTTAGCATCCACAAAAGGCGATCATATGCTGCTCTTGCACATTGGCATTATATTTCACTTTCTAGAACATGCTATTAGTGTATCGGTCAAAAAAAACTAACCAAAGCCGTATACAACATGTATTCGAACCATTTTCTTTCTTTTAATATAATGGTGTGCAGTGCAAGTGCTCAGTTCATCTGAGTGTTCAAGAAAAAAAGAACATGCTATTGGGAGTTTAATTTAGTCTACTGTTCTTCGTTGGACTAAGAGAACAAAATGCGCAACCAAACAAAGCGAAACAAAGAAGGTGCAAACCTCATCTTCCCCAAATGAATGGCGTCGGCGAAGGTTAGTCTTTGCAGAAACATTTGAGGATATCGAACTTTTGGTTGATACCAATATTAATTTTGTTAGCCTCTGAATCCTACCCATCAGTGCTGCTTTTTGCTTCCTCTTCCTGTTCTAGCCTTGATTGAAGTTTGACTTGCCCAGCTTCAAGCTATCATACAAAATGAACAGTTTAAATGTTTAATCTATTTGTATCAAAATATGACTAATAAGTATTTTCCATAGGGAAAAGGTTAATTCAATTTACCACGATGAGGATGTTAATCAGAAAGAATATGTCAATATTTCATAGCATAAAAGCATGCGAATGAAAATGAAGATTAGTCATACATTGTTCTCATTGGCAGATTTTTACAGTTGTAAAAGTATTATCCAGAAATCAAGAAAGAATAATTAACCAACTGTCAAGTAAGATGTATAGCAAACCTGAAGTTTTAAATTAACAAGATCCTCCTGATCCGTGAGGGAGAATACCACCATTTCCCATCATACCACGCCTGAGTTGCTGTAGCTCTTCTTTCAGACTGGATATCTCCTTTTGATACTTCTTTATTAAGGACTTCTCGTCTATTATCTGAAAAAGAAAATCCGTCAACACTAGTGACAAGCACAGAACAATATGTATTACAAATTTATTTATTTATTCGAAAATTAAATACAGCAGGGGGACCCCCCCACTGTAATGTTACAAACTTATTGGTTATTACCTTGTTTTGGGAAGCTTTTATCTCAATATGTTTGCTCCTTTGAGCAAATTTTAATGTATTATGTGTCTCCTCACTGTTGCTGGATGCAGGTGTAACTGTGCAAATGAGCTGCAAAAAAGTTTGGACTTAGAAAATAGCACTAGGCTGCCACATGCATTTAGTAAGACATTTATACGTGGGAATATTTTCCTCAAAACAAATGAAATGTAAAGATAACCATAGTCTTTTAAGCAAGATTGAGCTACTCACAGATATCGTCCGTGTCCGCTCAGAGAAGACTGAAGTAAGCGTGTGAGCTTTGAGTCTCTGTAGGGAATATGTGTCGCCTTCCCATCTGTAAGTTTAGCAATTACCTGCATAAAGAATGTTGTTGACAATTTAACAAGAGGAAACAACCAGATAAATTAACAAAGAATATGACCATTTTTCCAGTATGTCTTCCTACTGGCCAGTCATATTTGAGGGCAAGCAACTAAATCTTTTGATACTTCTTTATTAAGGACTTCTCATCTATTATCTGCCTAATCACTGATTAGGAGCAAGGAGTTGATCTGTTGCCCAACTAGCTCCTAGAGACCGAGAGAAGACTGGTCGGCACAAAATCTATGAAATGGGCTGCGATTATTATTTTATATATTTATTAATAAAGCATAAACTCCAGCTTATGTTATTTGGAAGACTTTCTTGAGTCGTCTCAACGTAGCGGTCCCAGGCCCAAGGTAAAAAGGAGGAGGATTGCGTTAGGTTTTGGCGAACCAGCGTAAAAAAAACAGCCACTCTAATGGATATGAAACCCATAAATCCTTTTGCCTACCCCAACTAGCTTGGGACTAAAGGCTATGTTGTTGTTGTTGTTGTTGTTGTATTAATAAAGCATAATAATAAGAGAAATCATTAGCACTTAGCAATATAGGATACTTACAGTTCAAGGGTGAGCAAACTCTTATTTATGTATGAACCTTCTTTGCGCCGTAAACCAGTTGTTTCAGTTTTTGAACTCTCAGACCCAGCAAGGTCAATCAAGTTCGATAAAAGAATATAAAAAGAATACCGTAAGTTATAGGTTAAGAAACACTACCCAATGTCCTGTACTCCTGCATGCTAAATGCCCAAAGAATCAAAGATACAATAGTTGAATGAGATTTAAAATTGTGTATGCTGGGGAGAGGACTTACCAACTGGGACAACTTCACTTCTTCTTCTGCTTCATTTTCACCAGAGGGGCTGCTCGATGGTCTGCAGTATTGTTATAGGAGTGTAAGCTTAACAAGTCTAACTACTTTTATGAGTTTCTTAAAAGCTTTTATCAAACAAGATTCTGTTTGGAAAATAACAACTGAGTTCTGAGATATAATAAAAGTATTATGTGAGATAACTAACAGTAGACTTAACAGGTGCTAGTTCCCATACTTGTTGTCTGGAGCAAATTACATGTCATAAAACTTGCATGGTGAATTCAACTATGCCCATAAAAATATTTGAACCCTAACAAGAGGGAGGGGCATACCAACGTGAAGATAGTGTGACTCCTACTGCTGACAAGATTGAAGTTGTTTGATCCAACATGCCTGTGCTCTATAAGAAAGCAATGGGGTCTTCAGAACAAAGACTACTTTGGTTCCATCATGGAAAAAGTAATAAAAGAACTGATGAAACACATGGCCTCGCATACTAGGACACAGAAACAAGCACTCTTGACTCTTCAAGTTTAAATTTTAGTTTTACACATAAAAATATCAGACATGTGAAATGAAGTCTGCTACGTCCTAGGGAAAACACCAACCTCCATAATTGTAGACCTAGAAAGGGACATAATCTGAAAAGATAATACAACATAGACCCAAAACATAAACATAATGCATGTACATTAACAAAGCAAAGTTAACAGCACCAGAACTAAGAATCCTTAGATGCAATTGGTGATAATTTGAGAGAGCATCAAGTTTCATGCACCAAGCAGTCCATCCAAAAGCTTAGGCTATTGAGGAAAGTGAACAGTTTACTTCAAGACACCCTATTTTTATATTATATCTAGGATCAACATGCATATAAAACATAAAATCAAAGTACGCCCCCATGTTTATTTATTCTTCAAAACTGCATCAACCAAGGTTCTGACATAGATTTCTTGAATTTATAGGATATTGGATTCATACACCAAACAGCATCATTGTACACCCGTGTCTTGTCCAATTGAACCAATGGTTAAAGCTACTGAAGAAAGGTGGGCAATATATCAATATAAAGATAAATGGTCTTCTCTAGATAGAAACAAGTACCTTCTCCAGATGCTATTAGAGAGAGAGCGTGCTTGAGGTGATAAAACAACCTCTTCTTTAATCCCTTCGACATAAGTTCCCTGAATGATTGAATCAATATAACAAATAGGGCACAGTATTTTTATCAGTTAAGAAGAAAGACATGATCAACACTAATGGACAAGATTATCTTTCTCTAGAGTACTGAGAAAAAGGATCCAGAAAATAGACAAACGAACCAAGATAAGTAATAGGTAAGGAGAATTCATAACAAATAAATAAAACAAATCTCATGCAGTTTAACTTTTCATGCTGTGCAAAATTGAATGGGCATGAGTAATCACAAAATAGATTTTAATAAATACCACTACACCAACCTGTGCATCTTCTCGAATTCTGAGATTCTGCCCTGTTGGATCAAGTAAGTCATTGATAACCTGCAAAGTGGTAAGATAAAAAAAAAAAAAAAAAACATGTGAACAATACTAAACAGTTTCACCATTGAGTTCTGAGTAAGTTCATTGAAATACATCTTTTACCACTTTGAATTGGTCTACATTTCATTACTAGTAAGCGTTCATTGAAATACATCTTTTATCACTTTGAATCTGATCAAGTGGCAATATATGTATATGAGTAGTAAATAAACAGGCATCTAAAAGGAACTCTGTGTATGCAATCAAAAATCCAATATGGACATGAAATTGTAATTAGTCTTGGTGTTGCTATGATGCATGGTGAAAAGAGAAGTCACCTCGTTGTAAATTTCAAGATATGAAACCCGCAGAAGAAACTCTCGTCCAGGTGTCTGTTGTCAACAAAAAGAGACGAGAATGTCATGCTGCCATATATCTTTTTTTCATCTTTTTTTTTTTTTTTTTTTTTGGGGGGGGGGGGGGGGTGTGGGGTAGTGTAAAGGAAATGAGATAATTACATCTTGAATAATGCTGAATACATCCTTCACTGCCAATGGAATGATTCCAGGTGACTTTTGTTCTCCCTACAACAATAGCCCAAGTGTAACATGAAAAGAAATTCAATGATGAAAACTAATAAAAACTTCATGCCCATGCTTTTAGGGTGTAAAATCTTCGTTTCTATAGCTTGATATCATAAGGCGACAGCGATCATGATAGACATAGACTAAGCAATAAAGGGTATGTCTTGTGTTGTGCTGAACAAACAAGTTCGCACATAGCTAGTCATTGAAAACTTTAGATGTAGGCGTAACACTGAAGCAGAGACATACATGCATGGTGTGAGTTTTCCACTGCTAGTTACACCATATGCAAAAACAGTTCCTGCAGGAATAGAGAAATTTCAGCAAACTGAATAAATCTGAGAGTACACATTCTATCTCCAGTCAGATTTACTTGTCATTTAGGGAATTGTTATTGTCTTTAACACACAGGCTTGATCGTTATTCTTTCTAAGTACATATTCAACAAATTTATGATGACATAGAAGTTTTGATAGTGAATCAGCACCATTTTTTATGTCATCATGGTAAATGTTTTTTAAAGGTTGAACCTAAGCATTCTAGCACACAACTATCTTGGACCAGATTAAAAGAAAGCATGCAGTACCATTGCACCAGGTTACCAGAAACTAACAGTGAAGTCCAACTCAAAATCAGAGATCGAAGTAACAAGAAGCATGTCTCAAATTTTATGATCAAAAGGAAAGGTCTTGATTCAGAGGATATAAATGAACTAATGCCCACCCCACCCCCAAAAAAAGGTGCAATGAGAAGGGCTACTAACCCCACCAATGCATTTTGTAACAGACCATTTCCTTACTGTCCGTAGTCCATATCTGTTGTTTACAAAGCCCATCGGACATGTGGCTTGCATAGGAACTGACTACCAATTAGTAATAGGTTACTAGAATTCTGTCCCACTCAAACTTCTAATAGGCATGCAGTAACAATTCCCAGACTCAAAATTAGTTAACAGCACTTATACTAAAATAAGTAAGAGAGCTGCCATACCATTGATTCCTTGCATGGCACCGCTCACAACATGCTGAGCAGCAACATCATATACATGCCGAGTTGTAGTAGCAGGGCCAAACACTTTATCTAAAAGTTAAAAGCACAAACAAAAGACTAAGTGAGTACCTCTGGAACTATAGTGTATAGCTTATCAAAGAGATAAGTATCTTTGACTGGAACATTAATTCAGATTCAAAATAAGACCAGAACTAACCATCCGTAACAGGATTAAACGACATTAATTCTTTACCATTTGCTGCAGCTTTTACTGAAATGGGTGAAGACCTCACCATGCTCTTTTAATTTTTGCATAATGGACACTATACAGCTCGCTTGATCAAAAAGTGGCAAATAGTACAAAGCAGACATCTGATTTTCTACATTCATTAGGAAGTTGACCTAGGTTAGGTAGTAGTTACGCTTAAGCCTCTATGCTATTGCTATATTCTGACAACGTGCCAACATTCTCATGCCCAGCAGCCCAGGTATACCATAGAAAAGGAATGCAACTTTCTAATGTCACACCATTACCAAATATGCCATAACCAGAACTTTTTTCCTCAACAACCCGTTTGGACTCAAGTCAACTAATTTTATCCCTTTTTTGAACAAACAGGCATAACTCCTTCGCCTCATCACCTGTTCCACAATGTAGTATTGCACTGAAATGGGCTCAACAGCACTCACCGAAAGCATAGGCGATGCTGAGGTTATACTCGTTGCGCACCATGTTGTCACCGTCCGCGTACCACGCCACCTCGTCCCCCTTGTTGATCTCTCTAGGACTGCAAAACGTGACACGAAAAGCACATGAGACAAGCATCCACCAGCTCAAAGCCCACGAAAATTCAATTCCTTGTCCCTCCAACCGCGGCAAAAGGCGCGCAAATAAAGTAGAAGCACACCTGAGGGGCCGGAAGCGGACAGTGACCATGATGTTCTCCTTGGCATTGGCCGCGTCCACGAGCGGCGTCCTCCCCGCCCCCGCGGCGCGCGCGAGGAGATCGACGAGGGCGTGGTGGGCCGAGCGGAGGCGGTAGAGGACGGCGTGGCGGGCCGCGCCGAGGACGACGAAGGGGTGGTGGGGCGCGCGAACGCGGCTGACGGGGTCGCGGGGCGGCCACCGGAGGACGAGGGGTGGTGGGTCGCGCGGAGGCGGTAGAGGAGGGGGTGGACGGGCGGCCTCGGATGAGGTCCTCGCCGGCGGCGGAGGTGGTCCCGCTGCCGACGCCGCCGGAGCCGAGCGGCGGGATCGGAATGGGGAGATACTGGAGCGCGCCGGCCTCGACGACGACATTGCCACGCCGCGGCGGTGGAGATTGGGACTTGGGGCGGGGACTAGGGTTTTGGGGAGGAAGCGAGCACTCGCTCGTGGGGAGGAAGGGGGAGAGCTCGCTCGTGTGCTTGCTTTGGAGGGTCGTCGTCGTCTTCCTCCGAGGCGCCCGGTGCCGCCTTTTTTGGTGTTTTGGGGGTAAAGCTCTCAAGTTTTCCGGGGTTTTGGAACACCGGTGGTGAGCTCACCGCGGCCTTTGTGTCAGTGACTTGCTGTGCACTGTTTGGTTGTGAATGCGATCGGGTTCGCCGGCTCGGGCCGGCAACGGCAAGGCGAGTACTCTCCGTACTGGGCAAAACTGGTTTCAAGTGTGAACTAGAACTACCCACAGCAAAAAGTGACACGGAGCGCAAAACCAAAGCAAATGGCAAAAGGAGGAAGAAGAATGGAATGTGAGGGTACAAGAAAAGGTTGTTCATCAACTAAAATCAGGTGAATGAACACAGGCAATTGGGATTTAGAGCCAATTTGGATATTAGTCTAAGTTATTATTACCAAGACTAATTTGGCAACCACAGTTTTCTAGACAGAGTCCTGACTTTGCCAATTGCCCCATTTACCGTTAAAAAATACACTTTCTTGCCTAATTGATCTCATTTGTCTTAGCAAGGTTTTCATTGCTTAGTGGGACGAGTCAAATTAGCTCTTCCACACCCGTCAAGAATTTCTATCAACTCAATGCTTAAAAAAAAGAATCAAAGATTAACGATGAACCACAGGTAGCGGCCTCTAAGCTATTGTACCAAACAAGCAAACCAACCACTTGGGGACCTTTTTTCTTGCCTTGTCTTGAAGGCCTATCTTAACCTATCCTGGCCAAGCAAAACAATGCTTTAACCTTAGGAAAAATATGTGTTAATCTTAGTTATCAACCCGTTGTCCTATTGTTTACAACTAAGGGTTGTGTATTCTTACATTGGTGTATGTGTTGCAGAGAACCAATGATTATCGTACTCAATTACAAACCATAATAAGGTATTCTGTTTATTCTATTATGTGTCCAAACATAACATACATTTAACTGTGTAGAATACTTGCCAAGTCATAGATATATATTACACAAATATATCACATGCCTTCTTTTTTCTATTAGCAACCTATCACATCTCTTTCTATCTTTGTTTTGTATAGTTCTCAAAAAAAAACTATAAGGGTTGTTCGGTTGATAAACAGGCTGATATTATTTCGTTGTGAGAGAAAATGGAGAAAAACATTGTTCTATGGCTGATAAACAGTGATACTATACAAACCAACGATGTAACAATCCTGAATGAATCAAGTGTGCCAGTTTTTTTAAGTATTTACTTCTCTCTTTCTTAATACCAATACCATAGCGGCATAGCACTATTAATTTATTTATCATCTTCATTGGAAGTCATTTTAAACTTCAGGTTGGGACTGCCCTAATACAGGAAACATGCACACAAGAACGCAATGTGCCGAAGGAAAAGGAAAGAAAATAAGAAAAAGTTGTGGTGCGTTTGGGCGGGAAGGCAGGGTAATTGACACTACGGTTCACCGGTAATGTGACCAGACACAGACCTCTGCGGGCTCTTTGAAGTTTGTAATTTGGCTGCTTTTTTTTTTTTTTTTGAGAATGGATCTGTATGACCTATTCCATGGCAACACCCACGCATATTTCCTTTTTTATGAACACACATAACGCGAAAGCCCACTATGAGCACCTCGGTAATCTGGAGATTCCGAAGTCACCATTGGCGGCGCCGTCGTCGGAGGAGCGTTTAATGCATGCATCTTAGAAATGCGGGAAAATCGAAAAGGTCGCGGCTAGAGGGATTTGAGCACGGTGGGAACTGGGCCGCTGGTGCCCGTCTGCTGTAATTTGGCTGCTAGTTGCGCTTGCGCCACAGAACGGGCCGCTGGTGCCCGGCACGTGGCGTGCACGTGACGCTGATCAGGGTTAATGCGATGCCCCGCGCTCGTCGCCGTGGCCTATCAGCAAGCAACATCCATCCATCCATGTCCGATGTCTCTCGCTACGCAGCTGTCCTAATGATGTCTCATTGTCCAGCCCTGTTCTCCCCTCAAGTGGTGGGCGCCCACCAGCCAGACGGGCCAAACGAGCGATACAAAAATTACAAATCCAGGTCGCGGCACCATTTGGTGGACCGGGGGTCCATAGCCAATAGCCAAGTGGCCCATATACATACTCCTACACTGCTTTTAAGATTCCCCCTCTGCCTGTGACGACAAATCCTGGAGCATGGCCAGATGAAATTAATCATGGCTGGTGTTGTGCTGGGAAGCATTCTGAGCAGCGAGTTTTTAATGAGTGCTGCAGATCAGCTATGGCCTAATGGAGCCGTAAGCGCAACAGGAGGGAGGCAACAAGCTAGTAGCAACCAAAGAGGAACCAACCATGGTGCTAAATAGTAGAAAATTGACAGCAGTGTAGAGCGTCATGTGAAAGGGATAAGACCAAATCTGATAGCACTAATGACTCTGAAATTTATGTAATGTCACTGTGTCAGTTCTTTTATTTGCAAGCTCGGTTCAAAATTCTAGCTAAATTGGAAGACTCCGTATAGCATCATGAAAAGCCGGGGACCAGTCCAAATCTTGTACGATGACTCGTATGTTTCCTCTTGATCCTGCAAGGGGCAGTAGTGGGGTTATTCATCTTTGTAGAAAACTAAATTAACTGCCCATATGGAACTGGAAGTGAGTTTACAGATGGGATCAGGAGAAATATACAGCTTTTCAAGGACATCATTTTCCTGTTTCACGGACTCTGGCTCTGGTGCTGCACTAATCATCCAAAGAGAATCCCTGCAGAATGAATATTAAAAAGGACGATAAGGATGGCCCAACTTGTTTGAGGAAAAGAAAATCAGCAATGGTTTTTGAGCAGCTAGCTTCCTACCCAGAACCAATTAAATTGTCATTTTTAATGAAGAGGTGTACTAACCTCCTGCGGTTGGAAAACTAAGGACAGAAATGTTAGGTTAACACTAACCTCCGGCGGTTGGAACTTTGCACCCAGATTGCTCAGTTTAGCATGAGCCTCAGCGTAGTCTCTGAAGAATGCGTCTTGGTCCTCTGCATATTTCTCCGCATAGACCTGGTTGTGTTGTGGATTCTCATACAGTAAGCTCAACAATTATTTTCATTGGATACCAACACCATACAGTTGATCATCAGAGATCACCTTGAACTTTGGGTCCTCAAATAAAGCAGCATCTGTAGGTAGGACCAGAAGATCTGATCTCGTTTCTCTTTGATGTCCTGAGTAACGCTACCAGATAAGAGATGATGAACTCGGATCAACTTTTCAGCACGTAATATGTGGCAAAAGACACGTACCTTGAAGTAACTGTTATCAAATCTCAGCCACTCAACTGTCCATGATTGCCCACCAGGTGCACCAGGACCATTTTTCTGTAAAGAGTAATAAGACATGGTAGATAAGTCACAAGATTAAGATAAGCCCAATTTATCCACATACACAATGCAGCACATTTGACTCAGTGTCCCAAGGTAACATCAATGGGGAGAGGATCTATATACAAGTCAAGTGAGCAAATTAAGAAGACAAAGAGACAATACATGATGCACAGAGCTTACTCGGTACATAAATATTGCACAAAAGCATCCCAGAAAGGTTAAAGACAATTCTTGGGAGCTGTTCGGGCGCAATGTACCAAAGCATTAAGAAATTGCAACGTTCCTCTTATTGCAAAATTATAAATGCAATGCAATCCTTGATCAAGACACACTGGATGGAACAAATCATGCTCAAAACAGACTTTCTACAGAAAAAATAATAACTGATGTTCCTGCTTTGCACCACACACAAAGATGATAAGAACATATGTTGTCAAAAAAAAGAAGATAAGAACATACAGTATATTTTGTTTCTGGTTTCCCCAGCCACTCCGTTCAGGCCTGGACCTTCAAGTGTATGTGCCCCAGACAAGGCAACAATTTCCTACAAACACATGATTAAAACTCCAAACAGCTCAACAAAGTCAATTAGACACACATACTGAATGGGTTAAGTGTCGTAATTTGCACACCTTGTCATCAAGGCCCATTCTGTAGAATACCTCCCTCAAGTGGTCAGCAGGTGAACTTGGGCCAGCATCTATGAAACACAAGATAAAGAAAAAACTTAGAGTTGGCAAGCATCTGTAATGGATGATGGGTATTAGGGATATTTGGGGGATAACTAGCCGTTTCTTCATAATTGATTGCTTGCCTCCAAACTCAATGCGGTACAAAAGAATAAATAGGCTCACGGCCACTTGCAACCTAGAGATGCCTCTGTTGCATGCGTGGCTGAGATTGAAACTCTCCTAGAGGCTAGGGTGGCTGACATTGAAACTCTCCTAGAGGCTAGGCTTGACTACTCTTGCTGCATGTGCCTAAGATTAGAAACCTCCTAAATTGATCACGCCTCTACTGCATGCCTGGCACCCTCGGCGCCTGCCCGTGACATCTCCCCCCGCCCTTGGAGACCCGGCTCGTCCTCGAGGCTGGATGGTCTCACTGACCTATTGGATGAGGGTTAAGCCTTTTACATCTCGGCTTACCTTTGTTGTGAAGATTAAAATTGAAAATAAATTTGCAACTAAAATATAAATTTGGGCGACAGCTATGTCCTCCTGTCCTCTGGATCCCAAAGGAAAGAACCCAACAGCTAAGCGTCACGTGGGCTGAAAAGAGGAGGGTGTAGCAGCAGGCAATCTGTTGGGTGCCTGAGCAGGATGAGAGGACGCTGCAGTTCTTGGCACGAGATGGAACGCCATTGATGCCTGCTGTTGTGTTGCCATGGGCGTTGCCGGGAGACACCATACCTGGAACTCTGCAGGAAGGACAGGCGGGCTTGTGTGGTCAAACCTGCTGGCTGTGATTTGCCATTGCGCCGTCGTGAGTGCCATGCGCAGCGTCTGCACCCTGCGCCCGGACAAGAAAACCTCGCCTTGCTGCTTGTAGGCCGCACCGCTGCTTGCTCCTCGGATGCTTTTCTTTGCCACGAAGAACATGCGCTCGGCCCGGCGTGCTAGGAATCCCCGTGCTGCTGCCTAGATGCGTGCAGCCGCCCGTCGTCTGTGATCCATTCTCTCGATCTGATCAGCGAGTTGGCGGAGCTGTGCCATCATGGAATCAGCAACTCAAAGGTGCGATGATGCCCATCGAGATGTCGTGGGAGTGGGTTGTGGGGGCGATCCGAGCGCGGGCACAACAACTTGGTGAAGTGGTGCCACGCTGGGGTGCCCTCCTCGCGGACTTGGAGGAACCAGGAACCAGCTCCATCTTCCGGATGGCGGGAAGCCATCCACACCTTTTCTTCCGCCATGATGCGCTCCCGGCGGAAGTACGATTCCACAGCAGTTGATGAAGATGTGGGGGTCGGATTGACCGTCATATCACGCGGAAAAACCCAGCTTACGGAACGGCGGGCGATTGTTGTGGTGATTCCACGAGGAAAATCCATCGAGGTGTGGTGGCTGAATCGCGGCTCGATGGAGAAGTATTTGGCCGCAGCTGTGGTGGGAATGGATCGATCATTTGGAGGGCCGGCACAGTGGGTGGTGGATGACCTGATTTTTTTTTTTTTTTTTTTTGTGGTAAAAAGAATCGGTGGGGAAAGGATTGGCAGCGGCTGTGGAAGAGGATCGCTGGACTCTAGATACAGATGTAATGGATGATGGGTATTAGGGATATTTGGGGGATAACTAGGCATTATGCTTTGCCCGGAGCTTGAGAGATTGAGGGGGATTAAATTGTTTCTTCATAATTGATTGCTTGCCTCCAAACTCAATGCGGTACAAAGAATAAATAGGCTCACAGCCACTTGCAACCTGGAGATGCCTGCATTTGCATGCGTGGCTGAGGTGAAAACTCTCCTAGAGGCTAGGAGTGGGCGACATTGAAACTCTCCTAGAGGCTAGGCTTGACTACTCTTTGCATGTGCCTAGATTAGAAACCTCCTAAATTGATCACGCCTCTACTGCATGCTTGGCACCCTCGCGCCTGCCCATGACAGCATCAGATTAGTGGAATTGGCTTATATGCTGGCGCATCTAATCCCCTCTACATAAAAAAAAACACAAGACTGGCGGGGAAGACCACCCCCCGACTTTGCATTAAGAACCCAGAAAAACTCCGGACCCTGGCTTCACACTATAGGGCCGCACCAACCCTGGGCCAGCCACAACCCACTGGGTTGGCGACCACTGCAACTACCCCCTGGTAGGAGGGCCCAAACCAAGCACAGGTGCCACGAATGTGCCCTGCCACACTATTTTTTGGGTTGCCAAAGGGGATTCTTTTTTTAAGGTGCTGCCACCAGGATTTCAACCTTCGTTGGTGTCTCCCTCAACTGGGAGCTTACCATTACACTATAAACGTGTTGGCATTCCCCTCTACATAACAACAGTTTTCCACATCAATGTGGCAGTGGAGGTATTCCCAAATGTGAAAATACGGCTTAGTTGATATTCCCAGCAGATAAGAGAAATATCTAAGTACATCTTTGGTATCTGAATTCTTCCTGCAAACTAAAAAGGGCATTGGCACTAGATGAAGAACACTGCAAAGCCCATGGAATCTACTAACCAGGAAGCTTCCCCTCAGGTGGGCACTGCTCAGGTCCTGTAACATCAACTCGTCCGTATTTCATTGGAATCTTTGGGCCACCAGCTTCCTGGAGTGAAATTGATTCATATTTAACATGGTAGCATATGATTAAAAATGACATAGCCAGATACTTCAATGAGGGAAAGGTCAGACCTCAATTGCTGCAGAAAAAGCACTTGCCAACTGAAATAAATCTGCATAAGTGATACTGGGTACTTGTCCTTAATTGGTTGGATAAGTTTTTTAGAGCATTTATCAGACCTTATAAATTCAATCAGAGGTTGCAGTTACTAACAGCACACTTTAGAAGAATATAACAATAATACTGAGAGAAGTTGAGTAACAGTACCAGCATTGGCTCCATGTTTCAACTCAACATCAAATCTTAAACTTCCGTTAGCTCCACCTCGTTGTGGCCACTCCTCCAATATTCTTGTCATGCGTACCAGCATCATGCCATCCTGCACGGACCTTCATCAATCAAACACGTAACAATAAGTCATCTTGCATACAGAAAATGAATCCCAAAGGTAACCTTACTCCATACACGTCTTAAAAAATACTAGACAATAGACCACCAAAAATTTCATTGCATTCGATATCGGGAAATTAAAATCACGCAGAAATTCATTAAATAGAGCAACAACAACACCAGGAGTTTTTTAAAACAATTCCTAATTTTAATATTTTAGTAAAAGGGAAAAAAGTGTCCTCCAACAGTTTGGTAAAGAGCTCATAAAAATAAAAAGGTTGCCAAATATCCTCTCCAACTCGTAAGTTTCCACGATCGGGAGGAACTCCGTATCCGGTCCCTATCTGACTTTTTTTCTCGAGAGATTGGAGTGAATCGGACATATCGTTAATTAAGAAAATAAAGGATTCGAGATGATGAAAGCAGTAAGACACATAAAAAAGGCTTGGTTAGTTAGAAATAGTTCGGGTTCCCAATGCAAATTGTTTACGAAGCTATTATAGGAGGCTTGCTTATGTTAACTTTCATGAAGGACAAAGTTTAAGATTTTGCTATTTCTTATGTTAATTAACTTGCTAGATTTATTAATTTAACAAGTAAATTATACCAAACTCCTGGAGAAGCTCTTATCTCAACAAATGACAGTCCTGTTGTATCTTTAACCTCTAAAACTTAAGATCAAAATTCATAGATCATGCAAATGTAAAATGATAAAAATGCAACATAACTAATGAATAGACTCTGACATAATCCTGAAGCCTGATTTGGATAATGCCCTTCATCAACATAGTGTTGTAGTCATTACTACATCGTCAAGTTTGAACTGGACTTTCCTTTGAATCAGTTAAAACCAACTTATGAGCAATCAAACTTCCTAGCATACAACTAACTCTTTTGACAAACCAACCACTCATGTTGAATCTTATTTGCCTGCCTATATGGGCTACAAATGGGATAGCTCCAGCATACATCGATTGGTGTCAAGTGAAACCATCCACTTTGTTGCAAAAATACAAAAGCAAAACCTCTAAGGCTCTAAGCATAATTAGGGGAAGACATTTATAAGTGAGCAATAACCTATGTTCAAGTAGGGAGTAGCCCTACAAACATTTTTCTGGAACCACACACGCTCAACAGTAAATACTGGATTACATGGTAATAGGCACAAAACAGGCACCCTGCTCACAAACCATATGCTGCAGAGGCTTATATAGTTATATATGAATGGACATCACTAACAAAGTTATTAAAGTGATGACTACTAACATTGGTCTTAGCATAGTAAGACCGTAATTTAAAGCCTCTCAGCTTCTACTGTAGCGATGTGATGGTAAGCTCAAAAAGGGTTTAGTCAAATCCTAAATCACCATGATGAATTCATAATCGGCGAAGCTTATGAACACAACACAATTTAAGCGCACGACAAAGGGGACACCGTACGCACCAGGATGGGGTGGCAGTGAGTCGCCCTGAGAAGCTCCTGATGTCCTCGCGAGCCGCCTTCACCTGAGCAACGTCAGACGCCGCCGCCACAGCCGCGCACCTCACTGCCCTCGCCTTCTGCGACCACACACACATGTAAACACGGGAGTCAACAGCCGATCTGCTGCTGCATCGTGCACCATTTCGTTCTCGGGATCAAGGCGCATCCGCTTCTGGTGATAACCTAACAACAGAGGCGGCAGCACACGGACCTGCGGGAGCGGAGACGGCGCAGCGCGGAGGCCGACGCGCGCGCGAGATGACGCCGACGCCGTGGAGGGGCGGGAAGAAGGCGCGGCTGGCCCGCGCCGCGCCGCGCGCGGACGGCGCGGCCGCTGAGGCTCGGAGGGTGGCGGCGGATGCGGCAGGCGCTCGGCCATGGCGGAGTTTGGTTTGGTTGGTGTTGGTGGGAGCAGAGCAGCGCGGCGGCCCTTTGGAGAAGGAGGGGGCTGTGGCTGCTTGCGACTTGCGAGACAAGTGGTTGATTCCTTCCGCTACGGCGCCTCGCCGGGTTTCGAGGTTTTGGCCTTTTGGGGGGTTTGGTGCGCGGTGCTCCTGCTCTTCGGCTTCTCGGGCCTTTGCGGCCTGTGGCGGCGTGGGCTACTTGGGTTGGTTAGCTGATGGTTGGTGGCCGTTTTTTTCTTTTTTTGTGATAAAGATGGTCGCTGGTCAGATTATCACGTGGCAATAATGAGAAAAAGCCGCGCGCGTTTGGCCGTTTGGGGGTTTGGTGGTGTCTGGTGACGCTGACGGATGCGTCGGCGTCCTCGGCAGGTGGTTGGCGACTCGGGGTTTTGCATTAAGCCCAACTGGTGCTGAAAAGCCCACCTACCCACTATAGGTTTCCAGCCCAACTGGTAACACATCCTCAGCCCATTGACGCGCAAGTAGTGGGCCTACCAGCCAGTGTGGCAAGGCGCGATAACGAGCGGCGGGTCAGGCAGAGCCACAGCGTGCGCTAGCGGCATAGCCAGCCGGCGGCAAAGCAACCGTGCCACTCGTCGGCGGTTGTCCCCGCCCTTCCCGCTCGCCTGCTGCCGCCACCGCCGCAGCTTGTATCCGGGCCCGAGCCGTGGCGCCCAAATGCGAGTCGTTTCCTCCTCTCCTCCGCTCTGACCCGGAAGTTGTCCGCTGCTCGCTGCTTCTCGCTGTCCTCCATCCCGCATCGTCGTCGCCGCAACTCCCCACCGCCACCGCCGCGTCGCGAGGCAGGCGGGCGGCGGATGGAAAAAGCGGAGTTTCCGGGGATGGAATTGGAGCGGTACACCGACCAGGAGCAGGGCTTCACCCTCCTCAAAAGCCGACCTCCTGGCGCAAGGTAATAAGGATCAATTTCAACCCTGGACGACGTCAATACTGCGTACCAGCGTAATGTAGCCGTAGGAGCGTAGGGTACTTTGGAACTCGATACGAAGACGCTTTGTGTACTTTCGGATTGTGGATTGCACATGTGAGATTTTGCTGTGCTGAGGTCGCGTGGTTGGTTGGTGAAGGTGGAGAAGGCGGGCGCGACGGCGCTGTTTTCTGCAACAGGAGGGGAAAGGGAGCAACAATATCAGTCGTCGTCAGCGTCCGGCTCAATTCGCTAACGGAGTTCAGGGACGCCACCGCAGTTCGTCGCGGACAGACTTCTTCAGGCAGAGAAGAAAAAGGATGCATTGCCTGAACAATGTCAGAGAAATATTCTCTGGTCAGGGTCACTTTTTGTATTGGACAACTAATGTGTCTGGTCATGATTCAGGAGGTTCTCATTAGATATCTGTATTCTATCTGTGTACAATTGAAGTGAGATCTTGGGCACTGGTAGCTTCCTAGCAGCTGATTGAGATTGTTTTGCTTAAAACAGGAAGTACCAGAGTCTGCAGAGGTCATCTCTCAGTTGGAGAGAGATCAGGTCATGGTGGCCTGAGAGTGTATGAGATCAGTACACACTGGATAGCACTAGGGGAGGGATGAGAAGCGGATCTTCTCGGGTGCATTTGTTGCTTCAAAGGAGCTCTCTCATCTGCTCAACACATAGCCTATTCAGACACCCAGGAGAAGCCCTTGGACGCGAGACAAGAATTGTTCTGGGAAAAAGTTCTACATTCTTTTGATTCTGTATAGCTGATAATAATAGCTGAGGTATGGCACTTTCTTATTTTCGGAACTTCTTTCGCCCGAAAGCAAATACAGTTGCAAGTAATTGTTTTGTTTGTAAAATGAGTGCTAACCAAATGGCTGATACGTCCTTTTTGTCCAATACAGTTTCATTTGCACCTTTATCAGTGATTTGATTTCCAGAATATAAGTAATTTTAGTTTAGACAATGAACTTCATCTTCCACAGATTGGTAACATTTTGTGTGACCAGGCGGTAAAATGTTTGTGATCTTGATTCCTAACCTGACAGCATTTCTGCATCTGCTTAATATCTTGGATAAAGCAGAAACGCTGACAGCATTAAAAGCTCATGTCCAGAAATACAATCATTTACAGGATTTGTTTGGCATCCGCAATATCTTGATTCCTAGCCTGGTGACTGCTTATTGAAAATCTGCAACACCTCTATGTCCAGAAATACAATCATTTACAGGATTTGTTGGCATCTGTAATATATCTTGATTCCTAGCCTGGTATTGCTTATTGAAAATCTGTAACACCTCATGTCCAGAAATACAATCATTTACATTAGATAGGAGTGGGATACAGGATGGAAAGAGGTAGAGGGAGACATAGAAGGCCAAGTGTATTAAACTCCCTAAAGAAAGTTGCTCCGAAATCCAGGCTCAGTTCATTTAAATACTGGTGGAGTGCTTAGTGCTAAGTTGAGCCAAAGTTTTTGACAGCTCTGATATACAGTAGATGAAAATAAGGAGGAAGTTAGAACTTCGCAGTCATCATAGAAACTGCAGGATTAGTTCCTGTTTTCACGGAATTAGGAGTAAATTGTTTCTTTTGTTATAACTGATATTTTGTAGTTCACAAAATCTTTATGATACAAACTTTATATGGACATGCTACAGAGCGATTAGGCTAATGCTTTAGCAGACACGTATCGCGATGGGAGCTCTAGAATTAGGACATCATTATGTGTTCCTGTCTTTTCTATTTTTCCTTTTCTGCATTCACGTGAACATGGTACCAATACCATCATGTCATATTTAGAAGCCAAAAATTCTTCTTTTCTCACCTTGCCAGGAAGAAGTGTCCACGTCGCCAGAATTTTTTACCGTCATTAGATCACGAGTTACAGGGCCAAGGTTAACTAAAGCAGCTTCTATCCAGGCCAGCTTCTCAGCTTCTCCTCATAATCTGCTTCGGTCTGCTTCTCCTTCGAATTCCAACAGATGAATATATGCGAGCTTCCCCGGCCCCGGGTTCCGCAGACCCTTCCCCACCCCCCTCGATAAAAAAATCGCTCTCTCCCTCGTCCCTCCCGACGCCCGCAGGGGCCACTTTAGCCCGGCGCCGTGCGGGGGGCCACGCCCGCGGCCGCTATGGTCCCCTCCGCCCTCTCCTCCTCCACCACCACCACGTCCTCCTCCTCCTCCTCCTCCTCCTCCCCTCCAATCACGGCCCTTCCCTCTCGCGGGCACGGCGACGGCCGCCCACGCGGGTGCTGCGCCTATGACAGACGATGGGCCAAGAAGCGGGGCGGCGGTGCGCGGTGGGCACGCGACGGCGGCGGCCCTACTCCTCCTCCGACGCCTCCTCCTCGTCGCACTCCACGCCTGGTGGTTGGCCGGGCCCCAGCGTGCCGACGATGCCGACCTAGGTTTTCCGGGCGGTGGTGACACGGCGCCCCGGGCGATGGAGCGAGGCGACCGGCCTGCTCTTTACCGCCGTCAACGCCGTTCCACCTTGCCTCGTGTTACCGACCAAACCCTAGGTGCGTGTACCCATGATTTTTACTGCCACTGGATGTCATCCTGGTTAATTGGTTGTGTGAATCTAATCACATGGATGTCTCTCCCCCTTCGCTACATCTCATGGCGTGCAAGCTAGCTGCTCAAAATCGACAGCTATGGCAGGGGTTCTCCCTTGATTGCTACTCAAAAATCAAAGCCCGGGGACTCTGCCTACAAGCCAACCATTTTCCCCGTCGATTTCTCCATTTCTCATGTATGCAGGTTGTAAGCTGGAGGCACCGGCGGCGGCCTGCTCCACCGTGATGCCAGGCCCGGTGGCCGTGGTGGCGCAATAGGACCAATAGGCCCCGATGAAGCTACAGGGAACAAGCTATGAAATGTTTCAATCTCTAGCTGCAACCTATACCTCTGTACAGTGAGTGCTTCTCTCCCTTCCATTTCCATTCCCAGGGAATCTATCATATTTTTCCTTTTCTATATATATATATATATTTCTTAAAAGCTACAGCCTGAGTGTTGCTAGATAAAAAAATTATTTAAGTTACTTCTTGTACAGATGCAAAGAGATTAATGTCAAGTGGATGCTTTGTGCCCTTAGGTCTACCGAGACAAAATGTTTAAGCTAGGCATGTGGACTTCACCTTGGGAATTTTACTTCAGCAGCTCCAGTACTTTGATTATCCCACACCACTTCTCCTTTCTGCAGATCATGACTACCTGATTTCCTCCCCTTGGCCAGCTTCCTCCCTTGTCCAGAACATATATGTGATATGTAATTATCTTTTTGCCTCATACAAAACTAACTTCTGTTGTTTCTCCTCTCTTTATACCAGCCATGTAAATATATTTTATCTTTTGTCCCACCTGCCATGGCAAAGGCAATGATAAGGCTATGGCATTTGACGTTCCTGCTAATTTCATAAAACATATTGTTGTTGACCATCTCTTCAAAGGTCATTATCGATTGGATAGGCCACTGTTTTTTGGGCAGTTGGAGTACCTAAATTGTAGAATCTAAATTGCCTATTTCCAGTGGCTTTTTGAAGGAGAAAATTTCCTAGAACCTATGCTTCTGTTGCCAGGAAAAATCGCTCGAGTGTAATTTTTTGTCCATGAAGAAATTAAAAGCTCACAGAGTATGTGTAGTGGTCATCCGTATGCCTTTTTGTGTACTTGAGTCAGTTTTTTTTTTTTTTTTTTTTTTGGCGAAAATGATATGATTCCAACAAATACCATATTTACAGTCTGTTTATTTAGGTTTAAGTGTTGCATGGTGCCTATCTGCAACCTCGACATCAGATATATCCATCAAGTGATGACCTATCCGCCTCTTGCTTTGTTTGGTAAGTTCTTTCTTCACCTATCTGCATTCTCAGTTGTTAATTTGAAAGGCATGGTTATTTTTCACATCTACTTTAGGCATGTTCAAGGCTACTGATCTATGCTTACACAGTTCTTCTACATCGAAGAATGTTCATGCAATTATGTATTTACAGGTGCCCAATTAAAAATGTACTTATCAATATCCAATATGAACAATATGAGAAAGGCAACGATGATTTGAAAAATATTCTGTTGAATCTATACACAAACTGATGGTCAGAGGCCTTTTTATAGAGGTTCGTAATCTAAGCCAACATGTGTGTGTGTGTGTGTTGCTTAAGCTATCTGCATCCTGAGTTACAAATTTAGAAGGTGTGGCTATATTCAGAGCTAATTTAGGCATGTTAAAGGCTAGATAAATAGATTTTGGAACCATAATGATTCTTTTTTAGAGCCGCTAAATTATTTGACCATGTGTCATAGCTTCATACGAATTTTTGTTGTCTTATAGATTGTAAGTAGGCATTGCCACTTTTAGCCGCACCTTAACTATTCCAGACATAATCACATATATGTTCATACAATTTTTGTTAGATTCAAATGCTGCCTCCGGCTACTCATTTGTACATAATCCTTCTGAATTGAGCTCTAAGGTCACCCACTATAATTTTTACTGCGTCTATGCAGTTTCTATCTCTATTGCTCTGCATTTTTGTTCTCAAACTGAAAAATGTCTTCCCTTACATTCAGTATGCACTTCACTGTTGGCATTCATTTGCTGCCGTAATTTATGAGTTATATACTTTTGCTCACAAAATTGTTTGCTACGCACTTAAGAGAGCCTATCAGTACTTTGCTAGGCACTTAGAGAGCCTATCAATAGTTGTCTCCAACTTTAGGTATAGTTGAATTTATGGCTGTTATTTCGCATACTTTCAGTCGACCAAATTTTTCTTCGAATGCAGTCATGAGCCATGAGTCTTCTTTGCTTCATATTCGAGATCGTTGACATTTTAATATACTTTCTCTATTTTTTTTTATCCACTTGCTGATCCATCTGGGTTTGATGCTCTATACAGGTATCCACAAGGAATCATTATGCTAAAAATAACAGAGTGCTAAGTGATCATCAATCAGTTCCCTGCAGAGGTGGTTGATCAGGCCAAGGTCTGTTTTTTTTTCCTCTCTCTACTATGTTGGTTCTTCCCTTCCAACCTTCTTGTATAGATTAATGTCTTCCTGTCAGTTGCTTAGTGTATTGATTAGTTAGAGATGACAAGTTCTTGTGTGACAAAAAGATTCCTATGCACAGTTTAATAAAATGGCTCATTCTTCATCTTGACAAAATTTTATTCCATACAAAAGTAGTAGGCTCTGTTTTTTAAAATTTTCTATTTCATTAAAATATATGTTGCAACCAAAGATACTCCTGTTTTCATGGAAACTCCATCACAGGTTCAAAGATACTCCTGTTTACATTGACATGTTCAGCAACACAAAGAGTACCTGATATTTAAGTTTATACATACATTGACATGTTCAGCAACATCTCTGCTAATACAGTGTGTTTCTCTTTTCAGACTCCACCTCCCTTAACTGATGCCAATCAGATCTCTCCATCAAATGATAAAAAAAGGTACTACCATCCTAAACTAAGGCACCTCTTCTGCAATTTTTTTATTTGTGAATGAACTAAGCCTGTACATGTATTATCTCCATCCGGAACTATACCTGTGACATTGCTTTTATCGTAATATAGACTCTGCAGCCAATTTTGATTTGGGTGTGCAATTCCATTTTCCGTTAGCTTCTCAGGTTTAGCGCAGTTAGCTTCCCTCCTTAAGTATAGTATATGATTCCAGCCTGTTTATTTAAACATGGTGACATTGTCATATCCCCTACTGTTTTCTTGGTTAAAAAATTGTTTTGATTCCTTACTGAAGTGATTCCTTACTGAAGTGAGCTTCTCAGGAAGGGGCATGCTATTTTATTTTCTGAATATTAATGCTTGCAAGCCAAAATTTTTGCCCCTCGTGCTGCTTGGCAATAATATATGTGGAGCTGTTATCTATTGACTATGGTGGCAGCTTCCCTACACAGAAGATAACTAAAATTCGGATTGTGTACCATCTGCAAAATTTAGGCAGGCTATGGTTATACTTCCTCCAAACTAATAGGTCAGAAATTTGTTAATTATAGATTTTTTTAACTAACAGTCAGCTTCATAGCCTTGTTCACTTTAGATGTTACATTTACTTAAAAATATGTTTGATAACCAGGGCAACTTTTATTTGGATCGACCAGTGATCATCTGTACATGTTCTGAAACTATATAGGTCTTGCTTGCCACGTATATTGCCAGAATGTTATTGGATGAAAATATAGATCAGTTTAGAATTTGATCTCATAACTATTTCTGAATCTTTTTCGGAATATTATTTTGTGTACATGTGGATCATGTAGTAATGTGTGAATTGTGTTAGGTCATTTTTGTAAAGAAACATCAAATGAGATACAAGTGAAGTCAGTTAGTGCGCTATCAAATCTCCTTAGTATTCTTGAATGATGTAAAACCATACATGTTATCACAAACTCTAGACGGGCTATGCGTGGGTAAATCGTTATCATGTTTGTTTGAACTTTACAATAGTCTCTTCTGTTTAACCTTTGAAATCATCCAGCCAAAGATCCCACTAGGATTGAAGGAGAGCCAATTGCTGTTGGGCCTTCGGCCTCGATGATAGGCCAGGGTCCAACCACAGCACGGTCTGATAGTAGTGCCATAAACATCAATACTGGTACGCAGGTTGTGCAAGCTAATGAAATCAAACTTCTTTTTTGAGTCATTACACACTCCATACATATACACACATTTGCACTTAGTCCATTCACAGCTAATGCCGTGCTCAAAAAAATTTATGCAGGTTCATTGTTTAATTCTGTTACGTTAGTGAACATGTTTTTTACAAAAACAATACAATTACACAAGAAATTGAAACTTTGCCATTGCTTATTCCACACACGAAACATTATCGATTGTAAGCTAATACAGTGAATTGATGTTACAGGATAGGGAGGCCTCAGCTTCACCAAGGGAAACAGTCAACCTCCTACCAGTGTAGTAGACTGAATCAGTCAGACTCTTGCTATATATTTTGCCAGGAATCCAAATATATGCACGTGCAGACATCAGTGCAATGCACGTCATCAGACTTTTGCCTTTTGCTTCCTGATTATTCAGTATGCAAACGTATCCACCATCATCGCAAGGCCGACAGAAGCTTTCAGCAGCTACACCTCCACTAAACTCGCTATTTAGATGGACTGTTTAGTTTACCTGTGTTTAGGGTCATCGATCTATGTATTATCTAAAAGTCTTCTGTAGTCAACTGAATCTTTCTTGACTTCTGGGCATTGCTCGCTTGCCTTGTCGTGTGCAGGCGCAGTAGCCCACCATGTAAAAATACCAATGGACTGTCTCAAAAAAAAAAAAAAAAAAAAAAAAACCAATGGACACCAGAACAGAAATCTTGCATCGTTTCAGACAACTGCACTGGACTTAGCCAGCTATTTCCAACCTGTGTTTGTAAACAATGAGCAGTGCAGTTCGAGCATATGTATGAATTTGCTGCAACCGTCACTATTATTGTTTCCATGATGTTTACACTTCCTCGTGAAATTTACGCCTGCCTTGCGCGGCGGAGCGCGCTTTCTACTAGTATATACAAAACCTGCTGGAGCTTGCCACCACATGGGCCATCCAGCTCCCTGCGTGTCGCAGCCTGTACTTGCTGCTCAGAGATGGCCACGACGGAGGAACGACGAGGTGGACGAGGTGCTCCAACTCGGAGATGTTCTTCCTGCCCGGTGTCTGCCTGTACCCTCCAGTGCCGGCTGATGCTGCAGCCTCCACCACCACCCTTCTTACCTGCATCCTGCTCATCGATCTCATATTGCATCCTTCCGTGAGGATAAGGTTTTTCTTTCTTTTTTATTTCATATGCTTCGGAGGATAAGGATGCTTGATGGTAGAGCCGGTGGATTTTGTGGACAGACATCCAACTCCACAATTGCAATGGATTTCGTATTTTTGTGGATACAAATCCAATTTTTTTGTGTTGTGTGTTAACTCACAATCTCTTCCACAGGTTAGTGACCGTGTTTTCTTTGACGAGGTTGAATATTGAAGACTAGAGCGCGGCCTTTTATTTAGTTACTGATGTAACTCTTTTAATGTATAATTTTCATGTAAGCATATTTAAATAAATTAGTAATCATGGTATAAATATATTCCCCATGGCACAACATGCAATTCAAGTTCATATAGTTTCTTTTTTTATATCACAATTATACTTATATTTATTTAGCACAATTTCTTCTAAAGCCTATTTCTCTTAACTCAAGTTAATTACTTTTTTATATTCCCACAACAACGCGGGGTATCCACTCCATTGTTTATTTATATTTGCCCCTTAAATTCGACGGCAAGACACTTTGATGTTGTTATTAGATAGTACTATCAATTCTTCTAGCATAATTTGTCTCACTTAATTTGTTCTCTAAGTAATTAAATAAAATTCTACTGCATACCCTAAAGAACGCGTGGGGAATTCTTCTAGTACTAAAGAAAGACAACCAAGTAATATAAAAATAGTAGAGAGCATACAATATTCAGAGTTTCAGACTTCAGAGGAGCAGAGAGTATACAATATTCAGATTCAGAGCAGAGCACGAGGCATACAGTATATTATTTAGAGAGCAGACAGAGAACACACAAATAGAGGGATGTGCACACTATATACAAAATCCAGAATAGAACAGAGCACCTGGAACAGATTAGGAGCACGAAGGCATACATCATATACTATATTTAGAGAGCAGAGTACATGCAGAGAGGAGGCAGCGGACATAGAGCACGAAGGCATACAACATATACTATATTTAGAGAGCAGAGTACATGCAGAGAGGAGTCAGCGGACGTACCACGCGGAGGTGGAGCAGCGGATTGTGGGGCGGACATCCGATGCAGACAGTCAGGCCGACGAGTGGACTGCAGGGCCATCTCCGCGGCAGAGGCGACCGGCCGGTGGCGAGGCGCAGCCGAGCGGAGGTTGAGGTCCGCCTGCTGCTTCTCTTTTCCTCTCCCCTCGCCCTCTGTAAATGGCACGCGATTCCCCGTGAGCTATCTATTCCCCGCGCTCTTTTTCCCGCGTGCCCGCTCGATCTCCCGCGAGCTCGATTTCCCGCGGTGACGGTCGATTTTGGTGGGAGCGGGCAATTTCCCGTGGGGCCACGGGCGATTTTGGCGCCGTTCCCCAGCCGCCCTGCCATCGCACCTGTAGCTGTCCTAACTACGCTGGCGTCCCTGCCAAACACTGATGTCTGGTCCACATTGGTATAGAATGTCACCTTTCCAATTGTCTTTCTTGTATGCTGAACAGGATGATCCACTGGCATGCTATTTGCTATTGTGCTAGTCACTCCTTCCTTTCACAATTGCATCAAATCTTCTCTTTATTGCCTTGATCTTGTGAGCTATCATAAATTCAGATACAGCCGATTTAGGTTTTGTCAACAAGTATTTAACCAAGATATTCTTGCCACCAGTAACTTTTATGTTTTGTTTTTCAGCCTCGATGTGGAACTCATGGACTAAATCTTCAGCATCATAAGCAGCTTCTTTCAATTTTTTGAGCCATTTAGATGATTGGTCATTTCGTATTGCTTTATCACCTACTGTATGCAACCACTGGTTGATCTCCTCAACTAGATCCTGTAGTTCCTGAACATCTTTGGCTACACCTGCTTTAGAGCTGAATTCTTTGATTGCAAGAGGAGCTAACTTCGTCCCCACAATCTTCAATACAGCTGATACCAAGGCAACTTCCATCTTGTTAGCTATCGGGACTAACTGCGAATGTTAGCAGGCCTCCAGCTAACACGTCCACAGCAGAGCAGCCCAAGACCCAGCACCGGACCAGGACCCGGAACATGCGGCTTGCCGGTCCGGAGTGGGCCTGTCTGGCTCAATCATCCAATACGAAGAAGGAGTGAGCTGTATAAGAATAGGGAGAGGATTCCTTAGAGAGCAACTCATATTTGAACTCTGTAATACTTTAGCTACCTTTACCTTGTAATAGAAGTAGATCTCGTCGGCGCCGGACTTCGGCCGTCGTCCTCGTCGGAATTTTATCGCAGTTAGTCCCGATAGCTAACAGTGGTATCAACTCCTCTCCGGTCTGAGCGCGCTGGAAGCCGTTCCTCCCTCCCACCCACACTACACCCGGCTCCAACGCTCGCGAGGCCTGATGGATCCCGTCGTGTTGGCCAAGTTCGACGACCTCATCCAATCGATCGCCGAGTACCAGGCGTCGTCGGGCGCACTGGACCGCCGCCTCACCAACACCGACTCGGAGCGCTCCGCCCACGACGCCAACGCTGAGGGTCGCCTCGTGTGCTCGAGCACCACGCCCACAACCAGTACACAGCCGCCATCGTCGCCGACAACTGGGGCGGGCACTTCGACAACCACATCACCGATCTCGAGAACCGCGTCGTCGCCATCGAGGAGATCCGCTTCTCTGAGATCCAGGACTATCACGACGAACGGGTGGCGGCGCTAGAGACTTCGTATGGCGACTTGGACGAGTGGCGTCCCCACGTCGAGAACTCCCTCTTCGCCGTCCGCTCCGAGGTCGATCGCATCTCGTGGTTGATGGAGGGCTCCGCCACTACTCACGTCGCTGGGTTCGTTGAGCAAGTCGCCGGGCGTGCCTCTGCCGGATTCACAACTGCTCGGCCCAACGGGCACCGCGTTGCATCGACTCCACGGGATGCGGGGCATGGTCCGAGCTCGGCCATGGCCCCGTACCCGGCCAATGGTACGTATCACCATCCTCCTCCCCATCCTCCCGATCCCTATCTGCCGCCGATGGTTTATCCACCGCCCTACCCACCGCCGCCTCCACAATTCCCCAATCCACCAACCATTCCCCAATTTCCCTACCCATATCCGCCACCAAATCCCACCCACAACACCCAGTACCCAACCTATTTCCCCCAATTTGACCATAATTTCACCTATCCCCAACATGCTCACGCCCAATCTCAACCCAATTCAGCAGCACATCTAGGCCAAATTCCCAAAATCCAATTTCCTCAATTTGATGGTGACAATCCTAAGCTCTGGGTTACTCGCGCCACCAACTACTTCAACATGTACCACACCCACCCTTCTATGTGGATCACCATCTCCACTCACCATTTCACCAATGCCGCAGCCCGTTGGTTGCAATCCGTAGAGCCACAACTCCAAAACATATCGTGGGATGCATTCATAGCCCTCATCCATGAGAGACTCAGTCGCGATCAACATGAATTGTTGCTTCGTCAGATGTTCCATATATCCATGACTTCTACAGTCGCTGATTACGTTGAGCGCTTCACTGCTCTGGTTGAACAGCTTGCCCAATACCAGCCTACACCAGATACCCTTGCCCATGTTCAGCTTTTCATCGATGGCCTTAGACCAGACATTCGCTCTGTTCTACTTCTTTCACGTCCACAAACATTGGATTCTGCCTGCACTCTGGCTTTGCTTCAGGAGGAGGCGTTGGCACAAGGAGGACGCCGTGAATTCAACAAGCCCGAGAGCTCGGTGTTGATGCGGAACGCTGTGGTCAAGGGTGCTCTGCCTCCACCGCCTCCACCACCGAGGCCGATCCACCCTGATCCAGCTGCTCCGCGCACTTCTTCCATCGACGACAAGCTGGCTACACTCCGTGCATACCGCAAGGCTCAGGGCTTGTGCATGCGCTGCGGAGACAAGTGGGGCCGTGGCCATCGATGCCCACCGATGCCGCAAGCTCACGTAATGCAGGAGGTGTGGGCACTCTGTGCGGACTCTTTCACCAAGGAAGCCAATGAAGTTATTGTCGAACCTGCCCCAAGAATCTTCAGAGGAAGAGCAAGCATTCCTGCTCTCGCCGTCAGAAGTCTCGGCAGTTCCCAAAGCTATCCGTTCTATGCAGTTTATGGGCGAATTTCAGGGTCGCAGTGTGCATATCTTGCTGGATTCCGGGAGCAGCTATTCGTTTATCAGTACATCTCTCGCTGCGGGCCTGTCAGGACTGCAGTCTCTACCTGAACCACCTTCAGTCCGCATTGCTGATGGTACCATTCTATCTTGTGATACATATCTGCCTGATGCCCAATGGACAGTGCAGGGCTTCTGTTTCACTTCTGATTTGAGGGTTCTTCAGCTGGGTTCCTTTGATATGATAATTGGAATTGACTGGCTTGAGACATTTTCTCCAATGCATGTTGATTGGCGTGCCAAGTGGCTCCACATTCCTTATGAGGGAACTCACATTTGTCTCCAAGGACTGAACTCGACCAATCCGGTGCCGTCAGTATTTCAGCTCTTTTCTCTGACAGATTCAGTGGAGCCTGATCTATCAGCTCTTCCTTCTGCTGTTCAGAACCACATTGCGGAATATGCTGCTCTATTCAGAGAACCATCTGAGCTACCTCCTTGTCGAGCCCGCGATCACACGATCCCTCTAGTTCCTGGAGCCTCACCAGTGGCCATCCGATAGTACCGGTACAAGCCGGCTCTCAAATCCGAGATTGAGAAGCAGGTCACAGAGATGCTCAGTACAGGGTTCATCCGTCCAAGCTCAAGCTCGTTCTCATCGCCCGTTCTGCTGGTACGCAAGAAAGACGGATCGTGGCGCTTTTGCATTGATTACCGGACTCTCAGTTCCCTCACGGTCAAGTCCAAATTTCCGATTCCAGTGGTGGACGAATTGCTCGACGAGCTCGCTAATGCCAAGTGGTTCAGTACACTCGATCTGCGGGCAGGATTCAATCAGATCCGCCTCGCACCGGGAGAAGAGCACAAGACGGCTTTCCAGACACAGTGGGGTCAGTTCGAGTACACAGTGATGTCGTTCGGCCTCACCGGTGCTCCAAATTCGTTTCAAGGCGCCATGAATTCTACCTTCTTCCCAGCTCTCCGCAAGTTTGCAATCGTCTTCTTTGACGATATCCTGGTTTACAGTCCCACCCTGGAATCTCATGTCGACCACTTGCGCCAGGTCTT
Organism: Hyparrhenia diplandra; assembly: GCA_015847255.1. Lineage (NCBI taxonomy): Eukaryota > Viridiplantae > Streptophyta > Magnoliopsida > Poales > Poaceae > Hyparrhenia > Hyparrhenia diplandra. The sequence continues at coordinate 51,559 of JADLZK010009779.1, forward strand.
CTCTCTGCTTGCAGCCGATCAGTGGAAGGTGAAACTTTCTAAGTGTCAATTTGCCCAGCAATCTATGTCTATTACAAGGTAAAGGTAGCTAAAGTATTACAGAGTTCAAATATGAGTTGCTCTCTAAGGAATCCTCTCCCTATTCTTATACAGATCACTCCTTCTTCGTATTGGATGATTGAGCTAGACAGGCCCACTCCGGACCGGCAAGCCACACGTTCCGGGTCCTGGTCCGGTGCTGGGTCTTGGGCTGCTCTGCTGTGGACATGTTAGCTGGAGGCCTGCTAACACATCTCACCTGTATTTATCGAAGTGTCTCCCTTGCTTGTACCCTGCAAAATAAATTTGCCAAGAGCTGCAACCTTTTTTTTTTTTGGCATAAATGAGCTACAATAATCTTTGCGTTAGAACTTATAACCACTGTAATTCGTTGCTACACAAAGTGCGTATGCACCTGAATGCCTGCTTATTTATTTATTTTCTCTGTTTGCTAACTCGATGTTATGTATGATTCGTGCAGACAATGATCTGGTGTCACAGAAATGGTGTGCATGAATTAGTGGGTCCTAATAGTGATAGACATCTGACCTGGGAAAACACTGTTTAGGCTTCACGCTCTTGAGGCGTTTCTTTGCAAGCAAACTCCTATGTTCTTCTTGTTTCTAACATCACCAGAAAATTAACATGAATGAGACGAACCACAGGGTATGACACATACATGAAAGTCAGCTATATAAGATAGGAGGTTAATATACCGAAGCACTGCATCAGGGAAGAAAAGGTTAACTGTGTCACTCTTGTACAAACAGATTGCCAGCCTCCTGTAAATAGAGTTCCCCTGAGAAGAGGCAGAATGAAAGTGAATTTATACACCAAAGAAAGTAGCATATGCCAAGGAAGAAATTGATTCTTGTCAAAAAAAAAGGAAGAAATTGATAAGCATGAAAAGAGCAACAAGGAATTGAAATTATTCTGGTTTTGAGGATACTAGATACCTTGAGATCTGATCAGATGACGTGTGCTGTGCAACCTCCAAATGTTTTTGTCCATGCAGATCCGAGCATGTGAGGGTTGGGTTGCCGAAACTTTCAAGGAATGCAACTCAGATTGCAGATCTGCAGAGAACTTTCTTGGTGCTTCAATGGTTTGTCACTGTCAATAAGAAATATTACCACCTATCGAGAAAGAGATATGCACTTAAGATTGCCAGTTCTACTGTTGAAAAAGTCAAAACTGGATGGCCAAATGTCCCCATCAAAGAGAGATTTATACAAAAAATTGACACCAATGTTACTTCGTTGCAATGCGGTTGCCAGCTAAATTACTTGCATTGAAAAGGATTGCCACCACTATTGACTTAAAAAACTTTTTAAGGTACCACAAGCTGAGTTGGAAACAAGCTCGTGGGCTGAGTTTACAGACTCCTACTGTACTAGTCTAGAATACAAGCTCGTGGGCTGCGGCTGTACAGAAGACACTGTACTAGTAATTCTAGAATAAAAACAAACAATATTATCTCCGAGACGCCTTCTATTCTATTTTATAGACCAGTACGGTGGGAGTATTTTGATCTGTAGCTGCATGCAGTGTCAGATAAAATGCTAGGGTTTCTTTCTTGTGCCTAGGCATTTTTTTTTTTTGGCAGAGAGCTTACCACTGAATATTTCCAAGCCAAATATTTCATCTACAGTTACTTTGATATAGAGGCACAATCTTCATGACACAAGAACTGAAATCAGAACTTTGATGGCCACTAAAAGGTATGCCACTTCACAATGAACCTCTGAAAGTTAAGTGGTATGTATGCAGACTGCAGTGCTAACAACAATAGTATATCTAAAGAAGACTCCTTACTTTTGTTACATGTATATACTTATGTGTATTTACCTACGTTATAAGGTGCTCTCTGCAGTTTTTAGATACTATTGAGTTGCATTATCTAACATTCAGAAGGCAACCAAATACACCAATTTAACAGCAAACTGTAATTGCAGCAAAATTGCGTCCTCAATATATACAAAGCATGTGTGCTATGAACAAATAAAAAGATGATAAAAAAATAAAGGTCTGGATTTCAAATGGTATAGCAAACAACCCAAGTTATGGAACGTGAATGTCTTTTTCAGACAACGAGAAATGCTTGTACAGAAGTGCATGCTCACAATCCAATTTGTTTCCTTATGTTCCTTTGCTGAAAGCTTGTTCCTATCACCCAGCGTTGCTCCCCATAAGCAGCGTATTCCCTAGCTGAAGAAGCTTGTTGTATCCCCTCAATATGTTGAACAACTTCTGACATTGTTGGTCTCAATGCGGGGTCCTTGTCACAGCAATGAATTGCAAGTTTGAGAAACTGATACAACTCCTCCTCTACAACAGTGCTTTCTGTAAGGAACTTCTCATCGAATGCTTTCGATGTCCACTGCTCACGGATGAGCACTAAAACCCATTCGAGCAAATCTGGCTGGTGGCTGATTGGTGACTTGCCTGTGAGCATCTCAAGCAGTATGAGACCAAAGTTGTACACATCATCCTTTTGTATAAGGTTGATGTCAATAACAAGTGTTGGATCACTGACAAGAGTTCTGAGGCCATTTTCTGAGACACGTGCCTCATAGCTCCCTGTAAGAAGAATATTGGAGGAGTAGAGGTCACCATGGCACGCTGCAGCACCATCAAATGAGTGGATGTAGGCAACAGCACGAGCCACAGAGAGTGCAATGACCGATCGAGTCTCCCAGCCTACTGATGACAGATTGTTTCCTGAAATTAATCATGTGTGAATAAAGCATAGTCCTTCAACTATAATCGTGGCATAACACAAGCTACATACAGAATATCTTGCAACAGAACCTTCTACTCAAAGCAAATTCATTATAAATTAGTAAATGATGATGCAAATTTTCTTGGTGATTTTTATTATGAATCTTGACATGAATTACTGCATAGTTATCAAAAGCAAAGCCTATTTTGTGGATCCAACTCATGAACAGTATATTACCATGAAGATTTGAAGCTAGGCTACCATTGGGGAAATAATCGTACACCAGTAGCATCTCATCCTTGCTGTAGTAGTACTGACGTAGTGGGACTACAAGCTCATGCTCAATTGTTCCTATTGCAGCTATTCTTTTCTTGAACACTTCCTTGGGCGCATTTGGCCCATGCCAAATGTATGTCTTCATTTTCTTTACAGCTAACGTAAAACCATCATCCAGTACAGCCTTGTATGTCAATGCATATTTGCCACTTCCAAGAACCTCGCCAGATGCTGCCAACAGCTTGGATAATTCTATTCCTTGCGATGAAACAATTTCTATGTCTTTCTGTGCTAGTACCTCCACTTTGTCAGTTCCTTGCGATGAAACAATTTCTATGTCTATTCCTTGCGATGAAACAATTTCTATAGGGTCCATATTTTGGGGTGGTAGTTTGCTTCTCCCTATCCAGCCAAACAAAAGTACCTTTTGTTGTGACTGATATTGAGCTTTTCTAAACATCCGAAGGCTTTCTGTGACATCTTTCATTTCTGGACGTTTCTCTAGGTCCATTTCTAAGCATTTTGCTGCAAGCTTCCCAATTCCTTCAAGAATCCTCAAATTGTTGTCATCTGCAACTTTTTCATCATAAAATTCCCGTATCTTCTTTCGTTTTGCTAGAGCTTGAATAAAGTTTTCAATAAGGCTAATTTTACCGTCAACGACAGCCTTTCTTCTAGTAATCAGTTCCAAGAGAACAACTCCAAAACTGTAAACATCACTCTTTGAGGTGAGACGCCCGCTTCGAGCAAACAAAGGATCCATATACCCTATACTCCCTATTATATGTGTGGTGTACAAGGTATTATCTGTTGAAAGTAATTTTGATATCCCAAAGTCTGATATTTTTGCATTGAGGTTTTCATCGAGAAGTATGTTGGCCGGCTTAATGTCTCCATGGATGACTTGCCCATACATTTGTGAATGCATATAGCTTAATGCTTCTGCACACCCTATAGCAATACCCAATCGTGTTTCCAAAGATATGGAAATTTCACTGTCATGAAGAATATCACTGAGGTTTCCTTTAGAGATATATTCAGTCACTATCATTAGTGCATTTTCACCTATACAGCAACCAATGAGTCTAACTACATTCCGGTGATTGATTTGGCAATGGACAATCACTTCTTTGGCAAAGTTCTCCTTTATACTATGGACACACTTCTTTACAGCAACTGAACTGTTATCATCAAGAACCCCTTTATAAACTTCTCCAAATGCCCCTTTCCCAAGGAGAGTGTCATAGTTGTTAGTGATTATTCTTATTTCTTCTTCTTTGAAATACCTTATGTTGTGATTGTTATGTGCTGTCCACATTGGCTTGCCATTATCTTCAATGTATCCTCGTAGCTCATTTTCAGGCAGATCCATTTTATTCCAGTAGTAAAAATACCGAGTATAGAAATCTTGATAACATCTAATACAGAAGAGATGTTGATAATTATCACCTGAAGGCACATAATGCAGGAAAGAGTTTGTGTTAAATCACAGACTAGTACTTCAAAGGAAACAAATTGATATAGTACTTGCACCCATGAAACATCTTAAATAATCTGCATAAAGTATGTTTTTAGAGGACTCTTAAGGATACTGGATACATAACTTGCAGAGATTCCAAATTTTGCAAAATAGTCCTCAATTGCTAAGAAGATTGATGACTGAATAAAGTTTTGAATAATTATCATTAGATTCATCATGGAATATATTTTCCTAGTATACCTATTTGGAATCATAAGTGTTGATACCTTTTTTTGTAAGCTTTGTAAAACTTGAATAGTTTGACTTAGACCAAATCTAGAATTTGCATTCTTTTTGGGAGAGGAGTAAATCAAAGGAAGGTGTTCCTAATTTAGTGGGTTACTTTAGTCTATTTGCATAGTGACAGAGGTTGATAAATTTTAAGGTAAAATACACAATAGATTCAATGGCTATCAAATAGATGGCTTATGGCTGAATGTTTCTATTCTTTTGCAATAATTAAGATTTATCCCTTTTCCTAGTGTGTCTCATGAGCTTTAGCATGGAAGCTCCAAAAAACTCTCTAATTAGTAATAATATGAGAAATATGGTGGTTTCATGGATTATTTACTTAATTACCCTATTGACGCTAACTTGCTATCATGTATTATTAGAGGAATGCCAAAGGCTTAGATTACTCAACAGATGATTACAGAGGGGATTACAAATATATAGGAGAAGAGAGGGAGCCCAAAGGGACTAAGCCAGCTAGGAGGCGGCACATATAACTAGGAACAGTAAACAGGGTAATTAATTCTAACACCCCCCGGTAGACGGAACGTCAGTGGAATGGACGTTCAGGCTGGAGCGAAACTCCGTGAAAACAAAAGTAGGGAGGTCCCTGGTAAAGACATCGGCGAACTGCGACGTGGTGGGGACGTGAAGCACACGGACAGCCCCAATGGCGACCCGCTCCCAGAGGAAGTGGAGGTCAATTTCCACGTGCTTGGTGCGCTGATGTTGAACGGGGTTGGTGGATAGGTAGACGGTGCTGATGTTGTCGCAGTAGATGAGGCCGGGTGAAGACAGGGGCTGGTGCAACTCTTGGAGGAGTTGCCGGAGCCAAGAAGCTTCAGCGACACCGTTGGCGACCGCACAATACTCGGCCTCTGCGCTGGACCAAGACACGGTGGGCTGCCGCTTGGAGGACCAGGAGATGAGGCTGCCACCAAGGAAGACAACATACCTGGAAGTAGATCACCGAGTATCTAGACAGCCGACCCAGTTGGCGTCGGTGTAGACGACAAACTGAGAAGGAGCAGTGCAAGGGATGACAAGCCCATAGTTGATGGTGCCCTGAAGGTAGCGGAGAATCCGCTTGGCTGCAATAAGGTGAGCCTCCCAGGGATTGTGCATATGCAAGCAGATTTGCTGAACCGCATATGCGATGTCCGGGCGAGTGAAGCTGAGGTATTGTAGGGCACCCGCAAGGCTGCGGAAGGCGGTGGGATCAGCCATGGGAGGGCCGCCATCAGCAGAGATCTTGGCACAAGTATCAACAAGAGTGGCGCAGGGCTTGCAATCGCTCATGCTGTGGCGAGAAAGAAGGTCCAAGGTGTACTGGCGCTGGGAGAGCAACATGTTGTCCTTCTGCCGCTAAACAGCCACACCAAGAAAATGATGCAGAGAGTCGAGGTCCTTCATGGCAAACTCCTTTTTCAGTGCACTAATCACCCACTGAAGGAGTTGAGGAGAGGAGGCAGTGAGGACAATGTCATCCACATAGAGGAGGAGGTAGACTCTCTCAGTGCCGCAGCGATAGACGAACAACGAGGTCTCAGACTTGGCTTTAGTGAATCTCAGGGAGAACAGGAAGGAGGTAAACTGGCTATACCAAGGACTTGTTGAGCTTGCAAACATGATCTGGAGCAGTAGGATCGGTGAAGCCTATGGGCTGAGAGCAATACACAGTCTCCAACAAGGTCCCATGGAGGAAACCATTCTTCACATCTAGTTGATTAATCAGCCAATCTCTGGAGTGAGCGATGGTGATCACGGTGCAGACAGTTGCAGGTTTGATGATGGGGATGGAAGTCTTGTCATAATCAACTCCGGGGCATTGAGTGAACCCGCAGAGAACCCAATGAGCCTTGTATCGGTTCGGAGAACTATCGGGATGAAATTTGTGCTTGAATATCCATTTTCCAGTAACCACGTTTGCCTTAGCAGGACGGGGAATGAGATCCCATGTACGGTTCTCCTTAAGGGCAGCATGTTCTTCCTCCATGACCTGGCGCCAGAGTGGGTCAGCAAGGGCATCGCGGCAGGACTGGAGCAGCGGAGAGAGAGCCTCAGTGTGAAGGACACGAGGTTGCTAGAAGCCAGACTTCCCGCGGGTCGCCATGCCATGGGAATTGGCGACGGGCGGGATGGACACGACCCCAGCCAGAGGCCTGGAGCTGTGCTTGACGTAGCGCGGTGGAGAGGGGACGATGCTGGAGCAGCGACGGATATGCCCCCCGGTGGGGGGCGTGTAGGCGCGCCTGGCGTAGACGTGGATGACTGGTGGTTTGTTGAAGTAGGGACCCGAGGGCCCCGGAGCGACGAGTATGGAAGTCATTGACAAGCGGCGGGAGCATCCCAGCCCGCGGGAGCCGAGGGCGCTGAGCCGTGGCCGCCGCAGTGGAGTTGGGGGCACCCGCCCACGGGCATTGAGGGCGCCGATCTGTGAGAGTCGCGGGCACCGGCCCCGCGGGAGAGGCCCTCGAGGCTGCGGGAGAGTCTGCGGGCATCAAGGGTAGGTGCGCAACGGGTGCCGGGAGCGTTGGAAACCCGGGAGGCCGTCGAGCAACACCGAGTGTACCTGTATGTGGAAAAAATTTTGGAAGGGGGTCATCATTAGTGAGAAAATCAAGCTCCATCGTGGGCGGAGATGGCCGACGAAGGGGGAAGGGAAACGTTGCTTTGTCGAAGACAACGTGGTGTGAGATGATCACATGGTTGGTGGAAAGGTCGAGGCAATGGTATCCCTTATGATCAGGCGAGTAGCTGAGGAACGCGCATAGGGTGGACTGCGGGGCAAGCTTGTGCGCGGTGGTGACAGTGAGGTTGGGATAGCATGAACAACCAAAGGTTCAGAGGTCATGGTAGGAAGGAAGGGTGCCATGGAGAGTGAAGAAGGGTGTGCTCATGTGTAGAGTTTTGGTAGGGAGGCGATTAAGGAGGTGAGTGGCGGTTGCCAAGGCATCAGCCCAATTGGTAGGGGGCATGGATGCTTGAAAAAGAAGGGTGTGAGTGATGTTGTTGGTGGTGCAAATGATGCGCTCAGCTTCACCTTTTTGTTGTGAGGTGTAACAGCAAGACATGCGAAGAGAAACACCTTTGGAAAGAAAGAAAGCACGAGAGGTAGAATTGTCAAATTCACGCCCATTATCACATTGCACATATTTGATGGTGCAACCGAATTGTGTTTGCACAAGAGCGAAGAAATTAGAGAGGACCGAGAAAGTGTCAGACTTCAATCGGAGCGGAAAGGTCCAAAGAAAATGAGGGCAATTGTCGAGAATAACTAAATAGTATTTGAAACCAGATACACTGATAACAGGGAAGTCCACGGATTACAATGTATCAAATCAAAATTCTTTGAGGCTCTCGAAGAGGAGCTAGGAAAAGGTAGGAGGACATGGCGTCCGAGCTGACACGCATGGCAGAGGGAGGCGTCTTCAGACTTGCTGCAGACGTTGGAGGAAGATTGAGCGAGGCTCTGAAGGGTGGCAGCGCCGGGATGACCAAGACAACGGTGCCAGGTGGTCGAGGAAGGGGTTGCCACAAGTGCGCATGGGCCGGATGAGGACGAAGGAATCTGCAAGGTGTAGAGGGGCCCCGAGCTGTCACAAATAAGGAGGGTGTTCCCGGTACGAAGATCCTTCACGTAAACATCAAGAGGGTCAAATTCTATTGAAACAAGATTATCCGTATTAAATTTGCGAATGGAAAGGAGATTTTTTATTATGTCAGGAGCGATGAGGACATCGTTGAGGCGGAACGGGCTGGGGAGAGTGGAGTACCCAGTGCTGACAACTGGGAGGGTGGTGTCGTTGCCCACAACGATGGAATATGGGATGGAGGGGGAAGAGGACATGGTGACCATACCTAGGGCTGGAGGCGCGACATGGGAGGAGGAACCCAAATCCATCACCCAGTCCGAGGTGCTTGGAGGAGGGGTGAGGGAAATGGTGCTGAAGGCGTTGGCGAGGGACTGCGCGTCCCATGGAGAAGGTGCCTGGGAGAAGGCCCCAGGACTCGGGGCATAGAAGCCTGTTGGCGCGCCGGCCAACAGAGCTTGGTGAGGTGACGGGGGCAGACTGGGGTGAGGAGGAGGGCCGCGATGACCGCCGAGGGTGGGCCTGGTCCACATATGGATGGATCCGGACCACGGGTTGAAGATGGAGGGCCACGGCGCGCCCCCAGGACTCAGAGCGGCGACTTCGTCTTCCAGGGTCTTGGCGGCCGTGAGAGCCTCGTCGCGGAGTTTCGTCGCGCTAGCGACGGCGGTGGCGCCAGAGCTGGAGGCATCGGAGGTGGGAGCAGCCATGGACGCAGCAGCCGGAGGGGCGCGCAGTCCGAGCACGACGACTTCGAGGAGGCGCGGCAGCCGATGGGTCGGGCGCGGGCGCCGAGAAGTAGAAGCAGGGGTGGGAGGGAGAGGAAGGGACCAGGACCAGTTTAGTCGGCTGATACCATATTAGAGGAATGCCAAAGGCTTTTATTACTCAATAGATGATTACAGAGGGGATTACAAGTATATAGGAGAAGCGAGGGAGCCCGAAGGGCCTAAGCCAGCCAGGAGGCGGCACATATAACTAGGAATTACAGTAAACAGGGTAATTAATTCTAATACGTATAATTCATGCCGACGATAGTCTTTTTTTTTTCTCGAATACGCAAAAAATTTGCGCATCTTTATATTTAAAAAGAAGAGTTTTTACATCGCGCACATGCGCGTTTTAGGAGGTTAAAGTTTACAATAAGCACTGCCCCCCTTGTCGTTTTACACATGACGATTACTCATGTGCTAATTCACGTAGATGGCGCGCCCCCACCTCTATATAAAGGTTAGCGATTTGCTTGATCTTGGCGAGGAATTCCGCGCCAGTGGCCGCTTCGTTCAGAAGAATCTTGCATTTCTCTCTTTCCAAAGCTCTCATGCCACCGGCGTAAAAAGGGTGGTAGATGCGGGGGTGAGCCATCTAGGTGAATTAGCAAGCAAGTAATCGCCATGTGTAAAATGACAAGGGAGGCGGTGCCTATTGTAAAATTTATCCTCCCAAAACGCGCCCGTGCGCGATGCAAAAGCTCTTATTCTTAAATAGAAAGATGTGCAAATCTTTTACGTATTCGAAAAAAATGAATTATTTCTTCGCAAGCAAACGCTTGTATACTTCTTGTTTCTAACATGAGCAGCGAGCAATGTGCATGAGATCGAGGAAACACAGGCTATATATGGTATATACACGAAAATGAGCTAGCTTTAGGTTAGGAATATACCAAAGCCCTCTGAAAGATAATAAAGAAGAAGCTATGCCGTTCCGTTCTTGTACTCGGCATGCGTTCAGGCTTCAATACATAGAGTCCCACTTGGAAGAGGCAGAAAAATAGGGCATGCAGACTTTTGGGCTCCTGAAGCGCTTCTTTGCAAGAAAAGAAAGCCGACAGGCTATATATGCTATATGGTATATACACGAAAATGAGCTAATAGCTTTAGGTTAGGAATATACCAAATCTCTCTATTCTTCCTTGTTTGTAATGTCAACAGGAAGCAATATGCACGTCAGAGAAAAGAAACCCGACATACAAAAGCCTCTAGCACAGAAGGATAAAAGTCTACTCCCTCCGTCCCAAATTAAACGCAGTTTTGGGTGTTCGTGTCACAAATTTGACTCGATTTATAGAAAATACGTATAAGATTTAAATCTCTAAATAAATTTGTTAAAAAACTAGATCAAAAGATCTTTCCAATGATACTAATTATGTAATGTAAATATTAATCCTATTTTAATATATAATTGCCGGCAATTTTTTCTCGGAAAGCGAGAACTACACTTATTCTCGAGACGGAGGGAGTATGTTATTTTTACCGATTGGATCTTCAGTATGTCATGGAGGCAAAACGAATGTAAATTTACTTGTTGAAGGAAATAGCTGATGCCAGAGAACAGACGAGCATGACCGGAGCAAAAATAAATAAATAAAAATGATGAGAATAATCTGGTCTAAAAAGCGGTAGATACCTTAAAACAATAATAATCTGGTCTAAAAGGCGGTAGATCGATACCTTAAAACCTCATCAACTGCTGTGTACCCTGAAATCTCCAGACATCTTCTCAATGGAAAAGTACGTGAGGCTGCGAGGTTTGGGCTGAAGAGACTGTTTAGGCAAAACTTAGACTTCAGGTCTGCAGTGAGCTTCTTTGATTTTGGTGCTTCAGTGGTTTTAACGCGTTGTCGACATTTATCTATATGTTGTCACTTGAAGCCATTACCCATACTGAAATGATAGGCTTTTCTCAAATTGATATATATTATCCTCAATGACGAAAATTCGACAAAGGGACGGGCGATGACTTAGAATAGTCAGGTCAACTAAAAAGACAAAACAAGAGGGTGAGATGTCCCAGTCAATAATAAATTTGGGTCAAATGAGAAATCTCAGCCAGAAGGTATATCGCATTTAAAACAATTTGACGAACTCAACCACAATTACCCATGTCATTTTCACCGTACCCTAGTGGCGAAACAGAAATGAGGAAATGTCCGCATTTGCTCGGTTCTACAGCAATATACGTATATAGTTGCAGTTGCACCCAAACAAAAATGAAATGACAGTAGAAAGAGTCGAAGTTTTCACTATATTTGCACCCCCGTATATACGGTGGCTGCGCTCGAGGAAGAAGTTGCCGAAGCTGCTGCGTTGGGGGTTTGACTCAGTCTTATTCTTGGTTGGCTGGTTGTTTTGGAAGGAGAGGAACGCCAGGACTTTCGACGGCAGGTCCGTCCCTCCACCGCAGTTGGCCCTAGCTATAAAAGAAGAGGCTGCGGTGCGGTGTGCGGCAGGCAACAGGCGCCTGGCGGAGCTGCTGGCTTGGGCGGGCGTTTAGCTCCTCTGTGTGCTTAGTCGCAAAATTCTTTATATGTAATCGCTTACTTTGAATCCAGTAGAAATAGGGCTCATTGCGGTAACTTATAGTTTTTTTAATAAAGGATTTAAATAAATCCGGCTTCATCTATCCGAAGATAGAATCAGATCACTTATTACAAAGTAGCACACATAAGTATCAGATTGGGCAATAAAGGAAAACCATCGCACACGCGTGGGAATAAAGAAGAAAGAATTTTAACTAAACATAGCCAATATGCCTCCGTGAAAGCCATCTATTGGATCCAAAGAAATCAAGAGCCGCCGTTTCTAGACGTGAAGCCACAAAGGTCATTTGGTCCTGAAGATCTTCATGCCTTTGTAGTTTTGCCCATTGACGAAGTCAATGCGTTCCTCGGAATAGGACCTGCAAAAGAGTTTTTGGTCTACATTTGTCAAAAACCACCTCATTCCTGGTTAGCCATATTGCCCAAAAAAGAGCTGTTGCTGCAGTTAACAACAATGTATTATACTTCTTGTTACCAATTTGGACCAATTTTGAAACAGATCATATGTATTCAATGGTGGGGCAATTCCAAAAAGTATATGAATAGAGCGCCAAAGAAATTTAGCATTAGAACAATGAAAAAAGAGGGGTTGAATCGATTCCAAGGAATGACAAAAGGAACAGCTAATATCCCCATGCCAATTTCTCCTTGCCAAATTATCTTTGGTTAAGCTTACACCTCGTTTTAAATACCACATAAATTTTTTTATTTTCATGGGTAATTTTGTTTGCCAAATATCATGTGACACTCTAACACCATTATTAATTAACGCAGCATACATAGACTTGACTATAAAAATACCCGAGGCCTTTAAGCCCCAAACAAACACATCTCTTTCCTCGCATAAGTTAACCTGTTGTATGGAAAGCATTATACGGTTCCAATTAATCATGTTTGCTCCCATTAAATTCCTTCTAAAAGAAATATTTGGTATAGGAGTGCTAATGATATTGGCTATTGTATCCTGCTTTCTCCTTACAATATTAAACAATCTTTGGGAACTTTTCTTTGAGTGGTTTGTTACCCGCCCAAGTATCTAACCAAAATCTTGTTTGTGTCCCATCCTTTACCTTAAAATGTCCTAATTCCATAAAATTATCTTTCACATTCATGAGACTCTTCCAAAAGTGTGAATCGGTTGGTTTTGTCATGACCCAAAAAGTGGCCCATGGCGGAGGCCCAACAGGGCACCTCGCCGACGGCCGGGGCATGGCCGGCACTTGCGCGCGCCTCCCGCGCCGCCGCCCCGCCCGCCGTGAGCACGCCACGCCGGTTACTTCGCAATTAACTAAGGAATAATTAAGGAATAAAGATATGAATAAAATAGAGAATAAATAGATTGCTTGTAAGAGAGGTATTCCAATCTATAAGGAAACCTCCTAGAGATTGCTTAGTGTGCAAGTCTTCCCCGGACTATAAATACAAAGGGGTTGTAATCGTTTGGGATTAAGCAAAATAATTAAAGGGGTAGCTCCCGAAACACTTCTATCTCTCAATCTCTCCCTGTCTCTCTCCTGCACGCCCCCGCCCCGCCTCCACCGCCGCCGCCGACGCCGCCCCCCCGCCGCCGCCCCTCCACGCCCGCCCGCCGCCGACCCACGCCACCGCCTCCACCGCCCCTCTCTCCGTCTCTCAATCGCCGATCACGTGTCGGTTCCAGCCCAATCTAGCCGGGTTCGGCGATTACCGGTATCCGGAGACCGGGGCGATTCCCACCACCGACGGCTTCCGACCACCACCAACGCCAAGATCCGATGGACAGCCGCAAGATCACCGAGCTCCGGATGGGGATCTGCGAGTTTGCTGATTTTGTGAAGGATATCCAGGTCAACTTCAACGCCCTCCCGGAGAAGTTCGACGAATACCGCCTCGACGACGTCCAACGACGACACGGCCACGGGCGCCGCCAACAATGCCGCCGCTGCCATGACCGCTCCCGACATCGACAACGCTCCCATGGGCATCGCCGACGTCCTCATCGACATCCGCGATGACTTGGTGGCCACGACAGCAGCAACACCGCAGCACGCGGCCTTGCTATCCGACGTACGCGCCTCCGACGTCATCTCTGCCATCGACGACGCCCCTGCTATGGGCGCCACCGACGGCGACGTCACTCCCACAGGCGTCGTCTACGTCACCCCATCCAAGATCGATGATGCTACAATCAACGAGTACGCCTACCCCGAGGATGCCCCTGCTATCGTGGTCCAGATAAGATCAGAACAGGAGACCACCACCGACGTCCACCAGCTGCTCGACAAAAAGCCTACCCAACTAGGCCAATGTCGTGAGACTCCAACAATGGTCCAGATAAGTTCGACAACACCAACAATGTCATCTCTGACATCAGGAACATCGGGGATGTCAACGTCACTATGGGCGACAAGACGACGTCACCTGACGTCGACATCGACGTCGCTAGCGTCAACATCAACGTCACTGGCATCGACATCCTGGACGACACCGCACCAAGGACACCAACGGCAATGACGCCTCTCCCAAGGGCGCCACCATTGACCACGACATCCTCAACATCACAATGCCTACCATCGACGACAACAACGCCGCCCACACGGGCGCCGCCAAAGGAGGGTACAACTACACCTCCCTGAGCGCCAACAACATCGACGACGACGACGCTACCATGGGCACCATGATCGTCAACGACGTCCTCAAGGACGCCAGCGCAGATGACGATCCTCCCATTGACGCCAACGACGTCACCTTGGACGTCCACGTCATCACCATGGTGACCACTGACAACATCGACTCCAAGGACAATGACTTCAACACCAGCATCCTGAACATCAAGGACGACATCCCGGACACCGATGCCAACGTCGAGGGAAACACCGATGCCCGCAAGGGCGCCGCCAACAGGGATGACGCCCCTCCAATGGGCGCCACTGTCGTCTCTCTCAGAGCCACGACTCTAGCTCCTGCATCACCGCCCCCTCCTACAGCTGCCAACGTCAACACTGGCAACCAGGACGTTCCCCCCATGGGTGCTGCTACAGATGAGAACACCGATGCTCCCCCAGGCATCACCGACGCGACGGTCGTTCATTCGCTGACATACGACGACAACAATCGCTACACCCGCTGGACATCCTTCCAATATCAACAAAGGCGGAAAACACCATCAAGCAAGCTGCAGATCCGGCAAAAGAACCCCCAGCACCACGTCAACGGAACATCAGACCGACTAAATACATGAGGTATGCCGCCATCCACCCGATCCAAGCGGTACTTCTACGGTCCATACACATACCAAGCACGGCAACACGGGAATACTTGGGACACCTCCACACCGTGTCTTCTTCGCGGCTTCAAGCGCCGAGTCAATGGCGACACCAACAACTACTTTGCGCTACCTCGACGGAATGACGCCTTGCGACACCTATGGCCCGACCAGGGTTTTTTACCGACCGGTCCTATCAAACAACGTGTAAACCGGTCGGTTACCGTGAAAACCGGAATGACGCCGGTTTGAAATTTGAATTCAAGCGAATTCAAACGGGGCCGCGAACGGTAAAAATCCGGTAAACCGGTTTGGATTTATGGCCGGTTTGAGCGGGTTTACCGAGCGGTTTGAGCCTTTTGAAGTTTTTTTTCAAAATTCAAAATGTAATTTTTTTTATAAAATGGGCTAAAAATACTTCATGATTTGTAGAATCCAATGATGTCAAAATTACTTAAATTTGAGTGTGTTTAGTATGTTTTTCGACCTTCATGATTTAATGGGCCTTAATGGGCCTTTGTGTATTTTCTTTTTCTTTTTTTCAAACTTAGATTTGAAATTTTTTATACCAAACCAACTCCAATTTGACAAATTTTTATACCATTGGCTTCTATAAATCACGAACTATTTTACTGAGATTTTTTTCAACGATTTTTTTCAAATTTTAAATTTTGAATTTGCCTTCTCAGACAAACCGGTTTACCGCGGTTTACCTTGGCACCCTCATTAGGAACATGGGCTTACATGCCACGCCCGATCAACAACCTTCGCGCCATCGACAACGACTCGCACGAGGACGACTCCAACAAGTCGTGGCTCCCTCGTTCCTCAATGCACCACGTCCCGACGACTACGCCAACAAGTGGAGCACTGCGATCCACGACGCCCAAAAGTTCGACGCTTCCATCAAAAGTTCGAGCCTCATCTTGTGAGCTTCAACTTGTGAGCTTCACCAACGGCGACAAGAGGTACATGCCACCAACATCAACCCCCTACCTCGTCGACCCCGTCACAATTCAGGAGGCTCTCGTTCCACCTCAACTTGCGACATCAACGGATCGTGAGCTACCCTACATAGCCGGAACCAACAAGCTCCAGGCAGGAGCACCAGTTTGGGCGACACTTGTGGTGATTGGCGTCCACCTCCCGCCGACTTCGCCATTCGTGTCAAGCTTCATGGCAAGCAGCTGGCTGTTGGAGGAGCCACCACATAGCTTCTTTTCATCGGTGCCGATCTTCTTCTTCGACAACAACAATCACCAACTCACCGGCATCTTAGACAATCTCATGGGACGGGGAGAGCTACGGACTTCCACTCATCGGATTAAAGGTTACCAACCTCATTTTCGCCCAAAGCTCATTCCCCTTCTACATGTGGATGCAACAATCTTTGGACCATGCTACGCCCGATCACCCCATCAACAAACGGCCGTGTAGAAGAACCACGGTAGCTAGGACGCACTGTTCGGAAAAGGGGGGAGAGATGTCATGACCCAAAAAGTGGCCTTGTGGGGAGCTGTGCGTTGGAGCTTTTTGAAGTTTGGTTTGACGTGTGCGTGTCCCCGATTTTTTTATTTTTCATAGTACAAGCTCTAAGTTATTATTAGATAAATGTCATGACCCAAAAGTGGCCCATGGAGGAGGCCCAACAGGGGCACCCGCGCACGACGGGGGCATGGCATGCGCGCGCGGGCCTCCCGGCCGGCCGCGCCGCCCCGCCGCCATGAGCACGCCACGTCGATTACTTCGCAATTAAGTAAGGAATATTTAAGGAATAAAGATAGGAATAAAATAAAGGAATAAATAGATTGCTTGTAAGAGAGGTATTCCAATCTATAAGGAAACCTCCTAGAGATTGCTTAGCGTGCAAGTCTTCCCCTGGACTATAAATACAAGGGGGGTCATGAATCGTTTGGGATTAAGCGTAAAATAATTAAAGGGGTAGCTCCCCAAATAGCTTCTATCTCTCAATCTCTCCCCCTCTCTCTCCACGCACGCGCCCCGCCCCTGCCTCCACCGCCACCACCGACGCGCTGCGGGGCCGCCGCCGCCCCTCCACGCCCCCGACGCGCCGCCCCTATGCCACCGCCTCCACCGCCCCTCTCTCCGTCTCTCGATCGCCCGATCACGTGTCGGCCCAGCCCAATCTAGCCGGGTTCGATAGTTTCTTTGTACAACTCCCTAGTGTTTTACCCTTGATGTATTTATTCCTTAAAAGATCTTGCCATAACCCCTCCTCATTTAATAATTTGAATGACCACTTGCTAAGCAAACATTTATTTTGAATTTCCAAGTTTAGAATCGAGTCCTCCTTTGTCTTTCGGTTGCCGTAACAAGTCCTGTTGGGTGAATGCTCAACACAACATGTTATTGATGATGATATGGTTTACAAAGTGGCCATTCAACATGGCCTTTACAAAGGACGTCAGGGGGTATTTATAGTCCCCCCTGGCTTCGTAGTTGTACAAAAATACCAAGAATCCTGAAATGTCTTTCTTTAACACACTTTCTTTAGCGAAGACATATTTTCCACCTTCGCACTTCTTCTAAGTTGGTCTTCTACCTTCGCGATGCTTTTCGTTCTTTCTGAAGAAAGTATTTCTAACTTCGTAGCAAAGCTGTTACGGCCATCTTCGCTCGAATCTTCGTCTTCAGTTTTCCTATTTCATTTTTGCTGTCCTTCCGCGAAACCAAAGCTTCGCGAAGTCAACCTCCTCATTTCTCATCTCTAATTGTCCCGAGTACCCTGCAATCTTCAAAGTCTGGGATGAAAGTTTAAAATGGAAATCAAAGTCAGATCCCAACAGCAGCCCCTTGTGGGCGAAGGCCGACTTCAAAAGGCATGAAACCCACGAATCATAAGTTTTCTTTAAAACTTTGTTTTGATCTGAAAACGTCGTCCCAGACTTTGAAGTTGGACTTTTTATCGACACTTCGCTAATATCTTCGCTAGAATTTTTTTAACGGCTAGTTTGACCGTTTGACCAAAGAAGTCTATAAATAGCGAAGCACCCCCCGTTTTCTTCATCTTTTCGAAGAGGGGCCACCTTGAAAAAAAAAAAATTTCGGTGACGCGAAGTCAAAAAATTTTGTTGCGGAGAGAGAAGTTTCTTACGAAGTCAACGTTTCCTCGAAGTTGAAACTTTTATTGTTTTCCCTGTGTATGCCTTTTTCCCGAAGCCCATTTTACTTTTGTTTCTTATGATTCTAAGTGTTGTTTTTCTTCTGATTTTAGGATGGCCCTTGTTGAGGATATGCCGCCTAGTTCTCAAGAACAGGAAGTTGACGAGGAAGTGAACTCGCAACAAGAGAATTCAGAAGATGGACTTTCTGATGTTTCAGCTTCAGAGTCTAAATTGCTTCCTGATGACAGGATTTCCCTAACTTTTGGTCGCAAATAAAATGACTGACAAAGATTTTCAGAAGATGGTTAAGGATGGTGTGCTCGGGGTATGGTCAATATAGGCCGGCGAAGCCTCGATGAGAAAGTCCCGAAGCCCGATCTAGATGAATGTGTTGTTTTCAAGGATTTGTTTTCTGCGGGGCTTCGCATGCCACCTCAAGACTTTCTCGAGGAGGTGTTTAAAAAGTTCAACATTGAGATGCATCATTTGACTCCGAATGCTATAGTCAAATTGTCGGTTTTCATTTGGGCTTTGCGAAGTCAAGAAGTGAAACCAGACATTGATGCTTTCTGTGCTTTACATGAATTGCATACTCAGTTTCGGTCTCGGAAGATTGAGCAACGTACAGTGAAGCTGTATTTTGGATGCTGCAGCTTTAAAACTGCTTCGTGGCCAGAAACAAATTTCCCCTGCATAAAAAATAAGTGGACAGAAGGCTGGTACAACTATTGGTTTTATCATAAAGTTCCAATGGTGGAAGAGAAGCTTGGTAGGAGAGGTGTTGTGAAAAGTTATCCTCTAGCTTCGCGGATGCATTGGGAGAAATTTGAGTGCAAACCTGGTTATACTAAATCAAAGAATTGTTCTGAATGTTTGAAAGCTTTTGGAAGAGTTGTCTCTCAACAATCTACACGAGATTTGGTTGAGGAGTATGTAGCTGCTGGTGTCTGGCCACTTCGCGCTGGATGGGATTTCCTTCGCTATCATCAGAAGAAGATTAGAGAGATGGATTATCTTTTTCCAGATAGGGATACTGTGATGCCTTCGAAGTTTAAAACCGAAGAGGATTATGTTTCTGCTGTTGAGAAGAAAGCTGTTGAACTGCTTGGGAAGTACTTGCATACTGAAAGAAAATTTATGGATGAAATCATTAGCAAAGATTATGTCAGGTTGAATCGGATTTTTGATTTGGCCAAAATAACTTACAAGACTCGTCCACCCCCTGCTTATGCTCGTAAGAGGGATAAAAAGGATAAGGATGATGTTGACAAGGATTTGAAAAGGAAGAGGAGTGATGCAACGAAGCCATCTTCTTCTACGAAGACGCCTGCGAAGGCTATTGTTCCGAAGCCTCAAAAGAAGAAGACTAGGAAGATGGTTGCGGATTTGCTTGATACCGTCGACCTTAGTGATAGTGAAGTGATGCCCCAATACTTTAGGGCTCGGAGTTTGGCACTTCTCTTCGAAATTTTGAGGTGAGGGAAATTTGCAAAGCTTTTGCTCCTACCGGGCTGACTCCGGATTTGCTTACTCCGCTTGCCGAATACTTACAAAGTTTTGGGTCTTCGCAGAAACTGGGAACTTCGGGCACCGCCGGCGAAGATGCCGATGTCAACATGATAGAGTCTTCTCCCCTACTGGTACTGTCACTCCTTCCTCCCCTAGGTTTAAGCATCAAACTCCTGATTTACCAGCGAAGTTGAATGTCTCAACTTCTGCTCTATGTGATGATCATGCTTTCCTAGAATTAGCGAAGTTGGCTAAGAATATTCACATGAGTCACTTGTTAGTGAATCCGTGAAACCCTTCCTCGGTTCCTGAGATGACTGTTCCTGAGAGAGTTGATGATGCCGCAGATGCGTGAAGTTGTCCACTGAGTTTCGTTTCTAAGCCCGTTGAGGCTTCGAAATTAATATTGAAAAACCAACCGCCGTGGAAAGCTAAGTTGGTGCGGGTATGTATTTTTGTGCTTCTTCTTCTTCTTTTTTTTTTCTTAAGAACTTGTTATTTCTTTGTTTTGATTGCTTCTTTTGCAGGTCAAACTTTAAGCTTAAAAGGCTCGTGATGCGTTGAAGTTTGTAAAGAGAAGCTTCATAGAAAAGGAACAAGACCATTGGTGTTTCTTTTGACGATTTGTCCGATGTTGAAGATGAAGAGGTCGAGCTCGATCAGCGGGCCGGTTGTTGAGTCGATGGTGAATGTTGAAGCACGAGGAGAAGATTCCTTGCCCTTTGAAGGAGGGTGAAAAAGTTTGTAAGTGTTATCGGCCGCTAGTTTTTGTAGTTTTTATATTGAAACCCTATTTTTCTAATTATTTTTCTTTGATTTGTTTTAGCTCAATTTTTCCCTGATGCTGCAACTTCATCGAGAGAGAAGACTATCGATGTTGGGTCTATGAAAGATGTTCTTGGAGATCACCCAACTCCTCAAGTGGCTATCGATGAGCCAGAACTTACTTCTGAAGCTATTTCAAAATCCAGTGACAATACTTTGAAGTTTTGCTTTGAGAGTGGTGTTAATTTGGATTCTTATAAGTTTGTTGGAGTTGAGATAGATAAGCTTCGCGTCCTTCCGAAGAAGCCGGAAAAGCAACTGACTAAGTGTATTGATGACGCTTTTTCGGTTCCTGACGCCGAAGCCGAGCTAGCGAAGATGAACCCATTGGAGTTGGCTGATGCCGGCATAAATTTGATGTACAAGGTAAGTCCATTTATTTGTGAATGCGGGGTTTGATTGTTTTATAGATTATTTCTGACTAGTTTGTTTTGTGTGTGTAGGGTGCTCTTGTGAATCGTGGGCTTAGAAAATCTCTTGAAGACAGTGCAACTGCTTTTGCCGTTCGAGAGAAGTCTCTTTTGAAAGAAATAGAATCTTTGAAATTTTAGTTAGCAGATAAGGAAAAAGAAAGGGGCAAAGCTGTTGATCAATGTCATAATCTTGATCGCTTATACCATGAGGCGTTTGATACTATTAAAGAAAAAGATCTGCAGATTGAAGCAAAATAAGTCTACTATTGAGACTTTGAAAAGAGAAAAAGCATCTTTGGAAAAGAAGAAATCTGAAACCGACGATCTCATGATGCGAAGGTTCAATAGAACTTGGGAGCTTTGCAAGCGTGCTTATGAGAAGTGGGGGCTATGCCAGAAGATGCTTCTTTGGGATCTTGGAGAATATGACCCTTTTTTTCACCGGGCTTTGAGTGCAAAGATGAAGATCTTGGTGTTATGATTCAAGCTGCTGCAGATACAAGCGTTATGCATTCTACTCGAGCGCTCCTTCATCTTATGAAAGAAGCCAAAGATCCCCTGTATGATGCTTTTGCAAATGAGAACTTTAAATTTCCTGGAGATGCCGTTAGTAAGATCTCTCCACGCACACGCTTGTTATGCCGTAAATTTTTTGAACAATATTGGTGCAACGTGGGCGTGAGCATTGCCTTGAGAAAGTGAAGGAAAAACTAAGAAGGGTATTATTCTTTCTTCCTTCTTGTTGTTTCGTTTGTTCTCTTTTTTTTATTGGTTTTTCGACTTTGTCTTTTTAACAGCTTGAACTTGACATCTTACGGGGAGGAAGAGAAGTTTAGGAAGTTGAAGGAAGAAGAGGAAAGGATGGCTCGTGAAGTTGAGGAGAAAGAGAGAAACAATGTTAGTGAGCAGAGGGTATAAGGATTAGTTTCTATTTCATCTGTTTTTGTGAGGAAAGAGTGAAAAAAACATGGTGACAAGAAGTGTCGTAAAAATTTGTTAAGTTAACGGTTTATGTGTTCTGTGCGAAGATGTTTTTATTGCGGTTATATTGTGTTTGTGTTGTTTGTGCCAAATGTTTGAGTTTGGAATATCCTGCGCAGGTTCCTCAAGCGAAGCATGTGCGAGGATATTGCCCCTGATTTTTGCCTCTTATGATCGGGAAGGGTAACTTTGTTTTTGAGGCTTCGGATTTTTTGGAGTGTTGTGAAGCTAGTGGTAACGGTCTTTGTTGACATTTTTGTGGATAAATGCTTTTTGAAATCTAAGACAAAGGATTCTTACAGGATGCCTAGGGTTGTTGACTTTAGCAATGTTGGACAAGTAACGTTCTTGTTGCTTGGGTTCTTTCTCTTTTATTCTATCTTTGCCCTTTCTTGATATATTTAAGGTTTTTTGTTTAAGTCTTCTTGCTCAAGTCGTCCCCAAGTTTTATTTTTGGGGATAGTTTTGAAGACACGCGGACAAAATAATCAACGAAGTCGTTGAAGATATTTTGAGCTGGAAGCAAAGAACTAGTGTTGCTTCAAGAATTTTGAGTATTTTTGACTTTGTATATGTTGTATGTAAACTTTAATAAGTATTTTACATGATGTTGTAACTTCATATAGATGTTTTGTATAATGAGTTATCATCCTTTATGTATTTAGAAAAATGTTGTTCCTTTCTTTTTCGTAAAAAGTGGAAACGGAGATTTCGGTTTGTACCCAATTATTTCCTCTAGAGTAATTTAGAAAACATCGTCTCCTTCTTTTTGCGTAGCAAGAGCGAAGACTTCATTTTGAAATCAAAATTCTCCTTAAAGAAATTTTGAAAACGTCGTCCCCTTCTTTTTTTTGCGAAGTGGGGAGCGAAGACTTCGTTTTGAAGTAAAAAAATTCTCCTTAGAGAAATTTTGAAAACGTCGTCCCCTTCTTTTTTTGCGAAGTGAGAGCGAAGACTTCGTTTTGAAGTCAAAATTCTCCTTAGAGAAATTTTGAAAACGTTGTCCCCTTCTTTTTTTGTGAAGTGAGAGTGATGACTTCGTTTTGAAGTCAAAATTCTCCTTAGAGAAATTTTGAAAACGTCGCCCCTTCTTTTTTTGCGAAGTGAGAGCGAAGGCTTCATTTTGTAATCAAAATTCTCCTTAGAGAAATTTTGAAAACATCGCCCCTTCTTTTTTTGCGAAATGAGAGTGAAGACTTCGTTTTGAAGTCAAAATTCTCCTTAGAGAAATTTTGAAAACGTCGTCCCCTTCTTTTTTGCGAAGTGGGAGCGAAAACTTCGTTTTGAAGTAAAAATTCTCCTTAGAGAAAATTTTGAAAACATCATCCCCTTTTTTTTTTGCGAAGTGGGAGCGAAGACTTCGTTTTGAAGTAAAAATTCTCCTTAGAGAAATTTGTAGGTAATAATTTTAGTTTTATACTTAAATTATACCTACTTGTTGATTGTTTTTGTGAAAACTTCCAAACCGATGTAAAAGCGTTTTGCTTTTTAAAGCCAGAGTAAATGGAAGAAAAAAGTAAAGAATGCACAAGTTTGGGGAAACTACTTTCTCATTTATATTTGATATGAGAATTTACAATGGAGTCTGCCTCATTAAAAACCACTCACCCCGCGAAGGGCTTCCCCGAGTGGAAAAAAGAGTGCACTCTTGATTGAAATGATAAAATGCTTCTAAAAAATTGAATCTAACTTGCTTATTTACAAAAATGTGAACAAAGTAAAAATCTAGGGATAGTACTTTGCGAAGATCCTTAATGTTCCAAGTATGACTTAACTCTTCTCCCTTGAGATTCTCCAAGTGATAAGATCCTTGCCTGTTTGATTTTGTTATAACGAAGGGTCCTTCCCACTTTTGTTGGAACTTTCCCACAAGTATCTTCGTTTCTTTTTTCTCTTGAGCACGAAGTGTCCCTGGTTGTAGTTCTCTTTTCACCACTTTCTTGTTGTACCATTTACATGTTTCTTCTTGGTACTTTCTCGAGATTCATCATGACTTGGTTTCTTTCTTCTTCAAGCAAATCTTTACTTGTCTTTTTGTTCTTCTTCGCTTGTTATTTCAATATTTGTTCTTGGACCTTCGAATTGTATTTCTTCCGGAGTCATTGCTTCATCTCCATATAGTAACTTGAAGGGTGTAAACTTCGTTGATCTTGTTGTGGTTGTATTGTGACTCCAAACAATTCTTGGTAATTCTTCAACCCACTTTCCTTTTGGAAGTCCCACTAGGTTTTTTGAAATTCCCACACATATAATGCCATTTGCTCTTTCGACGGCTCCATTGGATTGAGGATATCTGACTGAGGCGAAGCAATGTTGAATTCCCATGCTTTCACAATAGCTTCTGAAGTCTTCGCTATCAAATTGGGTTCCATTATCTAATGTTATGTGTCTTGGGACTAATCACGCAAATTATATTTTGCCAAAGAAACCTTTTTCATTGTTGTGGATGACATGTTTGTGATTGGCTTTGCTTCTATCCATTTTGTGAAATATTCAACTGCGTATTGATGGTTGCCTTGAGCTGGAGGAAGCTTCCTAATTATGTCTATTCCCCATCTTGCAAGTGGCCAAGTTGGTTCAATGTCTTTGAATTGGATTGGTGGGGCATTTGACTTGCTTCTTTGAAATTTGGCAATTGTGACAAGTTTTAACTATTTCCTTGCTATCTTTTTTGAGTGTTGGCCAATAGAATCCTTGTCTAAATGCTTTTTCCCGCTATGGCTCTTGGGCCAAAGCATGATTCCTACATGTTCCACTATGTATTTCTTGTAGCAATTCTTTTGCCTTCTTTCATTTGGAAATGCATTTGAGTAGTGGTTCACAAATGCCATGCTTGAATAGTTGGTTGTTAATGAGTTTGTAATTTCTTGTCTTGTGCTTCATTCTTATTTCTTTGACTTCGCTTTTACGGTTCATAGAATCCTCTTAGGAATGCTATTATTTCGATCTCCAATCTTCGCTCTCAATGATGTGGATGTACTTTGGTTCTTCGATTTTTGCTTTTATTGAAGATTCCGAGATTACTTGATAAAACACGCCTGGGCGGCAATTTTACTTTTTTTTTTTTGCCTTCGCGATTTCATCTACTTCTTCGTTGTTTGTTGTTGAGATGCTTCAAACCGTGAATCCTTTCAAGTGTTTTTCTTGATCTCTTACGCTTTGCAAATATTTCGCTAGTTCGGGATCTTTTGCCTTGTAATTTTTCTCAACGTGTCCTCGCTACAACCCGAGAGTCTGTTTTTGATCAGAATTTTTTGTACTCCCATTGCTCTTGCCTTGCGAAGCCCCAGCAATATTGCTTCATACTCCGCGATGTTGTTTGTACACCGAAATTCTAGTCTTGCTGCATATTTCATCTTGATGCCGGATGGTGAGGTGATTATTCTTTGCTACACGACCCGGGAGCCCCATGCTCCATCACAATTCATTGTCCATTCTTGACAAGACAAAGTCCATTCTTGATGATCTTTTTGATCTTCGTAGCTTGCTACTGGTGTCCAATCTGAGATAAAATCTGCCAACACTTGTGACTTTATGGCTGTTCTCTTCTCAAATTCGATGAAGTATTGTGAGATTTCAGCTGCCCATTTTCCAAGCCTTCCGGAAGATTTACAACTTTGGAGTACATCTTTGAGTGGTTGATTTGTTGGGATTCTCACTTTGTGTGCCAAGAAGTAATGTTTCAACTTTCTTGTTGCCATAAGTACTGCATAGGCTATTTTCTCAATTTCTGAGTAAAACATTTTTGAGCCGGAGAGGGCTTCGGAGACAAAGTATATTGGTTCTTGTTTCTTCACATGATCTTTCTCTCTTTCTTGTACTAGTACTGCGCTTAAGGCTTTCTCAGATGCTGAGATGTATAGAAGTAGTTCTTGATCAACATTTGGTGTTGTCAATGTTGAAGGATTTGAAAGGTACTTCTTTATTTCTTCAAAAGCTTTTTGTTGTACTTCTCCCCATGTGAAATTTGTCTTCGCTCCTTTGAGTGCTTGGAATATTGGAAAGCTCTTTTCTACTGATTTTGATATGAATCTGTTTAGTGAAGCCAATCTTCCTGTTAGCTTTTGAATGTCTTTGATGTTCTTTGGAACTTCTGTTTCCATTATAGCTCTAATCTTTTCTCGGATTTGGGTCAATGCCTTTTGCAAAGACTATGCATCCGAGGATTTTTCCCTGCTGTACTCCGAAGGTACATTTCTCAGATTGAGTTTGAGATTTGACTTTCTCAAGTTCTCAAATGTTTGCTTCAAATCTTTTAAATGGTCTTCGCGTTTCTTGCTTTTTACTATTATGTCATCAACATATGCCAGCAAATTGTCTCCAATCTGATCCTTGAGTGCTACTGAAGTCATTCTCGATGAAGCTTGACCCGGCATTGCGAAGCCCCTCTCGCCATTCTCCGGAAACTTGAGGTTCCAAATGGTGTGATGAAACTTGTCTTTTCTTCGTCTTCTTTCTTCATGTAAATTTGGTGATATCCTGAGAAGCAATCGAGGAAGCTTAGCATTTTGCTTCCTGCGGCTTGATCGACAAGTGTGTCTATTCTTGGTAAAGGGAAATTGTCTTTGGGGCAAGCCTTGTTGAGATCTGTGAAGTCTATGCACATTCTCCATTTTCCATTGCTTTTCTTCACCATTACAATATTTTCCAGCCAAGTTGTGAATTGGACTTCTCTTATGACCTTCGCGTCAAGCAATCTCTGTACTTCTGCCTTCGTAGCTATAGTTCTATCTTCGGAGATCTTTCGCAGCTTTTGTTTTTTTGGCTTGTAGCTTGGGTCGATGTTTAGGCGATGCTCGATGATGTCTCTGCTGACTCCTTCCAGATCTTTTGCTGACCATGCGAAGACGTCTTGATTGCTTCTAAAAAAAACTTATAAGTTGTTCTTCTTCTTCTTTTGTTAGATTGGCACCTATGATGACTTTCTTGTTTGTTACCATTGGGTCTAGAAAAACCTCTTTGGTTTCGCCTTGGAACATGTCTTTGCTTTCTTTTGTGACTTCGCTTTTTACGTCTCATTTTCGTCTTCGACTTTCTTCGATTGCCAAAACATTTCTTTTGAGCCGGAGTTGAGTCTTTCTCAATATTTCTTGCTTCTGTTTGATTTCCATGGATTGATATTAGTCCATTGATTGCCGAAACTTTCATGCATAAGTAGGAGTAGTTAATCACAGCTTTGAAGATGTTTAGGCTTCCTCTTCCAAATATTGCGTTGTATTGGCTATGCATTTCAACAACATCGAATGCCACTTGTTACGTTTCTTGCATTATTTTGTATTTTGAAGGATACCGGCAATACAATTCTTCCAATTGAATTTATCCTTTTGCCGCCGAAGCCAACTAATGGATATTACGCTCTTCCCAAATTTTGTCTTTTGATTCCCATTGCATCTAGTGTTCTTTGCGAAGAGTATGTCGTCGAGCTTCCTCCATGCACTATAATTTTTGTAACATCCCATCCATCGATGTTTGCTTCTATGACCATGGCATCCATGTGTGGATAGTCTTTGAGCTTTCATATCTTGTTCTCGTGAAAATGATTGGTTGGTGTGACCATCTTGTTTTCTTGAAAGATCCCTCCATTGTTATTGTGTTTACTCTCAGGAAATAGTTTCTTCTCTCATTATTGGTTGCGTGCTCTATCTTTGTTGCCTCCACAAATTGTCATTATTCTCGCCCTCGCTTGCTCGCCGATACATTTGGTGAGCCATTATTTTGCATATTTGAGTTGTTGTTTGCCACCGAAGCTTCGGGTTGTAAGTTTTGTGCTTGTCCCCATTGTGGTGGAGCTATTGCTAGCGGTTGACAATTGTATATCGGAGGTGGTCCTGGTAACACTTGTCGATTGTAACTTGGGTCATAATATGTCCGTTGATGCGAAGTGCTTGCTTGTGATAAAAAGTTTATGGATCTTTGATTCTCCATTACTTTGCTTTCTTGTTGCACTTGTTCTATGTTCTTCTTTACCATTGGGCACATCTTCGATGTGTGACCAGCCCCTTTGCCATGAATAATGCAATACATTTCTTCGGGTTTTAATATCTTTCTTTCTCCAAATCTTTGATTGAAACCTCCTCTTTGGTTGTTATTGAAGTTCCTATTGTTGAACTGGTTTCGCTGGTTATTTTGTGCCTGAATGTTGTCTTCGCTGTGCTCATTGTTGATTTGGTTTACGCGAAGTGGTGGTTGATATTGATGGTAGTATGGTCTTCGCTCGAAATTTTGTGGCTTGAATTGGTTGTTTGTCTTTGCTTGATTTCTCTGTGCATTCTCTTCTTCAGTCTTTTTCCTGAAATCATCGTCTGATCTTGCATATTTTTGGATTTCTTCATATAATTGAGCAACGGTTGTTGGTCTTTCCCTTTTTAGGTGCGAAGACAGTTGTCCAGCTCTGAGGCCCCTGATTGCAGCAATGATGACAACTTCGTCCGATACTTCTGGAATTTGGGTCTTCATTTGGATGAACCTCTTATAGTATTGGATTATTGGTTCCTTTGGGTATTGCTTGATATCGAACAAATCATCACTTGTTAAGCTTTGTGTGTTGGAATCCTTGGAAATCAACTAGTAGAGTTGTTCTTAGTTGTTCCCAACTTTTGAGTGATCTTGGCTTGAGCGAAGCATACCACTTTTGAGCTGGTCCTTTCATTGCCATGATAAGTGCCTTCGCTAGTGTTTTATCATCTCCTCCTCCCGATTCAACAAAATTTTGCTTTCAAACCTCATCAAGAATTGTCTTGGATCACGTCAAACCTTCATAAGTTGGTATGACATTGAATTTGAAGCCTTTCGGCCATTTTGCCATTTGTAAGTCCACTGATAGTGGAGATTCTGGGTCAATTGTGACTATTGCCTTTTCATTGCTTTGATTTGTTTTGACTTCGTTTGTTATGATGACTTCTCGATCTTGATCATTAAGTTCTTCGCTTAGTCTTTTTAGTTCTGCTTGGGCTTCCTCTATTCTTTGCTTCAATGTCTTCTCTCTCGGTTCTGGCTTTGCAAGCCTCAAGTTCTTTCTTCTTTTTGATCAATTCTTCTTCTAGTTCTTGTAGCTTTCTTACTTCTTCGTTTTGATCTTCTTGTGGGATAACTTCTTTTGAAACGTTATCTTCGCTTGTTCTTGGAACTTCATCTTCGCTGCTGTTGCGTCACTTGCGACACTTATCGACTTGTTCTTGGGAGGTCTTCCCATGATTCTTGCGTGGTCGTGAGGTAGATCGTTGCTCACACAAACGGTGGGCGCCAAGATGTTGGGTGAATGCTCAACACAACATGTTATTGATGATGATATGGTTTACAAAGTGGCCATTCAACATGGCCTTTACAAAGGACGTCAGGGGGTATTTATAGTCCCCCCTGGCTTCGTAGTTGTACAAAAATACCAAGAATCCTGAAATGTCTTTCTTTAACACACTTTCTTTAGCGAAGACGTATTTTCCACCTTCGCACTTCTTCTAAGTTGATCTTCTACCTTCACGATGCTTTTCGTTCTTTTTCGAAGAAAGTATTTCTAACCGTAGTGAAGGTACATTACGGCCAACTTCGCCGAATCTTCATCTTCGATTTTTCCTATTTCATTTTCTTTGTCCTTCCGCGAAGCCAAAGCTTCACGAAGTCAACCTCCTCATTTCTCATCTCTAATTGTCCCAAGTACCCTCGCAATCTTCAAAGTCCGGGATGAAAGTTTAAAATGGAAATCAAAGTCGGATCCCAACAAGTCCCATTTAACTAGTCTATATTTTCTTTTATGTTGATCGTTTTGCCAATAAAACCGTGATCTAAAGCATTTGATTTTATCTAAAACTCCTTTCGGTAATTCAAAGAAGGACATCATAAACATAGGTAAGCTAGATAGCACTGAATTTATGAGTACCAACCGACCCCCTACCGAAAGTAGTTTGCCTTTGCAACCACTTAATCTTTTTTCTATTCTTTCTTCAATGATTTTCCAATCTTTGTTATTTAACTTTCTAAAGTGCATAGGTAATCCGAGGTATCGAAATGAGAATTTACCAATGGCACAACCAAATAGTCGCGAATAAAACTCCTCATTTTCTTTAGCTCGGCCAAAACAAAAGACCTCGCTTTTATGAAAATTTATCTTAGGCCGGATAGTTGTTCAAAAGTGCTAAGCAAACAACATCATGTTGATTGCCTTTTCAACATCGTGGCTCATAAAGATAACAATGTCATCTGCATACTTCGTAATATTGATAGGCCATCTTGCACTAAATGAAGGATTACCCCTTCAACTTGACCCGCTTCCTTGGCTCTAGCAATGAGTATAGCAAACATATCGGCTACTATGTTAAATAGTATAGGGGACATGGGGTCACCTTGCCTTAAGCCTTTCTTGGTCTGGAAATAAGGTCCTGGTTGATCATTAACCTTAATATTGACATTTCCACCCTAGGTGAATTGTTGTATCCACTCACACCATCTATTTGAGAAACCTTTCATACGTAAAGCTTGTTGTTAAAAACCCCAATTTACTTTATCATATGCTTTTTCAAAGTCAATCTTAAAGACTACCCCCATCCTTTTTTTTTGTATGTAATTCATGGATTGTTTAGGTGCAAAATGACTGCCCCTTCCATAATGTTTCTATCTGGTAAGAAAGTCGTCTGAGTCGGTCTTATAATTTTTTGGGCAATGGTAGTTAATCTATTAGTTGCTACCTTGGTAAAAATTTTGAAAGAAACGTTCAATAAACAGATGGGTGCATGTTTGTTGAACGGATCTTGCATCCTTCTTTTTAGGCAACAAGATTATATTACCAAAGTTTAGACGATTAAGAGGCAAATTTCCATGATAAAAAATCAGAAAATAAGGCCATCAAATCATCCTTGATTAACCCCAAAAAACCTGATAGAACTCGGAAGGGAAGCCATCGGGGCACGGTGCTTTGTTGTGCTCCATTTGGAAGATAGCCGTTCTAACTTCCTCCAGAGAAAACAGCTTCGGTTAACAACTCATTCTCCATCGGTGAGACTTGAGGGATGTCATCTTTCGGATTCATCTAAAAAGATCGATGTGCCTTCGGATGGACCAAACAGATTCTTATAATAACTTGTAATATGCTTCTTAAGTTGAGCATCACCAGTTATTAAATTTGTACCATCCTCAAGTTGGAAAATATGAGTTTTCCTGTGCCTACCATTGGCTATTAGGTGGAAAAATTTTGTGTTGGCATCACCTTCCAGCAGATGTTTTACCTTAGCCCTTTGGTACCATTTTAATTCTTCTTCTCTAAGCAATTCAGCTAGTCTTTCATTTAACACATGTTTTAGATCCTTTTCCGATTCACTTAATGGGGTAGCTTCTGCCTTTTTATCTAACTCATCCAATTTGTCTAAAAGCTTTGTTTTTTCTTTTTTGTAAACACCACTAACATGTTTCGCCCAACCTCTAAGGTATTGGCGTAGTTTTCTAATTTTCGATTGCCACCTCTCCATAGGTGAACCATAAGTGGTGGTATTATTCCAAACTTCTGTCACCAACTCATGAAAACCTTCTCTTAACAACCAACCAAGTTTGAATTTAAACTGTGGTTGATAAGTCAAGGAAGATTCATTAGTTGAGAAAAGAAGAAGTGTATGGTCTAAAATCTCACGAGATAGAGCATGAACCAAGCAAAGAGCATATTTTGACTCCAGTTCTGTACACACCAAGACCCTGTCTAGCTTCTCAAAAGTTTGATTTGGTAGGTTATTGGCCAAGTATATTTCCTTCCAGATAAATCTAATTCTCGGATGTTTAAAGTATCAATTACTGCATTAAATAAAAAGGGTCACCTATCGTTATAATTGTCATTATTTTTCTCGTCGGGCCTACGAATAATGTTGAAGTCACCACCTATTATGATAGGTAAAGTATCCTTCGAACATACTCGCACGACCTCTGATAGGAAATTAGATTTAAGACCTGTCTGGGCTTATAGTTACTGTATCGAAAACTTTGTTTGAACTTTATCCTACTTAATGAAAAGCGCGTAACGGCGTGGTCTCAGAAAAAGATTTGCTCGATCTATTTCCTCCCCTGAGACTCCAGCAATACTTGCAGATCAACGTCGAACACGCGTTGGCTATCCATCCCTAAGACTGGTTCTGCTTGAGGACATTTTTCTCGACCAGGCTGTCGGCACGATCGATCTCGTTCGGTCTATGCCATGTCTAGACTCTCACTCTTGCACTCGTACACGTACACACCACTCAGGCAGTAATTAAGACCGTCTTGACTCTCGAGGACGCAAGCGCCGTAGAATAGAAGAAATTAAAGAGAGAGCGCGCTCACCTTTGCTTTTGACAGGAGCAGTCGTCGGCCTTGTCCACCATCGCTGTCGCTGACGCTGGCGAAGAGGAAGAGCTGCTGGAGCCAGGACGATCAGGGAAGCAAGCGTCAGCGGGATTCGGCCTCGGATGTGGAATCGAACGTCTGAGGCGTCGGCGGCCAGCCGACCTCCGCTCCACTTGACGATCCAGCTCTGCCTCTGTGCATAACTCTGTCCGGTCATTGTCCGGCCTACTCAGCCAGCGATAATCAAATTGGCCCAGCCCATGAAGAAGATGAAACGGCCCTGACAAGTGATAAATGATAAAACGGCCCGGCCCACCCGAATGGCCGGTTTAGGACTGAACGTGCTGAAACAACCCGGTTTCATCTTTTCTTCTGGAGTCTGGAGCAGAGTTCATTGAGCTGCCAGCTGTCCTATTTAACTAGTAAAGTCACAAGCGGAGCTGAAAAAGATAGGAATAGCCAGAAGAAAAAAAAAAGAAAGACTTCCTAAACATGCCCTTAATTATTCACTTCATATTCTGATTACCAACGTGTCAGTACATTCATGAGTTCATAATCGATGATTCCTCCCCAATTGGCAATTTGGCATTGCGTCGCTTTATTAGCCCAGCCTTTGATATAGTGTTTTTCTTTCAAAACAAAACAGCATAGCCGGCTTATCAGCTGCACCAACCATCAGCCCAGCTAGATCCATCATCATTCATGCATCCACTCTTGACTCAACACGAAGTGTTTTTTTTCTTTTAAAACTAGAGCTCTACCTCTTTTAGGGCCTGTTCGTTTTCACAGGATCCCATCCAGGCCTTGAATCAATCCAGCCCAGGATCTAGTGGATCCACTTGTGTCACTCATTCCAGGTTTGGATTCAATCCCCTTCCAAAACCAATCCAGGTGGGCTTCATGCTGCTGTTCGTTTCAACCAGGGATGAATACTGGGCTCACTGCTTGCCTGTGAGCTGCCTCATTGCTTGCATGTTATGCACCACTGATGTTATGACAAGCACTTACTATCTATAATTGACTATACTAATATGCAAGCTTGGAAAGTTCAAATTACATGCAAAGCAAAACCAAAAGAAATATCACAACCTCAAACAATGACCCAAATTGAGCATCACGATCTGAGAAGCAACAAATATTCTATATTGTCAAAGTAACAAATAAACAAAATGCAAGTCTCTCATCATGCTCTCATACACCCACGGTGCTGCAAAAACATCATCTGAGTGCATTTTTAACAGTAACAAACAAGTTCTCAAAATTTCAGACTCGGTGCTACACATTGAGATCGAACACCTGATAGTAACTAGTAACTGAACAAAATGGCATTCCATTCAAATCAGAAAGCCTGAAACTATTGAATGTTTCAACAAAGATTGTCCAAAATGACTATGATTTTAGGAGTACCGAGTAAACCCCAACCAGCAACCTACAGCTGAAGTACCACATCCACATATAAAGACAGTAAAACAAGGCTAAAGTCTCCAATCATAAAACAAGGCTAAAGTCTCCAATCATGAAACAAGGCCAAAGTCTCCAATCATGACTATGATTTTCCTCTAGTTCCACAACTCAAAAACAATACTCCGATGACTGCACAGCTTAGTCGAAGAGGCTGAAGCCCATGTCCTGCAAGAAATATAATCAACATAGTCAAGGCTCTGAAATTTTGTCGATGGCAAAGGGAAAAACATAAAAGAACTGGTTTCATGACATCAAGATGGAGTGCAAATCAATTAGCAGATGGCAGAAGCTATGCATCCCTCCTACAGTACACAAGGATATATACTACTGTACTTAATTAGGAGTACCGAGTAACTGCCCATTCATATTCTCAGACAGAGGATGACATCTCTCTGCATTTGTACTCACAGGAGAGAAAAAAACTTGATTTGAATTGGAACAGGCAGGTGCAAATTTGTTCTGACATGGGATTTCACAATGTTCATTCAACAGGCTAGGCACCAAGGCCCACTGCGTTGCAATGCCAGCCAGCAAGCGTTCAGCCAGCCCTCTAGTAGAACTCATTAGATATAAAGCGAGGAAAATGAAAAGCATCGTGTCATCGTCTTCTTCCTCTCTCCTCTTTCTAATACGATCACGCAACAAGAGACTCATTGTATAGGCAGTGCTAGAGTACCTTTTGGAGTTGGTATGGGATCCCAGGAAGGTGGAGGTTCACCTTCCCCTACTCTAAGTGGTGCCGGTGAAATCTACAAATAATAAGAAAATGTATTTGTGTTAAGAAAAAGACACACTTGCTGCTACAACAAGTTCCGGCAAATACACACGCATGGATAGACATCTAAATAGTGCTGGAGGGTTCCACAAGTTGCTAATTTCAAGTAATTATTAAGTAGATTGAACAAGTGTAGGCAGTACTGTTCATGTTCTACAAGGCTAGAAGAAGTTGTGCTTATGAGTGTGCACTGTGAAGGATTATTCCATTCCATCTTGGCAACCCTTGCCTTTGCACACAAGATTCCTATGACTTGAGTGCCTGCTTAGCTGTTATTACCACTAGAAACATAGAAAAATAAAATAATACTCCTAGTATCTCTAGATTGGTTTTGGCTAATTGATGACATCCTCAGGACTAATCTCTCTATGCTAAGTGTTTGTTTAGTTGAAGATTGGTTAAGCCAAGGTTGGTGCATGGTGGTCATGGTGAATGGATCGAGGTAATCTAAAAGATGATCAAGTGCTCAACTTGGAGTGGTTCGAGGATCAAATGGGCTCAAGGCAAAGGTATAACCATAGGACCATTTGATTTTACACTCAAGACACCATAGAGGGTGTGAGTGATTTAGGATCGATAAGCCGTACTATAAAGAGGGAAAAACTATCGTACATATCGATTCTCATGTGCCTCTAGGTTCAAAATCATATGCATGCATTCTAACCTAGAGAGCTAACTTCGCCTTTGAAAATGTTTGTGAAAATGCTAACACACTTGCACATGGAGATGTACACTTGGTTCGGCGCTTTTGAGAAAATGAAACGTCTATTTTCTATTGCGCCGGATGCAAGTTCGTGGAGAAATCATGCTATCCCTCGTGCTCAAGTTGGTATACTTGTTGGGCAGCATGGTGGAGAAGAAAAGGCGAAGAAATGACGACGAAATGACGACACGCTGGAGTTTCTTCGACCGGACGTTCGACCTGACGCTGGCCTGGCTGACCGGGCGCTGGCCCGTCAGAGCGTCGGCCGATTCGAGGAAGAGTTCTGGAATCGACCGAATTCTGACCGGCGCATCCGGTCACCGATCGGCGCGTCCGGTCACCCCCGTTGGTTTTTCAAACGAAGTTACCATTGAATGGGTTTGTCCCATATGACCGGACGCTGGACCGGACTCTGGGAAAACCGACCGGCACGTCCGGTCAAGGCACAGAAATTCTGATTTCTGCCCCAACGGCTCTATTTCGTTTGGGGATGTATAAATATGTGTTTGGCCGGCTCTTGGAGTTCTCTTGGTCATTCTTACACATACTAACACACTTTGAGCTGAGCAAACTCCCTCTTCCTCTCATCTATTGCTTGTGAGCTTCATTCTTGAGAGTTGAGGTGATTCAAGTGCATCTTGCTTTGATCGTTGCATCTAGAGGCACTTGGGGAGCGGTGTGAGCCGGTGGATTTCTTGTTGCTCTTGGGAGCACCACTCCTAGCCGGCTTGGTGATTTGGTGGAGGCGTTGGCAAGAGTTGGAGATTGTTCTTGGCCACCTCCGATTGATTTGTGAGAGGACCGTGCATCCTTGACAAATTGCAAGTAATACATTGCTCGTGTCTTGGGTACCTCTCATTTGCTTTGGGTGCAAGAAGCCTGAAGGCAATTGGCTTGGAGTGAGCTTCATCTTGACCCACACGTGAGAAGGTCGACACAACAGAGACTAGCTTGAGGGTGCTCAAGTGAACTTCGGGTTAAACCTTGTGTCTCTCTTTGTGTGATTGATTGACTCCGGTGATTGGCTTCATTTTGGTTATATTATCACATTATCTCCGGTGATTGGATTGACTTACCTCGACACGTCGGTATAACACCTCTATCCTACCTTGCATTACTCTGTTCATTACTTTGTGCTTGTGTAGTCTTGGTAGTTGCTTAGCTTACTAGAATTGTTAGCTTGTTCATTTAGTTGTAAAGTAGTGACTTAGCAAATTGAGTGAACTAGAGATCATAGCAACTAGAATTGTCAAAAGGAGGCTTGCCGACAAGTAGAGCTAGTGCAACCGCAATTATAGCCATTTAGTTTTCTAACAAGTTGCTCTAGTATTTTTGCAAGAAATTTTATTAGGCTATTCACCCCCCCTCTAGCCATTTAGGACCTTACACCTGTCTATAACAATAAGATAATAAGATCGAATTCTATAGCAGCCAGGCTGGTGCTCGAATTTTTAATGCATGTCAACTAGAAGAAGTGATTTTTTTTAAAACAAACCGGCAGAAGAGCTGCCCGCTATATTAAAAAGAAGGAGACGCCGTAAGGCGCAAGTTACAAAGAAAAACAACGCTAAAAGAAAAGAAAAAACCAACTAAACTCACCCGGTTGGATTGGGACATCAATGTAGGTTACCACTCAATGACCAACATGGCCAAGACTCTGTACAAAACACAGCGGCAGAGAAAACTGAAACAACTGCAGCTACCACCCACAAACCGCACACGTGCAGTCGTCGAAACCCATTGACGAAATCCAGCGCCAAAGAAAGGCAAAGGGGCGGACACCACCACACCGAAGGCCACCGCCGTGCAGGACCCTTCGCCGCAGTGCTGCTGCAACAAAGCCGCCATTGGACGGAATGAAAACACCGAGACCGAGCCTCCACAACACACGGGGACCTCGCCGCATCCGCCATTGGACTCCTCTCTTGTGCGTGGGGGTCCTCCTTGCCACGCCCGCCACAACGCTTCAAGCTCCGGCCTCGTTTCAAAGGTTGTTGTCCAAACAGCGAGCAAAGCTGCCCCACCCACGATGAACATCCTAAAGCAACCAAACTGCCACCGCAGGTCAATGTTCCCTCGTAGCATCTCTGCGCCAAAGGCTGCCACCACTGAGCCAGAAGAGCAAGGTTGTCGCTTGCGCCATCTTCTGACATTGTACCACACCGGGTGGTTCCAGCCATGTGTTGGTATTTATTAAGTGCTATAAGAATATGAAGGTTCTGCAAGCGCACAGAGTACCATTGTAGCTTTTCTCTAGGAGAGTATTCTAGAGTATCGTATCCATAGGGAAGCTTTGCCTAAAGAATCTAATAAGTCACAATCATGCATCTACTAACTTAGCAAATCACTAGATTAAAGTGAGGGAGTAAATGATAAAGGGTAAGTAAATAACAAAGCATAAAATAATAACATACCTAAGATTACAAAAGAATAACTAAACTAATCAAGAGGTCAACAGGAGAGATCAAGGTTCCTATGTTCTTCTTTATTACTTAGGCTCTATGATAGCAATCACACTAATGCACTTTGGAGCAGCAGATCCATCCCAACTCTCGAGAAAGACTAGGAAGAAGGTAGTCGGGAGAAGGCTGCCAAGAGCTCTACGAAACACCAATCCGAACGTGGTGGACTACATCGGCCTGACAGGGCTGTCACCCCTGGGGCTACCACAACTATTAGTGGGATTGGGCGCAACCTTAGGTAACTTATAGCCTAGACACCAAGTCTACACTATCGATTACTACTCTAGCTACCTAGCATAACTAGAGCCCTCAATACGAGCGGAGATCCCATGCAATAGCATAACAACTATACTTAACCAAATATATGAAAGTCATAGAAGTAAATAGAGAAGATAAATATATGAATCATAAGTCTTACAAAGAAAGGATACAAGACATACCAAACTCTATAGACTTCTCCAGAACTGGAGCCAACTCCACTCTCCTTTACTCTTGATTAGATCTAATCTAGATCTAATCTACTTCTTGTTGGGACACGGGTCCCAGCGGGCTGGCGGAGGTGAGCCTGAACGGAGAAAATGAGCTCGGTGGCCTGTGCTAACATTTGGGTTTTTCTATCTTTCTATCGTCCTTTCAGGTAAGGCGAGCGGCTTAGGGCCTCCGCCACCAGGGCTGGCGGAGGTCCGCACCTTCGCCCGGAGGAGGAGCTCCCCCGGAACCAATGACTTCGCCTGCCATGGTGTTGGCCCGCGGAGGTCGTCACCTCCGCCTGCTCTGAGCCGAGTGCCGGGGGAGCACAAGGAGGCCGGACTCTTGCGGAACCCCCAGCAGTTGAGGCAGAGGTCATGGAGGTCCCCGTGATTGGGTCCCGAGCTAGCGTGTCGAGCAAGTCTAGGAAAGGGCGTGCAGATTGTACAAGTACGTGAAGAGCCCGTGCAAAGCGCCAACAGGGAAGGAATATGCTAGGAATATTAGGGGGCAAAATTGTAATCTTGTATTCCCAAGCAGTTGTAAAACTATAAATAGAGGGGTGACCTTTGTTGGTAAAAGTTATCCTACACAATTATTTATAATTTGTATAGTCTGCAAGTGAACAGAAACGATGAGCACTTCACCCAGGAGAGGGTTTTAAATATCGAATCCACAGGGAGAATGGTGTGATGGTAATGAGACAAAACTAATCCCTGAGATAATAGGAAGGAACTGGAGTTCAGATAAAAGGTGAGAAGATTTCTATGGTTGTCTAGTTTATATCCTTGTAAGGCTTAAAGATATTTCTTAATGGGGACGTACTCAAAGGAAAGTAAGGCCAAAACTTACTATTCCCCCAGCAACTATGTCCTACGTGTCCTATCCTACGGGAAGTGGAATCCAAAGGAACCAATGGTACTGTCACTACCACGATCTACCATGCTCCGGCAAGTAGGGTGTATTTATGAGTTATCTAGTCCAAACACCACGTTTGCACTAGGGAAAATAACTTCAATTCAAGAGCGACAAGAATCAAAGTACTCTAATGAGTCATAAACCGAAAGAAATATAAATAAGTGAACTTACTCAAATATAAGGTTGATCCACCAAAGAAGTCTCAAGATCAAGTGCAATGAAGCCTTTGATCCCGAGAGGTACAAGCGTAGAAAGAGTCACCGACGGATCCGTACTTCTCCTTTCTTCTCCTCAACTCTACTTTCTATCTCTCAAGAACAGATCTAGAACTCTAATTAAGTTCTTTGATCTATCTCTCAACTTTCTACTAATCTCTCTCAACTTGATCTAAGCTCTTCTAATTAGAGAGGTATGGCTCTAGCTATGATCAGAGCTGAGTATGATGAATAATGATTTTCATGTCTAAGGCCAGAGATAGGATCATCCTTATATAGTCGTGGCCGATGAATGCTGACCCTTGGATCAAACCGACCTTCAAAAACGGTGTAGATACAACCTCAAAGTCGGTTTGAAACCGACCTAGGAAGATGACACTGACAGGTGGGTCCCACCTGGCGGCCGGCCTATTCTTGCCGGGCGCCACCGTGCCATAGTGGGCCCAGCCGCCGTAGGTCCTTCCCGGTGTCTTTTGGTGTCTTCTAGAATGTTTTAGTTCACTTTTCGGATCGAAATTCACCAGTGGTAAATCTTCTTATTGTTTGGGGGGTTTTCTCTAAGTTTTCCGGCATTTACCTGTCAAGTCCCTGAAAAGATATAAATCACCAAAACTCGTGGAACTGTGTTAGTATAATACCTATTCTATGCATTTATTCATTTTATAACCTTATTATATGTTTAGTTGACACATAAAAATAGAGCTTAAGAGGTGTCAACAACCTTCCTCTCAAAGGAGGTTGGTGAATACCATTTATGGATCGTTACTATTCATTTCTGCCTCGAGTTCCCAAAACCTCAGCCACGCTCCCTCAGGGCTCCGCCTGAGCGGAGGTGCCACCCCGTGTTGAGAACCAGCGAGTTCAACATTGGCGCCCACCGTGGGGCCCGAGCAAACAAACCATGACTCCACAAGAGAAAGCTCCCGTAAGAGAGAGAGAGCTCCGGCAAGGAACGCCCGACCTAGGCGCAGTGAAAGGAGCACGAGCGCGATCGGGGGATCCCACGCTTGACTAAAGGCCGTAAGAGGAGGGGACCCCCAACGAAGAGGAGGGAGCCGCCGTGCCTATCGGGCGAGACCTCCTCCGCCTAGGCCCGTGAAGCCACCTCCCCCCCACCACCACCAGAGCTACCACCCAGCGCCCCACCCGGTAAGCATATGCCCAGGACCTTCGCGAACACTATCAGTAAAACCACCTCACGCGAATTATAAGCGGAGGATGGCTATAGGTTTACCGTCTTCACAAATAGTAGTAGAAGTTACGCGTAGATAAGGCCCACAACGAGGCAATCTAATGTAAAATCCTCCGCAATATAAAGACGAAAACTCCCTAAAGCGGAGAGTAAAGAGTTGAAAGTGACTAGCAACGCAGTCACGTAATTCGACAAAGGTGAAGAAATACTCAAGAGGACATTTCACGGGTGGAACGCGAAGGTTCCAACCCAAAAATGACCTCCAGAAAACCAACCAAAAGGACTCTAAAAAATCCTCGAAAAAAGTCCTACCCAAAGCGTAGGCGTCGAGGTGGCACAACAATACGTGCCAAAGAACGAGGGCTGAAAAAAGACATGTCCACATCAGGCATCAGCGACACCTCCGCCAAAAAAGGCCGCAAGGAGGATATAAGTATAAAAACAACAAAGTACACAACCTGTTTCTATTTTTGTAAATCATATATACAAGTTACACAGGTACTCGACGACTGTGCCAAAAGAACCGCGAACATCCTCGCAGAAGATGGTACAGTGGTAGCGGAGGCCAAAATCAAAAAGAAAGATCAACCACGCCTCCACGCTAGACATCAGCTTAAGTTCGAAGACACGAAGGCAGCTCGCCAAAGATCAACGACTCGAACCCGGCCGATCCAATAGGCCGCCACGTGAATCACCAATAGCAAAGAAGCTCCGCCAGCAGGGTGAACCCTAGACCTGAAGCTGTCCGAGCGGAGATAGGGCCAAAATAACCGGACTACAACTCCAACCAAATCACTGCTATCATCTTGTCAGCACACCGACAAGAATTGATAGCTCATGGACAAGAGTTAATAGAACAGCGCTTGTTTTAGTCTGTACTTCCAGCCATCGAATAGCAGGCCACCCTACCCAAAAACCTCCAAATCAACATACGAATCCTTACGCGGTGCCAAGAGTTAGGGTGACAACCCATCACTAGACTCACACATTATTGGGACAACCACCTAAGAAAGGGGGGGAGTGTAACGCATGTTATATACTAACCCAAACCACCCAACACAACTACCAAAGGACAATATCAATAAGTCATCATAATGAAAGCCAGCCCTATAAAAGGAAATCCCCCTCCCTACAACCCATACAATCAGGCGAGAACCAGATACAAAGTCGGGATTAGCCACCAACCCAAAAAGAGCATGGACGTCAACCTCCGCCACCAACAAGCCAAGCAAGGAGGAACCGCATAAAGGTTCGTAATGATCTTCGCACAAGGATACATTGAGGGGGAGACCGCGTAAAGATTCGTGAACATCCCCTGAGCCCAAAAATCCAAAAGATATCCAAATGCGGGATCCACGCCGAAGACCCGCGAAGGTGAGGTGCAACAAGCACCATTCACGCGGGTACCTGAGGCGTGTCTCAAAAGAGAAGCAACTTCCACGCCGGTACTTCGCAGTGGAAGGAAGTGGATTGGCGCTGCAAATAAGCGACCAACTACCACTATCAAACCCACAAGCGAAGGCCTACGACGGGTTACGGAAATAGATAAACAAAACGCAAGGAATGTAACACAAACTACGAAATAAAACTAGTCAAACAAAAATTGTCTTTATTTCATAACCACTCATAAAAATTACAAGATTCTCCTATAAGGAGAAGGTTCCTATTCTGACCCAAAGTGAGGTCCTTCCCAAGCTATAGAATTAGTAAACGCCATCCGCGCGTCCCCTAAATCAAACAGTACATCTTCGTACATCTCGTCAACTTTAGGAACGGCGAAGGTTTCCTTCCAAAACTCCCAAAGACCCCCTGGCCGTATACCCGCCCGGTAAAAACATAGAGGATCCACCCGCAAGCAGGCTCCTCGCCAGGATCTCAGCAGAAGTCATCGATATGGATAAAATATTAGATTTCTATTTCATAACACTCTAGAAATTTGTACAAGCGGAGATAGAGATCCGCGTAAAAAACAAAAAGCTACACTAAGAGCCCAAAGCATCTAAGACCTCCGTGTCATTAGTATCCGAAGTGGCGCCCTATCCGCGCTTGAGGCGCTTTGGCGGAGGAGCTTCGGCAAAGACCATCCTTTTCGACCGCCGGCCCACAGAACCTCCGACGAAGGAACGACCGGGCGCAGAGAATAGCGCTTAGTACGTAATCAATGCAAAGACGCACAATCTAAAAACAAGAAGAAATAAAACAACAAGCGAAGAACTGACCGGGAGAAGAGAGCGAGCGAGAGACGCAGCCTCCGCGCGCCCGTAAACAACCCAGAACCTCTTCATAAAGGAGCCCACGAATTTCAGGGTGCCGCTGCCAAGCTCTGCTAGACTCGACGGCCGATGTGAGTCCTTCACGCTGAGCCACTCGACATGCTCGCAAACCATCCGCCACGAGGATGCGAAGTTAGGTTCGCCGCGTCACTGGCTCCAAAATCGAGATGCCTTGCAACACCCCTAGAAGCTTCGCGAAGTTCTTTGACATCCATGCCGAATCGCCGGCCAATACCCCCATCCCGTGAAAGGGGGTAGTCACCGCCCGAAGGAGGTAATAGCCTGGGCATACGCGTGGGCAGCGGAGACACAGGAGGCATGAAGACCCTCGAGCTGCCTCTGCTTCTCGGAGACCTGAATCCGCGAGGAGTCGAGATTAGTATCGACCTCATCGAGCTTCACGCAAGTCCTCAAGGGCCTTCTCAAATTTCTCGGCGGGGCAAGCAGCGGCTCTCGCGCCTCTTTTAGCCGCCACCCGCGGCCTCGGGCTTAAGCTCCCTCCCCGCATAAAAGCTTGTCGGAGGCCTCAGGACAGAGCCGACCAATTTATAAGAAATCAAATATAATTCACAATCACGAGAAGCAATCGCAGTCTACACTTGAGTCCATATAAACCCCGTATTCCGAAATCTCGAGTGATTTCAAACTCATCAACAACACAACAGATCGTTGAGCTCGGTAGTAAAATCCGCAGTATTTCAAACCAAATTTGACATATATTAAACATCGAGTGCTAAGTATGATTTATTGCAAACTCAGTTCAAGTACGAAGCAAAGAGTTTTTGCAAACCAAATAGTCTATTAGCTTAAAAACAAATATAAGATAGTGCCAGTAGATAGTCAACCCCTCGCAACAAAGATGAGACGAGGGGATATAGGAATGCCTTGCCCTAGCCTTACTCTTCAACAACAGAAATGCAGAAAAGTCTTACAAGCACCCATGGTACACATGC
The DNA here is from genome assembly GCA_015847255.1 of Hyparrhenia diplandra. Taxonomy (NCBI): domain Eukaryota; kingdom Viridiplantae; phylum Streptophyta; class Magnoliopsida; order Poales; family Poaceae; genus Hyparrhenia; species Hyparrhenia diplandra. The sequence continues at coordinate 95,074 of JADLZK010009779.1, forward strand.
TCACATGCAACAACGGGGAATAAAACCCCGAGTACAAAATACTCGCCTAGACTTACCCATCCAAAATAAAATAAAAGACTCCAAGGATCATGCTAGGCTTTATCTGGGGTTCAGCTGACTCACATTACTTTCGAAAATAAGGTTGATTAGTGCGCCTATGCATACTACTTATATTTTCCAAGTTAAAAGGTTACTTGTTTAAATACATAACCATAGATCCTGTGATAGTCAAGATTAATCATTGCTCAACCGAATAAATAATAAAGATAAGTAACTTGATCAATTACATCACCGCAACATGATAATAACATAGATTGTAATATTAAGACTATGATGTCGTGGATGCAACCCGGGTTCTCACTAACCGTGAGAGATGGCGATTCGAATCGATTTGCAAACCAGCTGGTTAATACCCTAACATAAACCAGGTCTACTTTGCAAAGGCAGACCCAATCACTCCCAGGACGTTACGGGACGTAAAGTCTTGGTCTTGCCGGCTACCCCTCCTTCGGGCCACCAAGTGAGCGCAGCAACGAGGATGACGCCTGCGGCGCATCTTCTTGCCCCAATCAATCTCAACCAACCACGCCAAAGGAGGAGCGATAAAAAGCAGCAAAGACGGCCCCCTAACATTCCCATCGAAGCCGCGGGCTCACGCGACCCCGCGGAGCCTACTATATGATAGGTACTTTCAACTTCCCACCACATTCCGACAAAGAGTAAGTCCTTAATCGATTAGGTGGAAGGACCACAATATCCACCCAATCTAAGCATGTTTTAATCTTATCAAGTTCTCAGCAGCAGCTTGACAATCACCCATATGATTGTTCACAACATCTCCTCAAGTGACCGGAATCACCGCTTCATCGCGAATCATGATACCGAAAGCATTAACCTAGACCACTACATAGGATAAGGCAACTTTCAACAAGGATCTCAATGCATCAACGGGTTTCAACCATTCTCCTAAACTTAATGCAGGAAACATATAAAGGACGCAAGTCAAATTAATTGGAAGAATTTAGGAAAGGCGTAATGCTCCCGGCTTGCCTCGCAGAACGCTGCTGGCACGTGCTCCGGGCACTCGGTGAAGGTCGCCTCGTCGACTCTCCTCCTCCGGTGACTTCTTCCGGGTTGGGTCCCGAGATGGTGAAGCTCCCGCCGCCTCCTCGATCAGCTCCTCTAACACTTCCCCGATCCCCGTGATGATGCATATGATGGAGAAAAAAGAAATGCAAAGACTTGCATAAAATAATATGTGAATGATGGTTGAATGCTTCACGATGCATGCTATTAGTAAGTGGATATCTCTTCCGTAGAAACACAATTAATTCTACACAAGAAACCTAACAACCTACATCAAGCAAGCACTTAACCTACTAATTACGTGAAATGGCAGCTAGACATGCTGTCACTAAAACAGTCACATAGAGAGTTCTACAACTCCAAATTCAGTGAACAAATACTCTATGGAAAGCTAATGAAATTTCCTACAAAACATTCCATATCACCTAGACCTGAATATAACATTATTAGCCTCGAAAAACAGAGAAAACAGAGAAAACAGAGGCTCTGTTTTCCACTCAAACATCACATACAACCACCATAACTTGCAAACTATTCATGCAAACCTTATCAAACTTGACCAGCAGGTAAACCAAGTAATTATCTACCAAATAAACCTACTGACATTTCAAAAGATAAATTAAAGCACATGAAATGATATGCCCTATCAAATACTACACTTGCACATTAATAACATATAAATGCTAGGAATAACAAATTGACAAAACTGCCAAGCTTACCAAACTAAGTATACTAACAGGTTCTATTCATGCTAGGAACAACTAATAAAATTACCAATGCACATTACCTTAATATAAACATGCATTTCTAGGCTATTTTCCATGCATCATAATTATGGTAAATACAGAACTACTTCAGAAAAACCTACAAAAATTACCAGAGCATCTTACTAATGTATAACAGCTACCATAAAAATTTCATGGCAAGATCATGCACATACAGCCCTACACAAAAATGACAAATTAACACTACACCTATGCATGAAAATACTTTTGTACTATGAAAAGTGTCAGACAACAGATTTCTGAGTATGATAAGCTTCTAAAACCTATCAAAAGCAACCATACCAAGTCTCACATCCAAAAACCCTAATATTTATTTTTCTATGAATTTCCAAAGATCACATTGTAAATAGCACATAAATAGAAAATCACATTTCTTCTATAGAACATACCATGCATGATATTTTTCCTGATTCTACTCACAAAATTAGGAAAATTTTGTGCAGGAAGCATATTTTTATCTTGCACCAATTAAAAGATATGAATTTCCTCAATTTCCATGCATTTCTGGCCATAAATAAAACTCTATATAAAAGTTCTCTAGAAAATAGGGTTTCAAAATTTTATACTGTAGCCTATCATCTAACAAGCATGGCAAAATTTGTTGCACTCGAAAATACCTTAAAATGACCAAGTTATGAATTTTCTAAGCTCATCAAGCAAAACCGAAAAAATGTGAAAAGAGAAAAGTAAAAGAAAAGGACGCTGGGCCTGCATGTCGCGAGATGTAACAGGGCACGCGGCGCTGGGCGGGCGGTCGGCGGCGGATTTTTGCCGGCGATGACCAAAACGCCCAACCGGCTACTCTAATCGACGCTTACCGACGAGACAAACACGATGGTGCCCTTGGTTTGCACCGGAACCGACCAAAACGACGACGACGGGCCAGACGGCCAAGGCTCATGGGCGGCGCTGACGGGCACGGACCGCCGCTTCCCAAATAAAGATGGTAAAACCAACGGCCATTCTCGACTCTAGGACACCACCTAACTAAGACATGCAAGCAAGCTAGAAGCTCAATGGAGCGGCGACGACGAGAAAACGAACGCGCGCGGTGTGCGCCATCACGGCAAGCGTCGGCGACGGCCCCGGCCCCGGAAAAAAAGACGGCCGGATCTACTCATCCAGCTAGCTCAAGAGCTCAAGCACCTCTAGGCTTACTCTAAAACACCTAAAAAAGAACTAACTAAACTCGATCTAATGAAAGTGTTGGCATTTGTTAAGTGCTAAAAGAATATGAAAGATTCTCGCAAAACACACGTAACACCTACCATTGTAGCTTTTCCCTAGGATGAGTATTCTAGAGTATCGTGATCCACGTGGGAAGCTTTGGCTAAAGAATCTAATAAATCACAATCATGTATCTACTAACTTAGCAAACCACTAGACTATAGTGAGGAAGTAATTGTTAAAGGATAAGTAAATATCAAAGTATAAAATAATAACCTACCTAAGATATCAAAGAATAACTAAACTAATCAAGAGGTCAAAGGGAGAGATCAAGGTTCCCGGTATTTCTCTATTACTTAGGTTCTATGATAGCAATTACACTAATGAACTTTGGAGCAAAGCAGATCCGGCCCCAACTCTCGAAAAAGACTCGGGAAGAAGGTAGTCGGGAGAAGGCTGCCAAAAGCTCTACTAAACACCAACCCTAACGTGGTGGACTACATTGGCCCCGACAGGTCGCCACCCCTAGGGCTACCACAACTATCCGTGGGATTGGCGAACCTCAGGTAAACCTATAGCCTAGACACCAAGTCTACACTATTGATTACTACTCTAGCTACCATGAATAACTAGAGTCCTTAATACGAAAGCTGAGATCCCATGCAATAGCATAACAACCGTACTTTAACCATATATGAAAGGCATGGAAGTGAATAGAGATGATAAATATATGAATCATAAGTCTTGTAGAGAAGATACAAAGACATACCATACTCAAGACATCTCTGCATCAGAGCATAGCTCCACTCTCCTTACTCTTGATTAGATCTAAGTTAGATCTAATCTACTTCTAATTACATGACTAATCTACTTCTAATTATATGGCTAATCTACTTTAATCTACTTCTAATTCACTAATCCGTGAGAGAGAGGTTATCCTTACATTGGGACACCTCTACAACCCAGAGATAATGAATAGAATGAGATAGAATGAATTTTAGGGTTTCACCACGGGGTCGTGGGGTCTTCTTATATAGCCCTTGGAGATGAATGATAGCCCTTGGATCAAATCGACCTTGGCAACGGTGTAGATACAACCTCAAAGTGGGTTACAAAACCGACGTAAAAAGATGAACCCGATTGGGCAATCTCCCGGGCGGCCGCTCAATCTCCTGGCCGCCAGGCCCTTGTGGAATTACGAGTTCATATTTTGTGGGTGCGTCGGTCTCGTCGATAGCTTCGTAATGACTGGTATTTTGCGGTGAAACGGAGTCCTATGAGAAAGTTATGACCGTTTTAGTGAACTCGCCTCAAGAATCGATATCTTTTGATTCTCGACTCAATATAGCAAACAATATATCCGCTTCGATCGTCTCGACGAGCTCTTTGCAATGATGCTATCTTGGAATATGTTTGTAACATGTTTATGCTTCATATGTCTTGCAAACTCTAGGCTTTTTACTATTTAGTCTCTGCGAAAATATATAAATCACCAAAACTTGTGGAACTATGTTAGTTAAACCCCTAGACTTATGTTGATATTCATTTTAAGCCCTTATCCATGTTTAGTTGACTAGTAATATTATGCTATAACAAGTGTCAACAAGTTCCCCAAGCAAACTTACCCTTTGCTAGTCCCCTAGCAAAGCCAAACTTAGCAATGGATCGAGTTGCCGCAACGCTTTCACGCCAAAAGTACACATGCTTTCAAACAAAATTTCTCCTTCAAAAATAATAAACTATTCAACCTTCAACTTACCCATATTACCTTTAACCATGGAGCTTATAACATTTTCTTTGATCTTGGGCAATTGAAAGATAGAACAATCAAGTCAAGCACCATGTCTCAAACTCTTTGTTCAACCTTCATTCTCGAGTTTTTGCAAGTTTTCAAAATAAAACTCAAAGTTCCTTTTGTATGACCCTCTCAAGTCTCTCATTTGTGGTATTCACTATGTAAAAAAGGCTAATAACCGCCAAGATGAGCCCGAGACGCCGCTAATAACGAAGCGCGTGTTGTAGACATTACCGACGCTGCAGCCGGGCGAAGGCCGCAATAGGCGCCGGATGGTCCCACAGACCAATACGCGATCTGTAATAGGAGGTCATTACGACGCCAGCGTGTTCATGTAACGCTGGCCCGTTTTCTTAATCCGCACGTTTTCCTTTGGTCGGGCACAGACGCCGCTACGCGCAGACGCTTTTGAAACCGAAAGTGTCTCCGAGAATTCAACGTGATTCGTGACACACGCTTCATCACAGCGCATTTTTTTGAGACCGAACGATCGCGGGATGCAACCCCTAATTCGCGACGCTGCTTTTGCTTACGTGACACCTTTTCGGGCGCCGCTCGTCTGCATCTGCTACGAAGTATTACTGCACGCTGCTGCGGATTCACAGACTGCAGGTGGTCGATACACTCGGCCCGTGTTGCTTTGACACCGCATGCACGCGATGTCGCCGCAGATACCGACGCTTGGGAACAAAGATAAGGGTCTATAATGGCCACATAAATTAAAAGTCGGCCGCTTATTTTCGCATCGAAGTTGTGTTAGGAGGTGTCTCAGACATGTCGCAACCACTACCGACGCTACGCTATTTTTCGCGACGAAGTTGTATTAGCAGTGTGTCCGACATACGTGGCGTACCTACCAGCCTTAATGCGCCGATAGTTTCGACGAGATGTGGTAGCAGTGTCTCGCATGTCGCGAACCGCTACCGACGCTACGTCATTTACAGACGGTGTTGTCGCCACCGTCTGCGGCCGCTTTCGGTCGTAGTATTGCGACACGCACGCTGAACACGCTTCGCAGGTGCGCGCGTGCCGTGAATCGCCGATGTTACGGGCCGTGCGTTGTCGCCGTAGTCCACGTGTCCGTGGTGTCCGAAGCGCTGCGCACACTGCGGCCAGTGAGCAGACGCCACAGTGCACGCGCCCGTATTTGTTCCCGGTCTTACGCCCGTCCCGGCTAGGAGACAATGGATGCTGACACACGCCGGCTCGTACTCACTGAATTTACCGGGCCTCGCATCCGTTTGAACCTGCCTCCACTTCGCCCCAAGCAGGTTTCCGGCCTTCCTTTGGGCCTCGACTTGAACTCGCGAGTGTTAGTCTGTTTGTGGTACAACGAGCCGGGCCATTTTCCGCCAGCGTAGGTTATAACACCGGGACATATTATATATATAATACATTGCCACACACACTTAACACCGTCTCTCTCTCCGTGGTGGGCGACACACCGTAGGTGGGGGGCTGAGGAGGCGACGCACAGATGGCAGCTGCTGGTTTGTGCCCGCTATGCATCGAGCTTCCTCCTCCTTTATCACCGCTCCTCTCCCAAGATTATATTATTGGTGTTTGTGCTTTTCAGCGAGCCGACGCAAGAAGGGCTGGACGCGCGTTCGCCGCTATCTTCGTGTCGAGGCGCGGTTCGCCAAATGCCGCAGGATTTCACGGCGGGCCGTGTCGCGTTCGCTCAAATTTCCTCAGAGGGGGTCGCCTGTGATGGTGGTCGCCGATCTCCGAACCGTAGGTGAGCAAAACCTAGCTACAGACGCTTCTAATTTCTTCTTTTAAGAAAGGAATATATTAAGATCCCGCCTCCGTGATCGACATGCATATGGCTGAGATAGAATAGTGCAATACTCGAAGTTCAAGCTTTCACCCAAGCCCACCTAATCCTTCGAGGTTTCATGCCTAGGTACACAAGTTGGAACAAGCATGGAGAAGGTGTCAACCACAACCACCAAGACCAAGCCGCCAGATCCTCAAACCGGGATGCCGGCGGGCGCAGGCAAAGAACAATTGGGGATGAGGAAATAATTGATGATGATGAAGTAGCGCAGCTTGTCGCGAGCCCCCCGGCCCCTAACCGTTGAGAATCGAGAAGTTGTCCCTACCGGCCTTCGAGAAGTTGTCCCCACCGCCCGTACACTAACACTTCTCTAGCCACAGGAAGAGAATCATTGACCGACAAGAGCTTCATACAATCGCTAGAGGTGCTCGGGATATGCTTCCTCCACGTAATGTTGCCAAAGACTACATATGAGGCCAAAAGCTACCAAGGCAACTTGCATCACGACCAAAGATCTTTAAAGCCAAGAAAGCTCAACTCGAGAGGCAACTTGGAGCAAAGGACCAAAGATCTTAAACCCAAGAAAGCAGAACCGAGAGGCAACTTGGAGCAAAGGATCAAGATCTTGAACCCAAGAAAGCGTAACTCGAGAGGCAACTAGCCAAGAAAGCCGAACCGGGAGAGGCAACTTGCAACAAAGGACCAAATATCTTCG
>JADLZK010009782.1:0-18660 GCA_015847255.1 Hyparrhenia diplandra
AAGTGTAGATTACAACTCCTCTTGCAAATTACTTGCAGCCTATATTTCTGTATGGATATGTCATATATGGTCTTGGCTTGGTGGAATGGAGACATATATAGGCAATGCAGAAAGACTCATATGGGGGGCATAACCATAATACCATGGATGGTCACATTATGCCGTTAATATTGGCAATATTTGAATCAGCATTTCATCTTAAGTGACCTGCATTAGCACTAGTGGTAATCAATGTCCATCCTAACCATAGTACCATTTGACCAACCAAAGCAGTGTGACCATAAAACATAAAAAAGACTGCCATGAATTCAACATGTTCATTGCCTTGAGAGATATTGCTCATCGAGTCTGCATTAATGCTCTATTGTGCAGTTTATTAGTGGTGAACAGTAATTTTTTAGGTGAAACAGGAGGGGCAAGGTGCCCCTACTGTGCTTTAATTGATCAAAAGAAAGCAAAAAAAAGTTCCTTACAAAACATCCTCAAGAAAAACAAAAAGCTTACAAAGAAAAATTAAATAAATTACACAAAGGCTTCTATCCATTGATCAACTAAAGGGAATTTGAACAGAAGCCGGGATTCCTTTAAGATTATATCATTTCGAGGCATCCAAGTAGACCAGCACATAGTTACTATAATCTCCATATAAAATGGCAGATGAAGCTGAGTTCTAAAGGTTTCAAAATCTCAATAGGTGAGCAATTTGATGGCACAAGAAGACCCAAGGTGTTCCAGCAGGCCAAAGTCAACAATAATGAGTACAGCTGCAATCTGGTTTCACTGCAGTTCAATTTTGCTCATCAGATATGAAATATAATCTTTCCATGGTTGTTAGGCACTAATCAGTTGTTGAGCAACCTGCAAGAGTTGCACCTAGATCCTGAAAGCCTCACAATCCTAATCTGTAAATTAATCTACTCTAGCAGGCTGAAGAACCAAGTCATTCACACCGTCAATGGGAAGAACTACCTTGCTGGTGTGGCCGTGATGCAGTTTTGGATACCAGACATGGCTGTGTGATCGAGATCCTAGATTGGCAATATATGGTAGGTTCACTGGGTGATGTTTGTTGATGCTGTTGTAAACATGGAAGGGACACAGGCAATTTAACTGGATGGACTAGGAACATGCTGCTATGGTTGTGTGTATATACACATATATGTGTAGGTGACTGAATCGGCTCCACAGCTTATAAATGTGTCTTTCGTTAGCTTAGAAATTTGCCATGGTTGTGTACAAATACTGGCATGGGTGTGTGTATAAACTAGAAGCCACACCTAGCATTAATATAATGTCCTTTGATCACAGGTGGTAATGGTGCGATGTCATGAGCTTGCTTGCAACCAATACTCATTCCATACCCAAAAACTTGGCGTTCAGGACAAGGTTTGAGTCAAACATTGGGAATATAAATCATCAAAAACTTTTACATTGTTGATCAGTTTGCAAATGTGAACCCTATATGAATAGATTTGTCTTGAAAAATACTTTCATAAAAATGTGTATATATATATCACTCTTCAATAAATAATTTTATAATAACAAGAGCTTAAAGTTGTGTTTTGGAGACCGTGTCGCTGTCCTAAACGTCAAGCTTTTTAGATATGGAAGCAATATACAATAGAGACGAAAGTAAATGGTCATTATTGTCATGAGCACACTAATATATATTGCCCTGTGTCGAAACAAAACAATATATAGTACTCCCTCCATTTCAAATTGTAAGGCGTTTGACTTTTTTGGCACCAAGTTTGACCACTCGTCTTATTCAAAAATTTGTGCAAAATATTATTTCTTTTGTTGTTGCTTGCTTTTTAATAAACATTCTTCAAAAAAGTAACTTAAATTTGACTATATTTGCATAATTTTTTTTTGAATAAGGCAGTGGTCAAAGTTTAGAGTAAAAAAGTCAAACGACTTACAATTTGGAATGGAGGGAGTACAAGCCATCATGCTCTAGGTCCTTTCATCAGAAAACAATATATGCAAGCCATCATCATCATGTGTCTGAAGCGAAAGGAAGCATTACCTAACTAGTCTGGTGAGCAGCAGCACACAGTTCTAGGTCCTTTCTAGACGTGCATGCTTTTTCAACATAACTGTAACAGTAACCGTGTTGTCATCATCGAGGTGGTTCACTAAGTCACAATTGTCACGATCACACACGTTATTGTGCTGTGTAGAGAAAATTTGCATGCTAACATTCTGCTGTTGGCACTGCCACAGAGAAAAACAGGGCAACTCTGGCCGTGGCCATTTCTACAATACTTATTTGAAGTTCTACGATTCCTACTGACAAACAGGCCTCTATTGTTCAATTTCTCTCCATTTGTACTCAAATGAGCAGGTGCGATATGTGTAATCTCATATCAACAGTAAGACAAATTGCTACAATCTCTAGTTTCAAAGAAAATCAAAAGGAAAAATACAGAAATAAGGAAGAGTATGTCGTATTTGGAAAGTCTGATTTGTCTTTGGCAGCATGGATGTGGCATTCCGATGTTCCAGCTAAAATTAACCAAGGTTTAGCTCTTAACCATGTTCTTGATGCCATTTATTGCACAGAACGCTTAGGAGATGCATCCCAACTCGGACGGCCTCAAATATGCAAAAACAAAATCGCAACCTTGCAAAAATAAAAATAAAAAATATCACGACCTTGTGTCACCTCGCCTAAGATCTAGAGGGGATGTATTATGACTCCACTTTCCCTTAATGAAGCACGTCCAAAGTGGATGCTTTCAGGGAAAAAAAAAAAGAAAAAGAAAATATCGCGACCTTGCAAAAGTAGAGTTTGTTACATCGACGCTCATGGTAATCCCATTATTACCGAGAGACACATGCAAACAAAGCACAAGATTGTAATTACATGACGATACACACTTTGCGACAGGAAAAGAAACGAGCAGAGACACCCCAGGTAATCAGGCAACGACGGCGGCGGCCTCAACTGCCTTTACCTGGCCGGGCACCCGTCACTGGTTCCTCTTCAATTGTCGCTTCGAGATTTCTTGGTGGCGCTGCATTTTGTTGAAGGTCCTAGCATTGGGATGACTTTTCTGCTGCCAAGCCACCACTGCAGCCCAAGCTCCCCCATGAACGGACACCAGGCCATCCAGTTGCAGCTTCCTGAGCCAAAGGGCCCAAACCTCCCCACTGAAGACGCATCCCAGTAGCAGATGATGCGTGGTCTGGTGCCTGATCGTAGACGATGCAACTGTCATAGTCCCGCTGCTGAGGGCAGTGCTGGAATCCCCTGGTTGCCTCTCCTTACTGGCCAGGGCATATGCATTGGTTGCTTGATTCCAAATGCTTCTCATTCCTAAATCAGTGTTCATGCATGCTATTTCAGAAGACATGACATGGAAGTGTTGATGAGAACTTCTCTTGTAAATTACTTGCAGCCCATATTTCTGTATGGATATATGGTCTTGGCTTGGTGGAATGGAGACATATATAGGCAATGTAGAAAGACTCGTATGGGGGCATAACCATAATACCATGGATGGTGATATTAAGTGCCATAAATATTGGCAATTCGAATCAGCGCTTCATCTCAAGTGACCTGCATTAGCACTAGTGGTAATTAATGTTCATCCTAACCATAGTAGGAGTACTATTTGGCCAACAGTGCGGTGCCATAAAACATAAAAAGAGGCTGCCATGAATTCACTAATGTTCACTGTGTCTGAGAGATATAGCTCATAGAGTCTGCATGCATGCTCTATTGAGTAGCTTAGAGCAAGTATTATAGTAGGTCAGAAGTCGAAGCTAAATGCTTGACGTGGAGGAGAGAAGGGATGAGAGAGAAGCAAAGCCGGCTGTAAGCTTACCGCCGGCTTGGGCACAAGAACCAAGAAACTCTGTGAGACAGACAACTGGGCCCATTATTAAATATTGAGAGCTTAACCACTGTACAGGTGGGCTGAGAGGTAGACTGTAAAAATCCTTACAGCCAAGCAAGGCTGTATTATAATACTTGCTCTCATCTTGATTCTAGAAGGAAAAAAAATATTTACTACAAAATCTGTCCCAACCCCAAAATCTGTTTTTTATTTTCAGTACATGAAAGAATGATATTTACATAGAAATTACAAGGCTTGAAGCCCAAAAAGAAAAAGAAGAGTTATACATTAAAGTTATCTCTCCAAAAACTAAGAGGAAATCCTAGCTTCAGTACAAACTTGGCTGAGCTTTTCTTTGAAATGCCTTTGCAAACACTGATGTTAGCCTGAGTATTGTCAAAGATAACTGCATTTCTTAATGCCTTTTGACCATAGAGTTCCAGCTTCCACTTCCATTGTTGGGCATCGATTTCCATGGCTAGAGGTCAACAATGATTAGAGTCTACCAAATTAAAGGAAAGATCGATGCTTGTGATTATCGTAATAAAATCGCATGTGCCAATGAGGTAATCCACAAACTTATGTATTTATATATAGTGCTCCAACTTGACTTGAAGAAAGCATGGGTTATTGTACCATTAGTATAAACTACTATTTGGTATCAACACCACTTAGGCACTTACTGAAAACGTCCATAGTTTCTTTCCTTTGCCATTGACAGGCACCACCACGATAGTGTGTAGCATGGCAGTGGTGACTCCAGCCAACAATAATCACAAATGACTAAGAGGAAGACAAAGAGGACAACAACCACCAGGAGAGTGCCACATTCTGGATGGCAGTAAGCTTTTCACCTATCTCCATTGTAACTCTAGCCCCATGAAGCTGGCAGTGTCTCGCTCATCTCATTTCATAGGCCACACACAAGTCCATCCATGCGAAGCATTTAGTAACCCCCGCAGTTGCATCGAAACCCGTGGTTGCATACAGATTCTGAAGCCTCTCAATCCTAATATGTAAAGCCTACCATGCAAACAAAAGAACACACGAGTCATGTGTGAACCCAAAATGGAAGATCTGTCTTGGCACTTTGTTGTGTGGTTGTCGACATGCATGGAGCTCAGTGGGGTAACCCCCCAACACACACACCAGTTTATAGGACCGCCGGATGCATTACCCTGTCTTTGTGGTCCACACCTCGACTTGTGAGCATTGTTTTTTTTGAGGGCTCAGTTGGACAAACCCCCACCTATTTTTTGTATTGATAAAGGGGTGTCACAAAAAGGAATTACAAATGCACGAGTGGTGCAAAGGGACTTGCGAAGCCCAAAGGAAAAAGGCAAAGAAAGTTAGGCAATATTCTGTAACGTCAAAATAATCTCTGCCCTAGTGTGAATATACAACTCCTAGTAGACACAAAAGAACCACATATATCTTATTCATGCTAAGGACAGTCATAGAGAACAAACTGATTCCATTACTACAGCTTGTGTAAGCTTGAGATATAATTAAGAGGCTATTATATGATCTGTTGCATTCTAAGTATACATGTACATACACTAGATTTCGCAAAAACTAATGTGCACTAGACATGACATACATAGAAGTAGTAGGATTTCATTTACTTAATGAACAAAAAAAAAAATCATGTACTTATTCAGTCTTGAGCATCAGTGATCTCTGTACACAATGAGCAGTAGTCGGAGGTGTAACACAATTTAAGTTATCGAAGATGTGTTCATGTTATCTTTTCACACTGACACAAGAGGCGGAACCGTGTGTGCAGGGTTCCTCATGCAAGACCGCTAACAAGAACCTCAGGCAAGACCGCTAACAAGAACCTCAGGCAAGACCGCTAACAAAAATCATGGTCTGAAGTCCATGTTATCTTTTCACACCGAAACAAAGAGGCGGACCTGTGTGTGCAGAGTTCCACAGGCAAGACCGCCAACAAGAATCATGGTCTAAAAGTCAGTTGATTTCATTGGATTTAGTTGGACAATCAGCGTAGCTTATTTGGTCAGCTTGGCCAGAGCCATTGGATGTTCTTCCTTTTCTCTGCAGAGAAACAGAGCTTGTTAGAATGTCTCTACAATAATTGAGTTGCCACAGTAACTTCCATTTGATGTGCCCCGAGACTGTCATCATGTGACTGAATGGACTAGATAACTTGTAATTTTACCGATGCTTGCTATTCCCAAGTTTCATTGTGCGCATTTTGTCACATCAAGACTCGTTATCTCACATGACACCTACGAGGTTATGATAGCTATTCATCATCAATATAAAGACTCCAACCCATGCGCACCGTTTTCCACATGATAGAAGGTCAAGAAATTCCCCGAAGTGGTACCATTGCCCATGTATGAATCTGGGCTGGTCCTTATACATGTGCTTTCACATATATGGAAAATGACAACGGAATTTTTAACCACAATCTGAGCATTTGTTTCCAAGAGGAGTCGAACACAGGACCTAGGGAGTTCTATTAAAGCCAACCAACTCGGCTAGCCAGCAGCCTAACCAACTCGGCAAGACACCTGTTCACTCAGTTTGTTAATATGGAGGATAGTTATATATCTGTTGAAGAGTCAATTGAAACAAGATACTCGGGCATGCGTGTTGGTTGGGTTGTGGTGTGTGTGTGGGGAGTTATATCTGTATGTGCACAGTGCTTCATTCACACAATTAATTATGTCCGGTTAGTCTTATTGTGCAATTTTTCAAGCATTATGGTGTGTACGTGCAAATGCACAATATTTTCGTATGTACAAATGATCTAGAATAATTGGTCTGTCAATAAAATTGTCAAAAATTTATTACTCCCACGAGCCAAGAAACAATGCCACTACGAGTTGCGAGTCACTAAAATAGTTCGTATTTGATATCTATAATTGATTAAAATTAAGATAACATAGTACTACTGTGCTAGAATTGCATTCTTTCTTGAACGAAGGGGGTACGCCGACTAGCTTGATGAAATTATAACTTGTTTCCCCTTCTTACATACATACATGGCTTTTTGGCTTTTTACATGGAAATAAATATACACTATGCCTATAGACACTGAATAAAACCTATATATAACATGAAAAACCAAAACGACTTCCAATAATTTGGTACTGAAAGAGTATTTTGGTGAAGCTGTAGCCTTAAAGTTGTCAGCAAAGATTGTTGGTGATCACTTTTTACTTTGTTGCATAAATGACAACTTTATTTTTTCTTCTGAACCGAAGTTTAAAAAGTATGTCCTTGTATCTAACTAGTTGTTCATCCAAAACTTTATTTGGTTGTACCTGCGATAGTCACTGTTAATTCATTGCCAGAGCCAACAGAATTAGAGGACTTCACTACCGGGTTAATTGGATCCTATTCGTTTTGTTCGATCCCAGTTTTACTAACCAACACAGAATCACTTCCACCTCAAGCATACCCAGTGGTCTTTGTTCCGACATGATTTGTGTGTTTGTAATAATAATAGTGAATGACGTTTGGTATCAAGGCTCTGGAGTTCAGCGAACAGGGCCTCTCTCCACTAGAATGGATGTTAGCTCAATCCACAGGAATTGAAGCCATCATGCACGGGCCATCTTGGCGAGCTCCAAGGAAGTGCGCTCCATGAAGATATAGTCGACCCTGAGCATGAGTCACTGAGACGAAGCATGGTCTCTGGATGGCTAGGACACACCGTACCGAGGTCAATTCCTGACACCTTCTAAGCCAATACAATGAGATTGGATCAATCTGCCACGTGTGATTAGTTACATGAGTATGCATTATCTGGAACTGCTATAAAATGTGTATGTGTATGTAGTAGCGCTTCCTCCATTGCTTCATGATTGCATCTCGTTTTTTTTTTTTTTTAAAGGAACTGGAGGCAAAGCGCCCCTACAGGAATTTATTAATTAAAGCAAAATGGGAACCAGATACAAGCCAACGTTCAGGAGACAAAGAAAGTGCAAAAGAAAATCAAAAAAAAAAAGAAAGACAAATTACAACAAATTTTGGATCCATAAGTTAAACTCAAGAGCAACTTTTTGCCTTAACCCTCAGGGTTAGAAGCTGAATTTCTTTTGGAAAAATCGCCTTTGCTCTGACTATGCTTGCCTGAATGTCTTTGAAGATGAAGTCATTTCTTGAGGTCCAAATAGCCCAAGCCATCAGAATAATGAGGACCATGAAGAATTTTGGGTTTTGCTTGTGCTCTGATTATGTCAATGGCTTGTAGAATATCTGATTGTCCTTGGGTATTAATACCAATATCTGATTGCATCTCGTCGCCTATATATATATATCGGCATGCATGTGTCCTAGGCCTTTTGTTTATAAAGTATCATGGGTCTGCAATACAGCACATCTAAGTATTTATTAGAATGTGGAAAGAAAAGAACACTAAAAGAAAGGTGAAAACAATCTGCATCGTCTTCTTATTATTTTTACAACTACGTACTACTAATCAATTTCAAGACAACCTTTATTTTCTAACTAGTACTTCCGTTAGCTGCGTGTCTCCAGTAGATGTTCCTATGATAATATTATCCTTACTTATTAGGTCATCTTGTTTTAAAGAGAATTAACTCAGCTTTTATATAGCCTTTATATAGCCAGGTCATCATGACCGCTGAGGTGAAGGACGGACGGAGGTTCCATGGAGGAGGCGACATCCAGGACATCGACGGATGCGTGAGGAGCGTGGCGGGAGCAGCGTCGATCGGGTCAAGACGGCGAAGCGTGCAGCAGAGCGAGGCTTCCGGATGACTTGGCGACTTCCGAGCGTCAAAACTGGCGATGACACGCGGTCGGGAGGTTTGGTGGTTTGCCCTCAAAACCATCGGCGCTGGTTTCGCGGGTTTGGGCCTCAAAACCACAGCGCTGGTTTCGCGGGTTTGGGCCTCAAAACCCAGGTGTTCCGGACGGACGGAAGGACGGCACGCATGCATCGGGGAGGTTGCGTGGATGTAAGGCTACCGATGAGGAGGCGCGGTGGCCGCCGGATCGATTAATACCCATGAGTCAATCGAAATAGCCTTAGGGTTCTGAGGACCGACTCATGTATCTTAGGGGTAGCTTTTGGGCGAGGGAATATGGGGCTATTTAGCGAGGCATACCCTTCATCCCCCTTGCCTCTCATTTTCACATTTGTTAGCTAGGGTTCCAAACTACTGTGAGAGGTCCGGCGTCTCAGATCGAATTTGTTTGGGGAAGGGCTGCCCCCTAACCGCCCGTGCCATGGTGGCTTTTAGTTTTGACTAGCTGTGCCCGTGGTTTCATTTTCTATCTGCTGTTCGTCCGTCTGCTTCTCCCCTTCGTGTTCTTTTCTTTGTCCTTTGACTGTGATTTGATCTCCACAGAGTTAGAGTTAATTTCAGTCACTGATTTTTTTGGGGAATCGTTTTGTTGCCGGTTGAATCTCATCTGCACAAAATCTGAGTTCGATCTATGGAGTATGGAGTCAGATCTCGTTGAGTCTTGCTCTGCGTTTCCTGTGTTCTTATCTGTTTGCAGGTTCGTCGGTGCTTCCAGCTAGCTGTCGTGATTTGGATTTGCAGGTCGGTACAGGTGGTGGGGAGACAGCAGCGCATGCGCTCAGTTCGTGAGCCTTGAGTTCCTCGCAGGTGCCCGGCTTGCTGCTCGTTGGTTCGACGCTCGTGCACAGCAGAGCTGCATCTTTCAGTCGAGCAGGTAAGAAGGTAAGCAGAGATCTTCAGCTTAGCAAATTTTCTATCCGTCAGTTGCAGTTGTATGAGCACTGAATATCTCTAGCTGTCCAGCACAAATGCATGCACTTTCTTGAGTACAAGTCCTGCTAGAAATCGTTTGTTTAAATAGATTAATTCTCTCCCTTGTCACAATCTAGCGACAGTGCTCTTCATGTTTATTTAGCTAAATGTCAAGGTGCTGCTGGTAGTAATCGACAGAAGCTTGCAGCTTTAGCACTTCACGTTGGTATTGTTTTGGTCAAATTGTTTTTGCCTTACAACAGTGTAGTACTACTTCTAGAATCATGAGCTCATCTTTGAAGCATTATATTATCTCATCTTGGTTAGATTAGTATTCACGTTGTGCAAAATTTCATGCTTGATATACCATGCCTTGTCCGTTTAGCTCATAGCTTGAGTGCGAGTGTGGATTGTTTGATTTTTTCTCTTGCTAATTAATCCACGTTTTATTCATTTGAGCTCGAATTGAGATCCGGCTTTTTGCGATGATTTTCTGTCGATTTGAGGATTTTATCGAAAGTGCTCCTGTCACTAGTTGACTTGGGTATTTTAGATTAGAGAACCCACTTCTTTTCAATAGGAGTTGGGTAACTCTTTTTCCGATCCATCGATTCGAATTTCTTCTCTCGTCGGTGTGTGCGATAGTTTGAGGTGTCTCATTTGGTTCCTAGGGAACATCCACCCAATCATTTGGGTCGTAGACATCTCGGTGTTCTCTTTGCTCATGACACCTTGCTACCGGTTAAGCGCCGCGTGTTACTCGTCTCTCGTTTGAGTTTCTTTGTTGAGGTTAGGGGTTGAGCCGATGACCCAAAATTGAAAGGAAAAATCGAGGCTCCCATTCACCCCCTCTCGTCGCCGTTTCGGTCCTTCAATTGGTATCGAGCAGGTTAAGGGTCATATCCACCTTAATCGGTTCTTGATCCACGTAAGGCGACATGGAGAGGTTTGGTCACTTTGGTGGCATGCCTCAGGAGTTCGATGGCACCAACTATCCCTATTGGAAGATTAAGATGCAAGCACATCTTATGGGGATAGATTGGAGAGTGTGGGAGATTGTCGAGGATGAGAACTACCAAGTGCTAGCCGCCGAGTGGGTGAGGATCAAATAGCCCAACACAATGCCAACAACCGAGCGAGGAGGCGTCTTGTTCTCTAGCCTCAAAGACACCGAAGTTTGAGAGAGTTGCCACTTGTGAGACCGCCGTGAGGTGTGGAAGACACTAGAGAGCTACCACGAGGGAACCCCACAAGTCAAGGCCCGCCTATATGAGACCTACAAGAGAGAGTACAACAACCTAATCCAACTTGATGGCGAGTCCATCGATTCTCTCTTTGCTAGGTTTCGCACGATCCGCAACAAGCTTCGGGCGAACAAGCCGTCGGAGAGGCTTGACGAAAGCACGAAGAAGGCGCGCGCGTCTCTTATACGCCTACGGATCGGAAGGTGTGGGATGTGAAGGTGTCCGCGATCATGGAGTCACGCCAACTCACGACACCCTCACACCCGGCGAGCTCTACAAAAGCTCTCAAGTCCTCCGAGATCGAGGCTCGGATCCAGCGGGCCGAAAAAGAACCCATCTGCGCCAAATGTTGCTCCTCGCCTCGTAAGGGCGGTTCAGGTTCTTCCGCTAACCCATCACGCATTTCTTTTCGCCTTGTCTTCCTTGGTGTCCGTGATGAGAGGAGCGTATGGAGAGCCTTGGGGATGATGAGCTTGCACTAGTCATCGGCCGATTCTCGCGGTTCCACAACAACCGCTGAACCGTCGGCGTGGCGGCCCATCCAAGGGCGGATGCTTCGAGTGCGAGATCCGGACCACTTCGTGGCGCCGCATGCCCCAAGAAGAACAAGGACAAGTACTCCGGTGAGAAGTACTACTCCAACAAGTACGACTCCGACAAGCGCCAAGGACAAGCGCGAAAGTACACCTCCGCAAGCACAAGTCCAAGAAGGGCTTCGACAAGGAGGCGATCAAGAAGAAGTACCTCAAGCGTGCCAAGGAGCACAAGCACGCCTTCCTTGCCTCTCCTCGCCGACCTCGACAACGACTCTTGGACGGGCAATCTTCCTCAAGCGATGAGGAGTCCGAGCCGCAAGGTCGAGGACAAGCTAAATGGACTTTGCTTCTTCACCGACTCTCAAGCCAGGGGTTTTACGCACCATGGCCCTCGATGAAGCGGTGACCGACACCGCCAAGCCACACGGCAACGACTCTTCTCCCCTCCGAGGTACCTCCTACAACCGAATCTCTCTCCGATGAGGTTGAATCTTTGGGCGATGCACTTGTGTGTCAAGAGAAGTTGCTTAAGCGTGCCGCTAGGGAGAGAGAAAGGAGTACAAGTTTAAGTGGGAGATGGTCATGGACGGAGATAGAGTTGCTTTAGGAAGCTTTGTCGATGTCTCGATGAGACGGAGTGTGATGCTTGTCTTTGTGCATATGTCTAGCATCATGTCTTTTGCGGTCAAGTATTCGGCTTTTGCTAGATGAGCACGTTGATTTGAAGTCTAGGCCGATGTCGTTGAGTGCGTGCAAGTCTTGTCCCGACTTGCGATCCGAGTTGGCAGAGAAGGCCGCCAAGCTTGCTTTGATTTGAGAAGGCCGGCTCGAGATAGCACCGTCTTTGGGATGTGCTAAGTGTGAAGCTTTGGAGTTGGAGCTCATGTCTTGTAGGCATGACAAGGGGAGAGTCAAGAGGAGATCAAGTATCTTCGCTCTGTCTTGAGTTGGGTGTCTTGTGGAGAGCAGCACTTTGGCATGATGATGAGTCGGTTCAAGAGGGGGACCGACACATCGGGTTTAGGGCTTTGCTATAGGTGGGAAGGAGAAGTCATTTATGGCAAGGTTGGTCAAGGTAGTGGTTTGAGCTCGAGTGAAAAACCAACAAACACTCCAAAATTGACCAAGATCACTCCACCTAAGCCTACCGAACCCATTGTGCAAGATGGCATCCTCCAAGAGCCCACAAAGACTCCACCTCCCAAACAAGTGTGGCTCCCCAAACCGAACCACCTTAAGAACCTACTTGACACTTTGCCCAGGATCCCTGAGGAAACCTTTCCTAAGGCCAAGACCACAACAAGAGTGAACCATCCACCCAAGAGAGTGAACCAACCACCACCTAAGAGAGAGGTGAGGTATCACCGTGAGTATTGCCGGAGAGATGGTCACTTGGTTGAGTTTTTGCTTTAGGAGGAAGAGGGATGCTAGGCGTCGAAGTGGAGTTTGAGAACCGTGACATGTATCACCCACCACTTGGCATGTATGAGAGGGGGTGTGCGGTGGGTTCGCAGGCTTTTTGCTAGGCCTCAAGGTAGGAGGCTTCGAGAGGTTTGGGCCACGGTTTGTGAGACCCTTTGGTGGTCGTGGTTCGCGAAAGTGGACGTAGATCCTCGCTTTGGGAGTTTTGAGGTTGACAAGAGGAGTGCACCACGCTTTGTTGTGCGTGGTAAGCGGTTTGGTAAGATGAGGCGTGGGATGTTTGTTTTGCCAAATGCTTATTTGGGGCAAGATGGTCAACACCGGTACTCTTCCAAGTTTACTAACCCTTGGTGTTGTGCCATATGCTCATCCCATGTTCTATCGTTGATACAGCCGGAAGGTGGAGGACATGTGGCTCATTGACTCATTTGTTCTCGACACATGACCGTAACTCCAAGTGGTTCTCGGCCTCACCCCCATGAAGACGAAAAGAGTACATCACTTTCGGGACAAAGAACAGAGGGAAGATTCTATCTCGAGGGTCAATCGAGAATCAATGACCACTTTGTACTCAAGGATGTGGCGCTTCGTCTCCAACCTTCACTTCAATCTCACAATGTCTCTCTCGGCTCATGGCAGACGGGTATGAGGTACGCTTCAAGGTTGGGTGTTCTCGAGTTTTGGACTCTCGCGAGGATCTCATTTGGCCGGATTGTGCCATTTGGGCAAGTCTTTCGTCTTGATTTTTCTCGAGGCTTTGGCACTTCTTGTTGCTTGTTGGTCGGGTCCTCCTCCGATTTGTGGAAGTGGCATAGGAGACTAGGTCACTTGAGCTTCGACCTCCTTGCGAGGTTGAGTTCAATGGATCTCGATCCGAGGATTGCCTAAACTCAAATTTGAGAAGGATTTGGTTTGCCACCCCTATCGTCATGGGAAGATGGTATCCGCTTCCCACCACCCGCCACTTCGATCATGACCTCGAGACACGGAGAGATCCTTCACATGGACACAGTTGGTCCATCTCGGGTGAGGTCGGTCGGTGGGAAGTGGTATTGTCTAGTGATCGTTGACAATTTTTCGAGATACTCTTGGGTCTTTTTCATGGAGGGCAAGGATGAGGCTTTCGGTTTTGCTCGTGATTTGATTTTGAGGCCGAGAACGAAGTTACCGTGAGACGGCCATTCGGCGATTCGCAGTGACAATGGTACAATGTAATTTAAGAACTCTCGGTTCGAGTCTCTTTGTGCTAACTTGGGTGTCGAGCACCGTTTTCTAGCCCTTATGTCCCGCAGGTGAGCGGGATTGTTGAGCGGAAGAACCGGACACTTGTGGAGATGGCAAGGACCATGCTCGATGAACACAAGACTCCGAGGAAGTATTGGGCTGAGGCAATCAACACGGCGTGCCATGTCTCCAACCGCATTTTCCTTCGTGCTTTCACCAAGAAGACATCATATGAGTTGCGGTTTGGGAGATTGCCCAAGGTAAGTCACTTCCATGTATTTGGATGCAGGTGTTTCATTCTCAAGCAAGGTAATCTCGACAAAGTTTGAGTCTCGATCAGGTGATGGCATTTTCCTTGGATATGCTTTGCACTCACATGCCTACTGAGTTCTTAATCTTGAGACTAAACCGTTGTAGAGACATGTGAGGTTACCTTCGATGAGACTGCGCCTTGTTCCTCTCTCGTGTTTGAGTGTGCGAGGAAAGGAGGAGATGGAGCAGCGAGCATCTTTGTGGAGGAGGAGCAGGAAGATGTTGGCCGGGTGATCCCGGGCGACTCCACCGCTTGCCCCGGGGCCGACCCCGTGGACGGCGACGGCGCTCACGGACGCGACCCTACTACCACTACTTCCCGGGGTCCGTGGAGTAGCCCCCTCGTGGCGAGACACCAGACTGTCCGAGGAGGTTCCCACTCCGCCGAGGGAGGCGACATCTTCGCGCGCACGGCGCCTCGGCAAGACATTCAGCGCCGCCACCCCCGGGAGACCATGATTGGAGGACTTAATCGTAGGGTAACTCGTTCCAAAGCTTATGCCATGTGTCATTTCGCTCATTCTCGCGTTTGTTTCCACTCTTGAGCCCAAAGATGTTAACACCGCATTATCGGATTCGGATCGGGTCAATGCCATGCATGAGGAACCGCAGTAACTTTAAGAGGAACCAAGTTTGGGTGTTAGTCCCACCTCCCCGCCGAGTGTCATCCCATAGGTACTAAGTGGGTGTTCAAAACAAACAGAGTGAGGATGGTGTGGTGGTGAGAAACAAAGCCGATTAGTTGCCCGGGGTTTTGTCGAAAGAGGGAATAGACTACGAAGAAACCTTTCGCTCCCGTGAGCCCGCATAGAAGCTATTAGGATTTTGCTTTTGCCTTTGCAGCCTCGAAGGGCTTTAAGCTCTTCCAGATGGATGTCAAGAGTGCTTTCCTAAATGGGTTCATAGAGGAGGAGGTGTATGTAAGGCAGCCCCAGGGGTTTGAGAATCCTAAACACCCGGACTATATGTACAAGTTGTACAAGGCCTTGTATGGCTCGAAACAAGCCCCCGAGCGTGGTACGAGAGGTTGAAAGCTTTTTTCTCTTAGCTAAGGGTTTTGTGATGGGGGTCTGAGACAAAACTTTGTTTTTCGCTTAGAAAAGGCAATGACATACTCCTAGTCCTAGATATATGTGGATGATATCATCTTTGGTGGCTCTTCACATGCTATGGTATCGAAGTTTTGCGCAGAGATTATAAGGTGGAGTTTGAGATGAGCATGGGGCGAGGCCGACCTACTTCCTTGGACTTCAAATCAAGCAAAACCAAGGGCGGGATCTTCGTACACCGGGGCAAGTACACGAAGGACATCATCCGCTTAAGTTTTCGCGATGGGTGAGGCCAAGCCTCTTCGACGCCCATGTCGACGCGGACGGCCCCGGACGAGGACAAGAATGGAGAAGCTATGGACCAAAGGGAGTACTGAAGCATGATCGGTTATTTGTTGTACGACGGCGACGCGCCCCGACATCCGGTTTGCGGTGTGCCTCTGCGACGTTTTCGCTTCGCCCGCAAGACCTCTCACTTTCAGTCGTGAAGAGGATCTTCGTGTATTTGCGCTTTACCCCCGACTTTGGCCTTTGGTACTCGGCCTCTTCCACCCTCTCCCCGGTTGGTTATTCGTGACTCCGATTATCCGGTGATCGTATGCATAGAAAGTCTACATCCGGTACTGTCGGTTTCTTGGTACTTCTCCTCGTGTCTTGGTCGCCTAGAAAGCGATCCGGTGTCGCTTTCGGTCGGCGGTTGAGGCAGTATGTTGTTGCCGCTTTGCTTGTTGCTCCCAGGTTGTTGTGGATGGTTGCCACTTTGAGAGACTTTGGCTTGAGCTTTTCTCGTGTACCCTTGTTGTGTGATAGCATGGGAGCTGTGAGTGTAGCCAAAAAGTTCTTCACTCCCGCACCAAACACATAGAGGTGAGGTACCACTTCCCCGAGAGATCACCGGGGAGAAAGGGGACATAGATGTACAAAGATGTGTACACTGAGCAACAATGATTGCGGACATTTTCACAAAAACCTCTAGACCAAGTCCGCTTTTGCCCAAATTTTCGTGGAGAGTTGGGCGTGTGCTATCCCTTTTGAGGGGTAGCTTTGTAGTTGATGTATAGTTTTAGTTTTAGGTCCTGTTTTGCTTTTTGTATCATACTTGCATATCATGAGCTTCACTTTTATATTGATTTGAATGAGGTTGTGCTCTTAGTAGTATGAACATGATAGTGCTTCTAGCTTGAGCTCTTTTTAATCATGTGATGTATGTTATGAGTCGAGCAACGTTTTCCAAATGTGAACTTGATTAATGAATGATGGAATTAAATCTTGGTTCACCTTTGAGCTAGCTTCTATCATGAGTAGGATGTTGAGATCCTTGGAGCTTTTTATGTGTATGCTTGGTAGCTATGTCTCATGCTTTGATTCATTCACTTGCTTAGACTTTCATGATAATACCATGCTAAAACAAGAAGTCTAAAAGCTGAAGTGATGAAAAGATCGAGTGGGTCCATTTTGCCACACTTTGAAGTTTGAGACGCTTTCATTTGCACTCTTGAATGAACTTGGACTTCATTGTGTTTGACCCGCACCATTGTCTTAAGCTAATCATTGCTCACGCATAGGCTTGACATGGTTGATTAGTAAGGCAAGGCAAATGTGGATAACCACCGCATGCTCTCTTGTAACTTGTGCAACCGCTGCAACTCTCGAACTAAAATGAACACAAGTTTTTGCCATAATGTCTAGCATGATGTCTCGAACGCGCTTGGGGTAGTTCACCCGGTTTACATGTTTGAGCACTTAGTTGATCTCCTATCTACTTGTGCTAGGTGCTATGTTTGATGGTGAACCTCCTTTTGCAAGATACTAAAATTTGCTCAAAATGCTTTGTGCCATATTTCATATCCTCTGATTAGCTTGAGCTCTGGCTAGCACTTGTAATTTGTTGCTATGGTACCACTTTGAGCACTCTCTCACTCGGTTGAATATAATCTTGAAGCTTTGCATTGTGACATATTGCATTTCATAGCTTGATTCGTGCATGTGCCAACAAGGGGGGGAGAAAGATACAAAAAACATGCTGGATCGCATTTGTCCAGTGGGGAGTAGCACTTTTGAGCTAGATGTGTTGAGCCTTTTTTGCCTCTCGTCTTGAGGGTCTAGCTATTTGTGTGTGAAAGTAATTGGTTTGAGCGTGCTAGTGGTGTTGAGCATGTTCTACCTCTTCTTGAGGACTAGCGGTTTATTTAGCTTGGTTGTGTCGAGCCTTTTTGCCCATGTCTTTGGGAACCAAGTTCTTGCTCTATTAGGTGGCTCTGCCTTAGCTTTTGTCTAGCTTTTGTTCACTTGGATGTGCTATCTTCTACCTTCTTCTGCTTTTTTGTGTTGAATGTTGACAATGCACTCATCAAGGGGAGATTGCGAACACATGGTTGATTTAGGTCACATGTGTTTAGTTTTGTGATGGAGTGATTGTCAACAATCAACATTCTCCTTCTATTTTCTTTTTATCTTTTATGCTTCGGCTATGTTTCACCGGCACACGTGGAGTGTGTCGAAGACGTATCTCTTGGTTCGTGTTGTGCGTGTGTGGAGCTCGGAGATGGTAGCCGACGGCGAGGTGAAGGGGCCAAGGAGGACGTGCCGGGCCGACGGACCGCTGGAGGTGAAGGACGGACGTGAGGCTTGGACCGAGGGACCGGATCGCCGGGTGGCTAGCCATGGAGGGTCGACATCCGGGACATCGACGGATGCGAGAGGACGGGCGTGACGTTGTCGACGGGTCAAGACGGCGAAGCGCGGCGTGCAGAGCGGGAGCTCGGATGACTTGGCGACTCGGGCGGTCAAGACGGCGATGACACGCGGTCGAGGAGGTTTGGTGGTTTGCCCTCAAAACCATCGGCGCGGGTTTCGTGGTTTGGGCCTCAAAACCACAGCGCTGGTTTCTCGCGGGTTTGGGCCTCAAAACCCGAGGTGTTCCCGGCGGACGGAAGGACGGCACGTGGCGGCATCGGGAGGTTGCGTGGATGCAAGGCTACCGATGAGGAGGCGCGTGGCCGCCGGATCGATTATTACCCATAGTCGACCGAAATAGCCTTAGGTTACAGGACCGACTCATGTATCTTAGGGGTAGTTTGCGCAGGAGGGAATATGGGGCTATTTTTAGCGTAGGCATACCCCTTCATCCTCCCTTGCCTCTCATTTTCACATTTGTTAGCTAGGGTTCCAAACTACCGTGAGAGGTCCAGCGTCATATCGAATTTGTTTGGGGAAGGGCTGCCCCTAACCAGCCTGTGCCATGGTGGCTTTTAGTTTTGACTAGCTGTGCCCGTGGTTTCATTTTTCTATCTGCTGTTCGTCCGTCT
>JADLZK010009783.1:0-341315 GCA_015847255.1 Hyparrhenia diplandra
GACAAAGTCACAAGAGTTGAAGTGAGTGTGGTACCCCGCCCTCTCTCTCAGCGTCCCCCTACCAACCCAACCCTAGCCGCCCCCGGTGACCCCCCGCCGCCGCGCCCCCAGCCCTCTCTCCCGCCTCCCCCACCGCCCCACCCTCCCCTCGCCGGTGGCCCGCGACTCGCGGCTCGGAACCGCCCCCGCCGCCCATCGGGTGCCGTCGAGGCTGCCGCCATGGACGGGCCGGAGATGGCCGTCGCGGCCCGGCCCACGCCGGATCCGCGGCGGGTGCTCCTCCTCGACGCGTGGTGCCTCCGCTCATGGCCCTCGGGACTTCCCCCGCGCCGTCGCCGGGCCGCCGCGCGCCGCCGCCATGGACGGGGTCGAGATGGCCGTCGCGGCTCACGCAGCCTTGTCTCCCGCCTCTCCTCCGCCCACGGGCCCGCCCTCACCCCGTCGTGTGAGGTCGAGCGAGACGCGGGCGGGTCGGGAGCACTGAAAGACGCCAGGCGACGTGCGGGCAGTGTTTCGACGCCGGTGCATTTCCGGCCGCTGCGGTGCCGGCCGGTGAGGCCATGGAGCCGAGGGGACGCCGATGGCGCGGACATGTTCGGCGACGCTGCCCTCCTTCGCACACGGCTTCCTCCGTCCCGCCCGATGATTGGAGCAGGGGGGGGTGGGGGCCGGCACCCGGCCCGCTGTCTTCTCCGCGTCCCCGCCCATGCTGGGTTACTCCCGATGACGACGACCGGTGGAGGGGCCGGTCCGGTGGCCGTGGAAAGCCCCTCCCCCCGACGCCACCGTTCATCCCCCTCCGATTGGCCGGTCCAAGATGGCGCGGCTGGGTGGACCTCGTCGTCGAGGACGCTGACTCGGATGAAGAGATGGACTACGAACCTTCTCCAACCTACCTCGAGGCCGCAAGGCGTGCCGCTCTCGCCGGGGGCGAGCGCGTGGCCGCCGCCGATGGCGCCGCTGGTCTCACCGGCCCTCGTCGCGGCCGCGGGCAAGCGGTTGAGGTCCCTAGCTCTAGGGAGCGGTGGAATCCCTCCCGATCCTGGCGGCTGCTGGCGACCGGTCTTCGCGGCCCGCCGGCGCACCGCCCTCGGCGACGCTGGCGTCGACGTGGACTCCGGAGGAAGAAGGCGGCGTTGGGCGTGCACGCCCGGTGAGGCTGCGGCGGTGGGGGAGCCTGCCCGATCGTAGCCCACGCGTCTGTTCACCAGCATCTTGGGCCCCGCAACCGCGCTTCGCCGGACGCCGACGGGCCGGGCGGATGGTCCTGCCGCTCCACCCGCCCCGCGAGCCCGGCCGCGCCAGGGCATGAGGCTCGGCGACGCTCGGCGAGGCGCCCGCACCTCCGGCCCGCATGGGCGGCCAAGGGCCACTTTGGACCGTTGCCTCATTACCTTGTGGTAGGACACCGCGTCGCCACCGCAGCGACCTACGCGCTCCATCAAGTGTCGTGGTGAAAACCACCTCGCGCGCGGATCGCCAGCGGCCTCGGGCCGCCTCCGATGACGCCCGCTTGTTCGACGGCGGCGCACCGGGGCCCCGGGCGGTAAACCACCTTCCATCACTGTCGCCGATGACATGATGCCGTCGGGCGAAGTCATGCCGGGCGCCACATCGCGCGCTTGGGGCGCGACTTCGACAACCCGCCCATCGTCATGACCCGCCCAAGGTTCGAACCTCCCGATCGAGCCTGCGCTCCTCTCGCGGCTGTGGACCTCGATCCCCTGGCGATCGGGCGTCCCCCCCGACGGCGATAGGGGAGGCCCCGTGGTCCCGGGCCATGGACGTGCATCCTTCGCAGTGTCCGCGACTTGCCGGACGGCGGCGCCTCCAATTTTTGAGCAGCGCCGCCAAGGGGGTTGCGCAGACCACGGGA
Source organism: Hyparrhenia diplandra (assembly GCA_015847255.1). Taxonomy (NCBI): domain Eukaryota; kingdom Viridiplantae; phylum Streptophyta; class Magnoliopsida; order Poales; family Poaceae; genus Hyparrhenia; species Hyparrhenia diplandra. Next base: position 1,877 of record JADLZK010009783.1, read on the forward strand.
GCAGGCCGGGAGCGCCCCTGGGCCATCCGGGGGCAGGTCTCGCAGCGGAGGCGCACCCGGCCCACGACGGCCAGAGGGAGGCGCAACGTCGGCCCGGCCAGAAGATGGCTTGGCGGCCCAAGCAACCGTGGACTCGCAGCCGCAGAGGCCTATCCCGGACTCCACCCGGGACGGTCTTGATTCCGGGCGGCGTGCACTTGAGCGTAGCCGGACCGGTTGCCGCCAAAGGTCGAAGACGACGCCGAGCGGCGGGACCTTGCCCGGGCCTCCGTGCTCGAGGGGACCGCCGCCGCCGCTACACGGTACGCCTGGCCGGAAGCGAAGCTACAACCCGCGGCGCCGACGACGATGATGCGGCGACTGCTGGCGGGAGCGGAGGCTTGACTTGCGTCTGGATGCTAAGGCCACGGGTTTGGGCAACGGCGGTGGTTCTACCATTGGGGAACCGCCGCCGATGGTGAGCCGCGCCGAGTGCCGTTTCCCGACGGCGATGCACCGGAGGACGCCACGAGGATCGCCATGCCGCCCGCCGCTTCATCCGCAACGCCGGTGACGGAGTTCGTGGGGCGACGTGACGCCGGGGCGTCGTGGACACTCGTGAGCGGCCGCCGGGGTTCGAGGCGACATGTGACGCCACGGCGGAGACCCCCATCCATCGCGGGCTCGCCCGCCACCGGTGTAGGGTTGAGGGGCGCAGGCCGCGGGCAGCACGCCGTGCACCGCGCCAGCGGACGCGGAAGGCACCAACGTCGACGACCAGCCCTCCTCGTTGACGGGCCGGATTAAGCGCCCGCTTGGACGGGTCCTCAAGAAAGCGGCATCTCCACCGCTTCAATACAAGGCACAAGAATCCTCTTCGGTCGAGCTGCCGCTACGGAGCAGGCGCATCGCCGCGCAGCCTCTCTCCAAGGTCCCGGTGGCCAAACGCGGAGAGATCCTTGCAATGCAACGCATGGGGTTCATCAAAGACAAGCTGACGGAGGAGGGCAAACAAGCATACGAGGGTATCTTCATCGGCAACCTTGAACCTTCGCACAAGGAGGCTGCGAGACGGCTGTTCCCGGACGGCGACCTGCTGCTCCGCCCCAGGAAGCGCCGAGGAGGACGCGCTTGACTGCATGCGTACTCTGTCCGGAGTGCACGACCTTAGTTGTTTATTTCGCGAGTAATCGACTTAGCAAATCTGTTCTAGGGAGGCGATGCTTTATTGTAAAATCCTAACCTCCCGTCACCGACTTCCGCTAGATGTAAAACCAAAACTTTTCTCCTTAAATACAAAGATGCGCAAATCTTTTGCGTATTTGAGAAAAAAAGAATAGAAAAGGTGGCTGATAAATTAATTCATTCAAACCAACCAATTTTTTTTCTCGAATATGCAAAAGACTTGTTTGTGCATCTTTGTATTTAAGAGAAATGTTTTTCTCAAACTTAAACTTTGAGAGAAAGCCTACGGCTAGGTGAAATGAAGTTTTTTGTTTGAATGTTTAGCAACAAGAGGCTTTGGGGGGAAAAGGTGACAGTGGATTGATGCTCAATAACCTAATTGGACCATTGAGGCGTTTGTTTTTTTTTTTTTTTTTTTTTTTTTTGGGGTGGGTGGGGGGTGGGTGGGTTGGACCTTCCAATCACACGGTGAAAAGGCTGGCTGGCTGGCCCGTGCCGTGGCAGTGTTCGACGGTGAGCCACGATTTGGGCATCCCACGCACGCACGTCCAGGGATCGACACGTACTTGGGGGCCGGACCACCGGAACGGAGGATGCATTGAAACCCAAAAGTTTAAGAGACCGGTTTAATTCAATGGAGCGAAAGGTACCTGGTGGTGTAATAGAGAGCTAGTAGTTGAGTTCAGCCACATCTGTGCAAGTCCTGCTACAGCGACTTTAATACTACACTACACTACTACACGGTACAATACTCCTGAGTGAATGTGGAAGCTGACAGTGCAGCCCCCGCCTGCCGTCTCTGGTGTTAGCTGTGTTTCTTGACCACTCACTCACTCAGGGTGGTTACCGTTGACTAGCTAGTTGTAATATACTAGTAGCAGGGCGCGCGCCGCGCCCATGCAAAGAAAAACACAAATGTTATGATATGTGTTATTAAGCAGTCATGTAATCATTAGATGATCTTCTCATGGCTCTTGACCTTCTTGATTAAAGAGAGGCAAAGCTATCGGAATGAATTAGTACTGTCCATCAAAGCACATCTAACTTCATAGTCACAATACCCAATCATGTTGTAAACTAACTTGCTATGATGGCATTTAATCAAGCAAGAAAATATGTAACAACGCAAAAGAGGGGTTGGGGCTCAGTAATTGAGCTATGCTTGGATAAATAGATACAATGTTCACTCCACGGAACACCATGTAAATCTTGCCTACTGGCTCAAACCTCCATGGACCAAAATAATTATATGCAAAGCTAACTTACATGATGGGTTCAAGCGCCATAAATGCAGCATGAACCTCAGTAGTCTTTCTCAAGAGAACCCATGGTTGGTGAGTTCCTACCCTAACAAACAAAGGTTTAGCCATTTTCTTCTTGCTCATAGGCGTTGGACTTGTGCTTCGATGCAGATGTAAACCTTTCTGGAACTTTACCAAGCAACATCTTGGAATAGATGCATCTGTTTTACAGCCATGTTTTTAGTATTCATACAACATTCTGCGCAACAAAGAAGGGAGTGCCTACCCAGTGAGCTGCTGAATCAGAGATCATCAGGATTTCAAGGGCATCACGGCCATAGTAGCTTGAAGTCCTCCAGTTCAATCATTCTGTGGAATGACATCCAACAGCCCCACCAGAATGTAGTGACTGGTGTAAGTGTGTAACTAAAGACATTCTAGTAGGAAATGGCATGTTGTCCCAACTCCTAAAAAATAGAAAACCTGAAGCACTTAGATGGTTCAAAAATTGACATTGAACCAAGTAAAAACAATAGAGCAATATTGTAACTAATTAATAATACGTTAATCTTGTTTAGATGTTTATGTTCATTCCACCATCCGCAAGACCGCTGTAGACCTTTGGAGTCAGAGCCCCAATGTTGCAGACAAAGACACAAAATCTTTGAGAATAGTTAATATAAGAGCTTGGTATGCAATCGAAGGGATTGTCCAAGCTTCTGAATGTGGTATTCCCATGTGAACAGATGCTATGAGGTAACGGTGATTTATAATACAATGTGGCAATAAAAAAGTAGCAAACAGTCAGAGTTTCTGAATTACCTATGAGGAGCACTAAAACATGGCGTTGGCTGGTGTTTATCAGTGACAACATACAATCTAAAATGTCAATGTGACATGGCTGATCCTGCATAAAACAAATAGCTTCGATTCAGTCAGTAAGGAATGGCATGTAACCCAAAGGCATGTCGTTGCCCTACCCGAATATTGGCTGTTAAAAATAACAATTGTGTAAACATACATGGAGCAAAGAATTTAATGAAACAGTTGTCGAAGCAAGCTGGTAGATAGCAGTCCTATCTTGCAGCAATATTACAATAGCTACCGAGAGAATACCGCGTTCAAAATTATCTTTTGACCTTAACTTCTTAGGCATTATTCATGGAAAGTGAATTGCATTTGAGATCAAAATAAAAATATTAACTCTTAAGAATAGGATGGTTACAATTTTGTTGTGGTATTATACTTTTTGCGAACAAAAAAGAAACACAGATTTGAAAGACACTTATTCCATGGAATTACTATACAATCAAAAGATCTACCAAAATGTGAACAACATACTCATCTGACAAGCGGCGTTTGTGATCAAGCACTCTAAGAAGCTCTTTTCCATCTCATCATGCCTAATATTTGCTTTAGTGAATTGAAGCTTACAATAGAATAGCTATCCAAATATTGTGCCTTCCAATTAAACAACATGCAGATGCATTTCTTAAAACTATTTCTCTATCGTCATTTGCACAGCCTGTGTTAAATGTCAAACAGAGCAAGCCAAAGTAAGTATTTTGCCTGCTCCAAATTTTGATAGTGCTAAAACTATAATCCAAGATTAAAAATAAGTATTTTGTGTGCTCCAAATTTTGATAGTGCTAGAACTGAGCAAGCCAAAATAAGTATTTGGCAAGTTCAGATATTCCTAAATAACCATAGTGTGCTTTTGGGTTCAAAAAAGAACTGAAACCATGCTCTACAATTACGAATGCAGTCTGCAAACCAACAATAACTGAATCTGGCATATATCATGTATATATAATATATGTAGGAACTGAACTAAACATCAAGAGAAACAGTGCAACTAAAAGTGCAGGAAGCATCCACTACTTGGCTAATGCTTGTTGCCAGTTAGGGCTGTAATGCCATTTTCTGCATGGCAAAGGTGATAAAGAAAGGCAAATTTGAGAACCAAGAGGAGCGCCTGACATGGCATCATTTCGCTCTCCATGCACACCTTTGCTGGCCCCATTGTCGGCCTGAACTTCATAACCTGTACCCACGGCTTCTTTCGTTCACCATTCATGTGCACACAAAATCGTACACTAACTTACCACGAGCCATAGAATCTGGATCCGTCGCTAGCCTGAACTTTAAAACCTGTGCCCACGGCTTCTTTCGTTCGCCATCCATGAGCACACAAAATCCAGATACACTAACTTACCACAAAAGCCCCACATCAAGGGCAGGTGAACAGGCCAGTGTGGTGTGGATAACTATATTTTAGAGAGCGCACCCGTAGATGCATAATTGCATCGACATATTGGAATATGATAATAAGAAGGCAACAAGCAAGTTGCCAACCTATGAAGCAATAGCGTTGTGGTTGCTATCCTAACACAATTTCCTTTTTAGTGCAACATCATATTTTAAAGGTAGGAGGGTTAGGCGAAAGTGTTTTAAAAGAAGAACATTACAATACTATGAACAAAATTGGTTGCAAAAGGCTATGAACCAACTAATCGCAACAACAACCGTATTGTCATAGTATTGTAAATAGTATAAAAATCCCTAAATAAGTGTAATAGCTATTTAACATTCAGAAATAAGTGGACATATTGTGCGAAGGCTAAAGCCACTAAACATATACATATGTACCTGCATCCCCATTATTCTGCAAAGGCCTTAGATTAAGGTAGTCGATTAAGGTAGTCACATTATTCAGCATAACCTGTGCACCAGTGCACCCCATTATTCAGCATAACCTGTGCACACACAAAAAGCAATCATATGAATTAGGCAGGGCACATTAAGGTAGTCTGATTAAATTAGAAAGAGATAAAGGACGGCATATATTACCTAGCACCTGAACCGGTTGGATTGGCAAAAGGGTAGGGATCATGATATACCATTTCAAGCCGTGTGTTCCTGCAATCCTGCAATTCACACTCATGAGCCAACAAATCAACCATGAAGAAACATATAAACCAATCTGATTACGAAAGCACCTTGGCCTGCAGTTATCAAATACAAATTGTTGTGGGGATCTGGTTCTAAAAAAACGTGATGCGTGGGCTGAGGGAGGAGAAGGGGATGAGTCACCGGGAGAAGAAGGGAATGAGACACTGTGAGTTTCAGGCGCTGAGCTCCGCCGCCATCGCCGTGGTACAAGAACCTAGGTTTTTTCTCTGGAGCGTCGGAGCACAAGGGAAGGATGGAGGGAGAGAAGAAGGAAGCAGAGGAGGATGACGAGGATGAGGAGGGCCGCCGCCATAGCCCTGACGTGTGCCCGTGTCGCACGCGGCTAAGATATGCAGAAAAGAGGTTGTAGACATCTTTTGCATGAAAATAGAAGCTGAATATTGTACCTGTTATTGAAATTATGAACATACCTTTGTTTAAATCGGTGACTTCGAGCTGTCCTCATAGCATCCAAAACTGACTTCATGCATAGTGAAGAAAGATACAGTGACATTGTAAATTTGTAATGCCCTTTAGCTCTTCTGCGATTATCTTAATGCATCAATATTTATTTGCAACTCTAGCCTGCAAGCAGATAAGAAAACAACACCACAGAAGGCGCTGGCAGTTTGATATATGTTGGTCTAAAAGCAAGAATAGCACATCTTTACTGATGAGGAATAGTCTGATGGATGTTGGCTATAAATAGTGGGACACCATTGTTTGTCGATGAGATCTTCCTGTATTTTTTCCAACAAATAAAACACAGAGGGAGTATTGTAATCATAATTAAGAAATCAATATGCTCAAAGTAAGGAGGAGTAAACTTACCCATTCAAATAGCCATCTACTTACAGCTATTACAAAGACCCACCGGCGAGTTCTATGCTCTCTGAAGCCACGTCATCAGTAACTCCCCTTACCGACCGCGGCCTCTTCCCCTACCTCTGAATTCGTTTCGTTATGTCGACCCGCAGCGGAAGCATCGGCGGTCGCCCGTCTCCTCCCTAATGGTCTTCCGTACGCACAAAATCACCGGCCTCTTCCCCTACCAAGCCTCGGTGGCCGCCCGCCTCCTCCCTCTTCCGCCCGCACCGCACAAATAGGTGCCCGGACCCCATCGGATCTTACGGTCGGTCCCAAGCCCCAACTCAAACGCCGCCGCCGAGCTCCTTTAGTGCCAGACGAAAAAATCCAACCCGAAAGCACCGGCGGCAAGTGAAGAGAAAGCGTCGGCGCTAATCCGGCGATGGACGCGTCTGCCGGCGGCGGCGGGAACTCCCTGCCGACCACTGGCACAGACGGGTCGAAGCGCCGCGTCTGCTATTTCTACGAGTGCCTCGCGAGAGGCCCGTCGTCCCCTTCCCCTCCCCACGGCAGCCTTCCACGCGATGGCCTACTCCGCGACGCCACCAGCGTCCCCGTCGTCGCGATCGTACGGCAATGAGGCGGGTACCGGCAGCAGCGCCATGGCGATGATGCTCCCGGGCCCGCCGGGGCGCGGCAACGGCGGCTGCATCGCCCTCAGCCCCACGGGCCTCCTGGCGCACGACGCCGGGAGCAGCGTCGTCGTGTCGGACCCGCGCTCCATGCAGCTCCTCTGCGTGCTCCCCATGCCTTCCTCCTCCCTCGCCTCCTTCGTCACTGCCGTCCGCCGGGCGCCCCCGCCACGCCCTCCCTCGACGACGACGACCGACGCCCGCTCCGCCTCGCCGCGGGAGACCGCCATGGCCGCATCCCCATCTGGGACGCCCGCGCGCGGGCCGTGCTCCACTGGCTCAACCTCGACGAGGCGCGCAGCGTCGCGCCGGGCTCCAGCGGCGGGGTGCAGGACCTCTGCTGGGTCCACCACGGCTCCGGCTGGCTCCTTGCCTATATCCACGGGCCCTCGCTGCTCTGCATCTGGAAGACGTCCAACACCCCGCGCGTCCTCTGGATGTTCGACGCCGCGACCAATTACCTCTCCTGCCTCCGCCGCGACCCCTTCGACGCCAGGCACCTCTGTGCGATCGGCCTCCGCGGCTTCCTTCTCTCCGCATTTCCCAGGCAGGACTCCGACATCTCGCTGCAGGAGCACCGGGTCAACTGCGGTACAGGGGATGTCGCCGACCTGCAGAAGCTGGAGCAGGAGATAGCGGCGCCTGCACCGGCCCCGGCGCTCGCGGCGTTCCCGTTCTTTGCCTCGAGAATGTGCTTCTCCCCTCTTCATCACCTTCCCGCGGGAGCTCGTCTTTGACCTGAACTACAGCACTGTGCTTTCGGTTACTCCATTGCCCAGGGGGTTTGGCAAGTTCTCGGATGTTGTGGCAGATCCTGATCTCGATATTCTCTATTGCACTCATCTCGACGGCAAGCTGAGCATCTGGAGGCGTAAGGAGTGAGTTTGCAGTCCTACTGTTTATGTGGGTAGTGTTGGATTAAAGTTAAACAAAAAACACAGATATAAATTAGAGCTTACTGAGTGCCTAAAATGTGATGATAGACATTTCTGGTTTGCATTCTAGCATGTCAGTACTTTCTCATATCAAATCTATTTTTGCTGCAAATTGAGATTTTTTGTGTTGTACAGTAAGTTCCAAATATTATTCTTCACTGGTTAGTGACCCATGTTTTCTTTCATGAAGTCGAAGATCTAAGATTATCATGACGCTTTTTATTTAGTTCATTACTGAAATTACTTTTACATTACTCTTAACTAGATTAAAATTATTTTGCATACCCGCAGCAACGCGCGGGGAATTCACCTAGTATGTTAGAAGATGGTGGCTTTCATACTCACCAAATCAAGCACCTGTTGGATTAAGCTGATAATGAACTTAGCTTCTTTTGAAAAGATGCTGGAGCCGTTGGACCCCGATCCGTCCGCCCCCTTCGGCGACGGCGACGGCACTCCAGCTCCTCCCACGTCGATCTCCCACCTCAGCCCACCTCCCTCCATTCCAACCTCAGATCCGAGTTCCTCTCCTTCCGATCTACCGTTCCATGGGTGTACATCGGCTGCTCACTCTCAGCCCAGCCCGTTGGCGGCTCCGCCCGCCGGCCATCTCCGGGCGCCCATGGCCGCCTCGCCGGCGCCGCCCGCCCCGCCTTTCCCGCCGGGGACCTCCCCCAGGCGGTGGCCACCCGCTGCTTGGCGCGGTGTGGGCGGGGACCGGGAGGCCCCGATTGGGTCTATGGGGCCGCCGCCGCCCACTGGAGCCGCCGGCGACCCCAACCTCGTCGCCTGTTCGTCGCCCCGCTGGAGCGATGCAGGATGCACAAAAAGCTCGACGGGCGCTCGCGGAGCCGGAGCCCGTCGTCGCCCCGATGCGACCGTCTGGCGCTGAAGCAGGATAATATTTCGACGCCGCCGCCGGCCCGACGGCGGTCGTTGGACTTACTGGCTGCCGTGGGCAACCGCGGGAGAGGTCTTCGTTTCCCGACGCCGCCCCTCCCCTTCCGCCGGTAGGTCCAAGGCGGAGTGTTGGGACGGAGTTGCTTGTCGGCGACTCGACTGCGTGGATGAGCTTGATTACGAGCCCTCCGAGCACTCCCCTAGCCATTTGCGTCTTTGCGTCGGCTCGCCGTCGGTGCTCGCGGTGGCGCCCGGTAGTCACGGTGACTCTACGGGTGCCTCGCATGCCCCTTTGGCGTCGCCGAGCACGCCAACACCGCCCGCGCGCCGCTGCGTCGGGGCGGTCGTGCCCCGGTGAGGGGGCATGGGTGCTGTTCCGGGCTTCATCTCCGGGCCCGTAAAAGCGGTCGCTCGGCGCAGCGGGCGTGTCCGTCGTCGGGCGGGGCCTAGCGACGCTGTCGGCCCTCCGGCACGTGTACGTGCATCGCCGTCTTGGTCCGCCGCTTCGAGGGAGGGCCCAGCGCAAGAATCGCGCGTTGGTCCGCGACCTCCTCGTCGGTTGAGCGCCCGTTCCCGCGCGGCCGCATTTCCCGGTCGATGCCGATGGCTTTACTCTTGTTGTAAGCCCGTCGGCGTGCAGACGCGGCGCCAGTTCAGCGCCACCCTTCATCACCGCCGACGGCCGGTGCCGAAGTTCACTCGCCGGCCTTTCACTTCAACCGCATGACGGGGGGGTCACATCGCCCGCCCGCCTGCACCTCCCCGTCCACGATGTCTTTTTGCCTCAACACGAGGCACCGGGCGTGGATTGCAAAGGGCAAAGAAGACCACGGCCCTCCTCGGCGCCCTTCTTTCCGAGCCGCGCGCAGCACACCGATGTCGTGGCGTCGTCAATGGTGGCGATGGCCGATCTTTGGGGGCTCCCGACGCGGCGCGACCGCACACGGCTCCAATCCTTATTAGAGCCATCCTCTCGTCCGCCCCGGCATCAACGACGCGGGCACCTCGGGTGCGCACTTCACGGCGCCGGGGGCGCACGTGTCCGTGGGGGCGCCGGCTGCGCCGCCCGCCGGCGCCGACGCAAGCTTTCAAGGAGATCAGCCTCATCACCAACATTGATGCGCAGACCGCCGACGCTTATGTCGGGCCGGGTGCGGACCGTGTTGTTTGTTGACCTCGATGCTAGATGAGCTTGCGGCCTCCTTCGTCGCGCGCCCATCTACCATTCTCCGGGAGATCCCACCGGGGCGGGTGGATTCCCCTTCGCCACTACGTGTGGTACAGCTCGGCTTCAGCGGATGCGGTTGAGCTGGGTGATGAGGTCGCATGCGGGGAGCGTTACACAACCACGACCTCCCCGGCTCCCCGCCCGCGCCGGGCGGCGGCCGACGTTGGAGCCCGGTGCGGCTCCGGTGGGCCTGCGCCCACTCGCCGCCTCGGGCCGTCTTCCGTGATGAGTCTAACACCGTCCCGAGAGTCAGCGCCCCCCGCGACAAGAGATCGGCTCGTTGTGTGTGCCGCTGTCTTCGCCTTTGATCAAGTCGGGGCGCGCTGGTCGGTCGCGCACTCCGGCATCTACCCACTCCTCGCGCCCGGCGCAGCGCCCGTGTCGCGTCGCAGCCTAGGGCGGCTAACGTGACTCTGCAGGCCCATAATCTTTTGCTTCGAAAGCTGGGCGTCGTAGTGGAGGCGGGCGAGGCTCCAGCTGCCGTCGAGGAGAAGGCCGGGGACGTCTTCGAAGGGGTGTGTCGCAGGCTAAGCGGCGCCACTTTGAGACTCTTCTCAATGGAGCTTTCGACATCTCCACCCTGGGCCTCAACACCGAGGGGCTAGCCGACGAGGTCGCCTAGCGTAGCTAGCGTCGGGTTGTTTGGTCGCAAACCTGTCAAGATGTAATCCCTTGTAGTGTATCCAGTAGTTGTTAGGTCTCGCCTCGGTAACCGTTTGGTTACCGTTGCATCTTGTTGTTTGAACTTTATTCTGCTTAATGAAAAACGCGCAACGGCGTGGTCACAAAAAAAATGAACTTAGCTTCAGTTTAGTGAGCTGAATACTGATATGTGCAATTTGGATCATGAATGAAATGTAAACCTACTTTAATCTAATTGAAGCTAAATGAACACAGCTGAAAACAAAAGGCAACTATGTGACTGAAATAGCAATAGAATGTAAACAGGAAGTACTTTAATAAGGCAAACACTGGAACTTGAAACTCGGATCATGAATGATATACTACACTAAAATCTAAACTCACTGCAAGACTTAGGTTTAGTTTAGGGAGCTAAATACTAAAATATGCAATTTGGATCATGAATGCCATAATACACCCAAATCTAAACGCACTATAGTCTAATTGAATCTGAATCAAGATAAGCGATGATTTTTCAAATCAGCGACTTTTCAAATCAGCCTATAGGATAGCATAGTCTCTCTGCATTTTTCTAAAGAATAGAGAAAAGATATATAGCTGTCTTAGAGCATCCAAAACTTTCATTAGCTAAAATTCATTTTTGGACAGAAAAGAAGTTCTCAAACCCAATGATGTATACAGTTTGAATTGCTAACCAAAATAGACACTGCTCACCTAGTCCATCAAGAAGGTAAACAAAAGTGGACATTGTGCTCACCCTCATATATCTGTGCAAGAGGCACTGCAAGTGGCACATATCAATTTGTCGGCGCAAAGAAATCTTCAAAGAAATACAAAGCTTTGTTTTCATTTATAACCATCTATTTTCTGAAACTGTTTGATCATGTGCAGGAATCCTCGTTAATGTAAGGTACAATTGAATAAACAATTATCTCAAATAGAGTGTGACCTGGTTGTCAAATAAGAATGCACAAGCATGTTAAACTCAAAGGGTATCATTGAAGTAATCTGCAGAAGCTTGAAATTTAGAAAAACTAAGAAGCATCATGGTCAATCTAAATCATTTTGGCACACCTAGCTGGTGGTGGAATTAAAGAATTCAATATTATTGTTTGACCATGAGGTAACCTGAATTTGGTTTAGCCTCACTGGAAAATTATTGTGGTTTCGATTATTGTTGGGAAAAGTATGCAGTGGGTAGTGCTATAATAATTATGTAAGGAAGACATTTTTTTTGGGTAATAAAATTACAGTACCAAGTAAATATGTAAGCTGTCGGCTAGGTTGGAAATTAGCTATGAAAATTTCAGATGAAACTATTGAAATAGCAAGAGGAGCATGTTGTGCTGTCATCTAAGGACAAATATCTTGTGATTGTTGTACAAATTAGTCCACAGAACATCATTGTGTTTTAGTACTATCCATAGCACCAGGAAATCATTATTCCTGCAAGAAATGCAATAAATTAATATTTAATCCTGTTACCTTCATGGATGGGCAAGTCCACAATGCCCTTTAGATTTCTAAAAACAACTGAGCAGAAAACTAAAAAGATTTAGGGTTATGGTTGGCATCCTCCCTGCTCTGTGTTGTAGTAGACCTGAGCATGCAAACTATTTACCTTCATTGGCAATATGACAATAAACTGTATGGCTTTTTTCCCCCACTAATACACGGTATGGTAACAAAGGCTCCATCTCACCTGTAGTGGAAACGCTATAAAATTTCTCAAACAACGGTAATAATAAGGTGAGATGTTTAAAAAAAATATGTGCCTATACACTGTTATCAGTAGTAAATAAATAGCAGGAGCCAAGTTCATCAAGCGGCAGCCGGAATCTGAATGGAGCCACTTTAGGACTGGTGCAGGAACATCAGATCAACTCTATTGGGAGGAACTCAATTACCTAGTGTTGTTCTTGGTTCCTACAGCCGCTCCACATGAGGGCATTTAGGCATGATACAGGAATTGGGAATCAGTCATGGCCTCGCATGGATGAACAGAGAGAAATTAGTAGGCACACAAGACTGTAAAGTTAGATCGGACCCTAATACAAATGGATTAAGCTAGGGTTTGGGTTGGGTGTTGCACAACAGGCAGGGAAGAGAAGGGATGGGTGTACTTTGGTGGGTGCTCGCCGCCAGGGCTGCGCCGGGGCCGCCACGCCGGAACGCGGGCTCACATCAGCACCGTGCCACCACGCTTGGGGGCGGCCTCGCCGAGGCACCGCGGCGGCCGCACCGGGTGGAGGCCTCCCCGGGCGTGGATGAGGGGGGGCGGCCGCCGCCGGAGGACCGGGCTGCCATTGCCGTTGAGGCGAAACCCTAGGTCGAACCGCCATTGCGCCAAGGTATGGGTTGCCGCTGCCCGGGCCGAACATGGAGGAGGGGTCATCGCGGGCGCCGGCAGCGACCTCGCCATGAGCGACGACGGCGTGGCGGAGCGTGGCCTCGCGGAAGGCCGAGACGGGAGGACACGGGCACGGGCACGCGGGGGGAGGAGGAAGAGTCGCGAGAAAGGAGAAGAAGCGTCGCGAAGAAGAGGTGTGGAGAAGTAGAAGCTGGAAGCTGAGTTTATATTTAGTTCTCCCGATTCTACCGAGAAGCTGGAGCTGGTAGTGGAAGCGGGGGGTAAAAGCTTCTTCTGGGGCAGATTCTTCAGAATCCGGAGCCGGTAGAACACATCTAGGCCGTCCACGCGAAGATCCAACAGCAGGAAACAATTTAAGACAACGTGGATACCTGTTCTTGCCGAGGAGCCATTCATGGTTCTATCGTTTCAATCCGAAGGCTAGAGAACAAAAGTTTTCTCAATACACCGTCAGCCGCAGGCCGCAGCCCACTACCGCGAATATCTGTACGATGATTCCAATTTCTAAAAGTAGGATCGTATTTTGGAATCACAATACCTCAAAGGTAGGATGCCAGATGTATTCTATTGTGATTCATCCTATTACCTTTATACTCACAAAAGGACCATATTCTTGCTTTCTGCAGCCCAACATGCACAGCTGTGCCAAATTTGTCTTTCTTAATTTTACGTTTTTCACTCTCAAAGGCTAACTATAATTGTTTAAAAAAAACTTACCGACCGAAGTAATTAGTGCTCCCTAATGGCCATGTTAGGAGGTGTTTGGCATAGCTCTGGAGCCGAACTCTAGGGTAGAGCTGGACGGAGCTAGCCAAACGTCAAGAGGACCGGTAGAGAGTTTGGGCTCCCTAACTTTCTCAGGGGCCGTTTGGATCAAAGGAAAGTCACTGGAATTTTGGAGGAAATGATTCTAGAGGAAAGGAAGGAAGAGATAGCGTTTGGAACAAAGGAACGTTCCCTACGGTTCCGGAGGAAAGAAAACTATATGCACACAAAACGTAGGAATTAGAAAATCCACTCCGATTCAAGGGAACGGAGGGAACGCATCTGTGCTCGCTCTGCCCACTCTCCAGCCACTGTCTTTCTCACTCCTGCCAAGCTATGCAAGTAAAGAATGGACACTTAAGTGTGCTTGTGTACTACTTGTCTTGCTAGTTTCAGACCAGGCAAGCGCAATGGCTACGGGCTACAATGCACGAACAAAAGTATCAGACCAGGAAAAAAACAACAACTACTAAAAAAACCTATTGGTGTACTCCCTCCGTTCCACAATACTTGCAATTCTTTAACTCATATAAACTGTGTTTGACCTCTCGTCTTATTCAACTTTTTTTAATAAATATTACCACTTTTGTTATGACTTATTACATCACTAAAGATTTTGTAATGACGTTTTGTTTGTTTTATAATTTACATAAAAAATTTGAATAAGACGAGCAGTCAAACACAATTTATATGAGTCAAAGAATTGCAAGTATTGTGGAACGGAGGGAGTATACTAACACCTACTTTGTTCGTTGGAAACTATGAAGATTCAAATTTATTTCCTGCAATCCAAACGGTCCAAATTTTTTATTCCTATGGTTTGCAATCCTGTAGTTTTTTACTTTTTACTTTCCTGCGTTCCTGCAATTCCTATCATTCCTCTGTTTTGCATTCCTTCGTTCCAAACAGGGCCCTCAAACAGCAGCCGCCTCAATCACGGCCCGCTGCTTAAACGATGACAAATCAAAGAACCTGCCCATTTTTTTTGCCCAAAAGACATGACGGGCCGCAAATGCGAGGCCATCCTTTTCTTCTATAGTGTAACTTCACGTGGATGCGAGACCGACCTCACTACACATACTTCTCACGTAGCTATCAACGACAATTCCTTGAATCAAACTTTTGGATCTCCCTTTCATCTTTATTTTCCTCATGCTCCTATCTGCTAATGGCTACTTTCAAGCCTTTTAACCATCACAAATGACGGCAAGTTACCGATTTTGGGCATATTACCCTTGCCACTTTAATACACGGCTGTTATCCATTCTATAACCATGCTTGTTTAGGGTCCATTTGGGAGCGCGCCGTGGAGCGGATTCTCAAGGAGAATGACTCCCTGGCTACCAAACACGCATTTTTTTAGCATAAAGTGATTCTCTACTGATTCTGTAAAGTGATTCTCTTAAATGAACTAATAAGAGGCCATGAGCTGAAAAAAATAGCTTCTTCTGATTCTATGAAGTGATTCTCCATCTTGTTTTTGAGAGTTTATGCTAAAGAATCAAAGAGAATCACTTTCAGCTACAGAATCACTTCACTAGAGAATCAGAGAGCACAACTCTGCTAAACAGACCCTTTTACTCTCGTCAGTGGCTTCTGGCGAAGAATAAAAACAATTCTAACCATATTTGTTATGCCTTTTTTTGGGATTGTTACTCATATATATGCATCAAGGAATTGATGGATGAATTGTACGTAAGATATTAAAAACCTATCTACGGAGGCTAGACTGATTGTGGGTATTTTTCTTAAGAAGGTTTTCCCACGCTGATTGAGAAAACCCATGGAACCCTTGCCCTACCCATAGATCATTCCTGGGTATTTTTCTTAAGAAGATATTTTTATTAAGAAAAAACCCAAAACCCTTGCCACACACCCATAGACAGCAGCATCGCAACCCAACGCAAACTGCGCATGCAAAGGTCGGGAGTCGAACTCCTAAGAACTTCCCACCACTGGGGCACTACCACCCGATCTATTGCTTGATATATATGATTTTCATGGTTTATTCATAAGCTTGATTATCGAAATATGTTCTGCGACCTCTCCTCTAAGTCTTAGGTTCCTCTCTGCCATCATCTCCTTCACCATTTACATCTTGGATCATCTAGCAAAGGGCATTCCTTGTCTTCGTTTTCCTGGCTTTGTCTAGCAGCTAAACAAAACAATCTTGAAACATAAAGTATAATTATTAACCTACATTTTATTCCAAAC
Organism: Hyparrhenia diplandra; assembly: GCA_015847255.1. Taxonomy (NCBI): domain Eukaryota; kingdom Viridiplantae; phylum Streptophyta; class Magnoliopsida; order Poales; family Poaceae; genus Hyparrhenia; species Hyparrhenia diplandra. Next base: position 17,788 of record JADLZK010009783.1, read on the forward strand.
ATATGTCTTTTGGTGTGATTTAATGTGATGTGATGAGAGTGTGAAAAAAAGAGTTCATGCCAACCGAGGCCTTGGATCATCTAGTAGGGACCCTTCCTGGCTTTGTCGCCAGCTTCACAACAATCTTGAACATAGCATTAACCTAATCTATTAACGTCTCTTGATCCCTCACCGTATGAGGAGCGGTCATGCCTCCCGACCCGACCCTCCGACCCGCGCCCCCCTCGTCCTCCCCTCACTAACCCCCGGATCCGCCCCACTTGCCTCCCCACGCCATCGGTGCGGATCCCCACTCAGCGCTTGATCTTCGCCTTGATGGGTCGCGTTTAATGCCGCGCTGCAGCCTCGGGGCGCTTCCGCGGGTCGGCGATCCACCGGCGTCCTATGCGCCGCCGTCAACTCGGCCCCTCCCCGCGCCTCCGCCGCGCCCGGGAGCCCGCGGTGGGTGTGCCGCCAACCTCCCCGGGGCGCGGAGGGGCCTCGGGACATGTGGCCGAGGAGGCGGCGAGATGAGGTGCTGCCTCGGTGAATCCGCCCCACACCCACTTTCTAGGGCGGTGATTCTCGCCGAGGACATCTTGGAGGGGGAAAGTGATGAAGACGAGGGACGTCGTCGGCGGCGGCACGCGAGGCGGCGTGGGTGTTGGCCATGCGTGCGCGCCGCCGTGGTCGGACCGAAACTCGACTGAAGTTGCGGCCCCCGACTGCGGCTGTCGTTGGCCAGCGCGGCTCCCCGCCGAGATGTTGTGTCGCGGTCACACGCTGACGTTTTCCGTGATGGCCCGGTCTCACGAGCCGAGCGGCGATGGCCTCCCAAGCACTTCGACCGGGAGCCTCGCAGCAGGGTCCGCTCTCTCGCCAAACGCCCACCTTTCTTCCCGGGGGGGAACACCGGTCGCTCAAGGCCATGCGATGGAAGGAGCTATCTGGACCGCGTCGACCAGATTCCGGATTGTGAGTCCATCTCCCCTCGTGCCGCGCCATCCTACCGACGTTGTCCGTCGAGTGCGCCGAATAGGGTGGGTCCTAGCTCCCAACGGCGACCACGCGCGTGAAGCGGCTGTCCAATGTTGGTGCGCGGGGGTGGGTCGTCGATGGCAGGGGCGCATTCACGGGAAGGTCGATTCGGTGCCCTGAGGGCAGCCGCCGTCGGCTGCAGCTGTGCACGCTGCTCGTCGCCCGGTGAATCCGGTCAGTGTTGAGGCTGGCCGTCTTGGGACGGGGCAAAGGCGGCACAAGCGTAGCTGGCCACGTGCGCAACTGGTTCACGACATGCCTGCGCGCCCGGTCGAGGGGCGCATCCCGCCTCCAACGCCTCGGCCCGTGGGCGGGTCTCGCCCCCCAATGCTGATGGGTGGCGGAGATCCTCAACGTCAGCGATGCAACACGGGACTTGCCCGCCGAGCCTCACCGGGACGAAGCAGTTTCAACCTGCCAAGAGAATCCCTGCGGAGCTTTTGGGTCGATGCTTCAACTGCTTATCCTACGCTCACCGAGTAGCGACATGTCGTCTGCCACGACGCTGCCTATGCTGCCGCAAGTTCCACCACCTCGCCAAGGACTGCAAGCGGCTAAGGCGCGCTGTGATGTCGGTGGCGATCGTCTCGCCTCGCCCACCAGTTGGTGGCGGCAACTCACCGGCATCCCGGCACGCAGCTCAAGACCCTCCTCCCCCCTCGGAGGTGGCCCTGCAACATGCCTTAGGGGAAGGTGGGTCAACCCGACAACGTTGATGCAGGCGGCGGCGAAGACGACATACACCGACGCGTGGTGCCTATGTTGTGGCGTCTGAGGACCGCGACGACAACACCACGACCTCGCCTCAAGAACCGCTTCTTGGCTGTGTGCGTGACCCTCCTGGCGGTTGAGTGCGGCGTCGCGAGGGGCCTCCTGCGTTGGTTGACCCCATGTTGGAGGAGCTCCCTGCCGTCGTTGTGTGGTCCGAGCTTGCTGCAGTGAGCGAGCCCTCCGAGCTACCGTCTTCGGTGTGCCACGGATCTTTGGGTATCTTCGGGCGGGATGTGACGGAGGATCCGATGGTGGGCGGGGGTCGTCGCCTCCTTTGCCCGATCCCCGACCCCGCTGCATATCGGGATGCTGCCCTCTGTCGCCCGGTGATGAGTGGGACGCTTGCCGCCGCCGGTGATGGTGTTTCGCTTCTGACCCGAGAGAGGTTAGAGGCAGAGATTTGCCTTCCGCTGGAGATGCCTATCTTGGAGAGGCCGTTGCTGTGCCGCCCAAGGATGCCGGCCTCTCCTTCAACGTTGCGGCGTAGTCGCCGCATTGCTGCCAAGCCACGGGCGGAGAACGCAACCAGGCAGGCCCAGAACTTGTTGTTGAAGAAGCTAGGTATCGCGGTTGCGGAGGATGCTGTCGATTCGGAGGTCGAAAGCAAATCTATTGCCGCCTTCCGTGACACGTCGTCTTGGTCTGAGCGGAAGAAGGAGCGGGTTCAGACTCTGTTGCTTGGACGCTTCGATGTAACAACCTTGGATCTGGTCCTGACTGGGCTGGAGGACGAGGTGTAGGTTTGGGCATGTCTGCCTTTTAGTTGTTATCGTTTCTTTGTAATCACAACCGCGTGCGAGCAGTTGTCGGGTGGGCTTCGGTAACCGCGGGTTGCCGTCCCCTACTTCTTGTATTCAAAAACTTCTTTTTGCTTAATGAAAAACGCGCTTCGGCGTGGTCGCAAAAAAAAAAAGATCACCGTCAGTATGCAGACTTGTCCAAAAACACATAAGATCACTAGCGTGGCGCACTATTTCTGCAAGATTGTGAATTAATTTGCACTCAAATCAGGCTTTATTCCGGGCTTTCCAACTTTCCTAGCAGATGGCAGCGATGCCAAAAACATATAATTAATTTCCTCCCTCTCGGGAGCCATTTCATGGACCATTTCCAACACTCCTCTGTCGCTTTCTCTTAGGCGGTCTTGTTGAGGTTATTTTACTTGAAGTCGAGTGATGTATTTTGCCTATGTTATAAATAATATATTTTGGCCAATGGACTTGTCTTGTTAGAGTGTCTCCAAGAGAAGGCGAATAATTCTCTCAAAATAGTCCAACAGCTCTCGAAGCCTTTTCCAAAGATTTAGGGGATCTACAATAAGAAGCCCGCATATCCCCAGAATCATGCAACCTCCCCAATCCTTCTCCTCTCATACCAGGAAACAACGAGTGGACAGAAAGTCAAGATCCATCTAACTAATTATGACATGTCATTGTTAGGAGCAAAGTATTAGGGAGCTGTTGTGGATCAAAATAATTTTACGGTCTATAATTTATTTAAGAGAGACTCCAATAACAAGTTTTGAGGGTTAATTTTTAAACACCTCTTGAATTTGCTCTTACCTGTCTTGGTAACTGGAGGAAGGTTTAGGAGGACGTCAAGAGGAGCGGCAGAAAGATTGAGCTCCCCAACTTTTTGAAACAGCAGACGCCTCAATCACAGCCCGCTGCTTAAACGACGACAAGTCAAAGAACCTGCCATTTTTTTTCTGCTCTAAAGACATCGACATGACGGCCACAGATGCGAGGGCATCCTTTTTCTGGTAGAGTGTAACTTCACGTGGATGTGAGACCGACCCCAGTGTACAAGAATATACGAGTCATTGAGGTGTTTGCTTCCTTTTCCTTTTCTTTCTTTTTTTTGCTTTGCTTCAACGAGGATGACGTGTGCACTTATCAAGCTATCATCATTATATACCTTCAGCGACGATTTCCGCAGGGAGAAAAAGTTTAACTACATATGTTCTACTATCATACCAAGGTGGCATGTTATTTGGTATATAGTGATAGAAAAGGAAGGAGTAGTATGAATGACATTATTCCCCGTAAGCCTAACTTACTAAGCCACATGGAAAATCTTAATATTCTTTGCAGGAACTTTTCCCTTCTAGATGTATTTACATGAGGAGCCTGCTTCATTGCAAGTCAGTGCATCATACATTTGACAGGGAAAAATGAAAAAACTCCCTAACTTTTCACCGAGCCTCCACCCTATAATATCCTCATGCATCCTCGTGTATCATATCATTTAAAATGTTGCCCCAATCATTACGTTTCCAATCATATACCCAGTAGGCCACGGGTGCAACTTTGCAAGGCTTCATCATCGCTTAAGCGTCACCCTCTTGTCAGCAATCCTACTGCTGATTCTACTCAGTCTGCTGGCATGGATGATGCAGACCGTGACACGGAGGACGTCGTCGTTGGCCCAGCCCAAGACGCGCAACCGAGGCCCAGAAGACTCGGCAAGCCCAACTCCCGCTACTATGGAGCATCCTGGAACGCGTAGCCTATATGTAATAGGAGAAGGGAGATGAGAGAGTTTATGCATGTATGAAACAGTTTTATTTGAATTAGAATCATTCGTCGCTACTCCTCCCCTGCTTCCCCTCTTCTTCCCCCATCACCGGTGGCTCCTCCCGCCGCCCGGTTGCTAACAACTTGGTATCGAGACTCGTGACGTCCCGGAACCTTCTACCCTTCCCCACCCCCACTACACCGGTTCGGCGTTCGAGGGGGAGCGATGGATCCCAACTTCCAGTTCTGTTCGATGAGATCACCAAGCGGGGTCGTCGCGCCGGCGAGCTCAAGCGTCCGCCTCGACGGGCTTGAGCGAGCATCACGGCAGCAGCGCCGCCCGCAAAGACTTCGCTGGCTGCTCTCAAAGCGTGCGAGGCGACCTCACCGACCTCAACCGCCGCTGCCGGATGGAGGCTGCTCCGGCGGATCCACAACCCTTGGCCGTCACCGGCGCCCGCGTCTTTGGAGGCGAACTACACCGACCGCGACGCCGAGTTCAACAAATGCCTCGTCGAGGCTCGAGTCCGGCCGGATTCAGGCGTGGTCGACCCGAGGTGCTAGCAGCGGATGGAGGACACTACGGCCGGTTCGCGGAGTGGCGTCCACGTGTCGACGACTTGCTCTTCGGCGTCCGCCGCTTCGGTCAACATCCGAGTCCACGCCCGGAGGTGTTCGGCGTTCGCCAAGCCGCATCGAGTCTTCTACATCTCCAACCCGGCGGTCGGCGGCGCTCGCGCGGTGCGCCCGTCGACGCCGTTGTTGGGCGCGCGTCGAGCGACTGCGGGATCGGGGATAAAGGTTGGTCACGACCGGATCCCATCCCGCCAATGGTATGAACACAAATCCTTCCCCGCAGTTCATTGAGTCCGGTTTCGGTTCCGTGTTCGATCCCACGACCCACCACAAGTTCTGCTTCCCACATACACCGGCAACCCCGATTCATCGTCCACCAATTCGTGACCTCCCCCAATCTAGCCACAATACACCCATCAACCTCCACCAATCCAACAACCACCCCCAATCCATCAACCACCACCTATTCTGTTTCCATGCCGTACAAACCATTCCCAAATCCACCACCATCACCCCCGCCTCGCTCGTCCACGCAATTCGAGTACCCACCCTTCCAACCTCGTATTCAGCCCTACAGGCCCTATCCACCACCAATTCCACAAGATCGATTCCAACATACCGCTAAAGGCCGCCTACCAAAAGTCCGTTTCCCGATTCGACGGCGAAAATCCGCGTCGTTGGAAAACCGAGCGAGAAGTACTTCAAAATATGCCGTGGAGGAACCTACGGGATTGAGATAGCCGAGATGCATTTCGGCGGCCCGGCCTCCCCCGTGGTTCGGTCCATTGAACACCTTGTTCCACGTTGAGTTGGCATGAGTTACGTAACCGGATGCATGACCGCTTTGACCGTGATCGTCACGAAGCCCTCATTAAATCGACTCTTCCACATTAAGATGACCTCCACCGCCCTAGATTACATCTCTCACTTTTCCGTGCTCCGTGATCAGCTCAAAGTGTACTCCCGGTCCCATGATGAACTATCATTCACTACACGTTTCATCGATGGTCTTCGCCATGACATTAAATCAATTTGTGATTATGCATAAACCCAAGACACTTTCGATTACGCCGCCTCTCGCATTGTTACGGGGAGGAGGTGAACCCGTCCACCGAGGATGGCAAGGGCGGTGATTGGCTATCGACATCACGCGTTCGGACAAGCTTCATTACACCGCTACCTTTGCACGCTCCTCGAGGGACAGACAAGCCGGGGTCCCCGCCCCATGCCGATCTGCTTCATCTTCACCTAAAGCTTGGTTGGCGGCTCGAAATCCTTATGCCGTGCCACGGGGCTCTGTTTCAAGTCGGCGGCAAGTGGTCTCACGAGCATAAGTGCAATCTTGAGCTTCTATTGGTCGTGGATGCTTTATGCGGGATCTTGTTTTCGATGAAGATGTCGGTTCGCCCCGGGCTTCTGCTCAAGAGGACTTCCGGGTATTCATGGCCATCTCACGGCGGCGTCTCGGGTCGTTTCATCACCACGGCAGTTTGCTTTGATGGCTTGGTTTGTGGTCATGCGGTGCACATTCTTGTTGACTCGGGAGTTCCGCATCGTTTATCGGTGATTCTCTTTGCCGCCATTGGCGCCTCGATGTGTCCGGTACACCCGATACTTCGCGGTGTGTGTGGGTGGTGGTGGTATTCTTCGAGCTCAGTGCCGACTAAGTTGCCGCGGGCCGGTTGGGACATATACTTTACGTTCGATGTTGGTGTCCTGCAGATCGGATCGTATGACTTAATCATTGGCATGGGTGGCTTGAGCAATTCAACCCTATGATGGATGACTGGCAGCATAAGTGGATGCTTCTTCCGTATCAAGGGCCGGTGGGTGCCGCCGCAAGGAGCAACCGATGGCGTCTTGACAAGCTGCCGTTACATCCGTTCCGCATACCGGCCCTCTCGATTCACCCGCCGAGCCACTACATCCCGAAGGGGTTGCGGTCCATCCCGCTATTCGCCTATTTTGGATTTGTTTCCTAATGTCTTTGGCTCGCCCAGGGAGGACTACCACCGTCTCGCCCTTGTAACCACACCATTCCTCTTATACCGGCGCACGCGCTGTCTTCGTGCGACCCTATCGCTATCCTCCCGGCCTCAAGGATGAGATCGAGAAGGTGTTACCGAGATGTTGGAGCAAGGCATCATTCTCCCAAGTGCAAGCCCGTTTTCTTCTCGGTCCCTACTGCGTCAAGAAGAAAGACGGTTCTTACCGGTTTTGTGTTGATTTCCAACGGTTGAATGCGATCACGGCAAAAATCTAAGTACCCTGTCCCAGTGTTTGATGAACTAATGGATGGATTAGGGACAGCAAGCTGGTTCTCCACTCTTGATCTTTGAGCAGGCTTCCATCAGATATTGCTCCAACCTGGCGAAGAACTGAAAACCGCATTTCAAACCCATAGTGGCCAATATGAGTTTTGTGTGATGGCTTTCGGTCTCACGGGTGCTCCAAGTACCTTCCAAGGTGCCATGAACGTGACCTTAGCTCCGGGGCTCCGTACAGAATCGTCTTCTTCGACGATATCTTGGTTTACTGACAACTCATTCAAGTGCATTTGCAACACTTGCGGTTGGTATTCTAGTGGCTTGCTCAGGATAAGTGGAAGGTGAAACTATCTAAGTGTCGATTTGCTCAGCGAGAGATCTCCTATCCGGGTCATGTTCTATTTCGCACAAGGCCTATCAACGGACCCTGGCAAGATTCGGGGCAATTATTACGGCCTACTCCTTCCTCCGTCAGGGAGCTTCGTGGATTCTTGGGCCTTGCCGGCTACTATCGAAAATTTATTTGCCATTTCGGCTTGATTCTAAGCCCTTGACGGATCTCCTTCGCAAAGATACTATGTTCATTTGGACCTCTATTCGCCATCTCGCATTCTCAACTCGAAATCGCCTTAAGTTCAAATTTTGGTCCTTGGCATTCCTAACTTCTCCAAGCCCTTTCACATCGAGAATGATGCCCTCGGGTATGGAGTCGGGCCGTCTTGATGCAAGACGGTCACCCTTTGGCCTATATCAGCAAAGCTCTTGGTAAGGCTCACTTGGGACTATCTGCATACGAGAAAGAGTATCTTGCCATTCTTATGGCTGTTCAGCAGTGGCGCCATTATTTGCTCCAAAATGAATTTGTCATTCATTCTGATCAGCGCAGTTTAGTGCATTTGAATGAGCAGCGCTTACATACTCCGTGGCAGCAAAAGGTTTTCACCAAGTTACTTGGCCTTCGCTATAAGGTCGTGTATCGAAAAGGAATTGAAAATGGAGCAGCCGATGCGCTTTCCCGCCGTACACCGGATGTTCAGCTTTGTGCCATTTCTTCTCAGTCCATTCTTGGATGACTGAATTGTCTGAATGGTACCAGCAGGACCCTGAAGCTAAAGCTTTGCTCACTGCTCTCATGTTAGCTGGTGACAGCCGTCCTCAATTCTCATTAAGGCAAGGTGTTATCTATTATAAGGACAGAATTTGGCTCGGATCATGTATTGACTTGCAGACTCGTTTGATCTCGGCCCTACATAACAGTCCAGTGGGTGGTCATTCCGGTGCACCTACTACTTATCAGAAAGTGCATCAGCTCTTCTTCTGGCCCGGAATGAAAACCGCGGTGCTTCACTATGTCCAAGCTTTGTACCATCGTGCACAAGCTAAGCCCGACCGGATGGATATCGGCCTGTTGCGGTATTTGCCGGTTCCTCGAGCTTCCTTCGGGAGGTGGTGACAATGGATTTTGTCGAAGGCCTTCCTCTATCGGGTTCTCGCTAACTCTATCTTGGTTGTGGTCGACAAGTTCTCGAAGTATGCACACTCTTTCTTTACGCCATCCATACACGGCCGCTCTTTGTTGCAAGAGTATTCATGGACAACGTCTTCAAACTGCATGGCATGCCACGTGTGATTGTTTCGGATCGGGACAAGATCTTTACCAGCTGTCTTTGGTAATTATTCTTCCACATGATCGGTGCCGATCGACCATGAGTACCGCTTATCATCACCGGATGGATGGCGGACCGAGAGGGTCAACCAATGCCTAGAGACATACCTCCGGTGTTTACGTCAAGCTTGCCCACGTCGATGGAATCGGTGGCTTGCTCTCGCCGAGTTTCGTATAACTCTTCTTATCACTCCGCCTTTGGGTCGCACCTCGTTTGAGGTTTTATATGGGTTCCCACCCCGCACATTGGCTTGGATGTTTCTTTGGTCGCCCTCTGTTCACGAGCTATCTCGTTGGTTGGAGGAGCGGCGGTTAATGCACCAAGCGGTCAAAGAAACACCTCCTTCGTGCACAAGCTCGGATGAAGAAGCAAGGCGATAAACCGAGAGTTGAACTCAAATTTCTTTGTTGGTGATTGGGTTTTCCTCAAGTTGCAACCTTATGTTCGGTCTTGGTGGCACCTCGAGGCCCACCACAAGCTCGTCAGATTCTTTGGACCATTCTCGCATCAACGAACGCATTGGTGTCGTGGCATATCATCTACTCCTACCTCAAGGCTGCTCGGTGCATCCCGTCTTTCATGTCTCCCGGTGAAGGCCTCTCCGGGGAAACCGGTCGGTAAGCAAGGCTCGCCATCCGATCTAAGCGAGTTTCAGGTTCTGTTCATCTCCTCTGGCGTCATTTGGGCGACCGGGCCTCATCTGTTGAAGAGGTACTGGTGGAATGGTCGCGGATGCCGTCTTCCCTTGCGACACAGGAGCCTGCGAGCACCTCCGATGGCGTTTCCTCGTGCACCGGCACGGGGGCAAGGCTGGTTTACAAGACCGGGGAATGTCGGCAATCCTACTGGCGATTCTACTTCGGTCCGCGGCATGGATGATGCGGAGGCCCGTGACACGGAGGACGTCGTCGTTGGCCCGCCCAAGACGCCGCAACCGAGGCCCGAAGACTTCGGCAAGCCCAACTTCCGTTACTATGGAGCATCACGGAAAGCGTAGCCTATATGTAATAGGAGAAGGGAGATGAGAGAGTTTATGCATGTATGAACCGGTTTCATTTGAATTAGAATCATTCGTCGCTACTCCTCCCCGCTTCCCTCTTCTTTCCCATCACCCGGTGGCTCCTCCGCCGCCGGTTGCTAACACCTCTTTGCCGGAATCAACTCTTTCTTTTTCAAAGGAGATGCACACACGAAGCCGACTAGGCGGCGGCCGGATCATACAACGTTAGGGACGGTCGACGCGCACATCGGACTAATGGACTATGATACTATGCTTTTTTGCAAGTGGTTAAGAGCTTTTCCACGCCTTCGGTGCCGACAATGTGCGGCAGATTCGGACGGCGCGCGAGCGTGGCTGTGAACGGCGTGCGGGTGGAGTAACTAAGATTTGATGCTGCACTCGAATACAAGTCGTCGCGGCCGCACTTGATCGTGGAAGAACAAGGGCCAGTCCGGGGCTTTTCCTCGTCATTGATCACGAACACGAACGTCACTAGCTACCTCCGGCCTCCGGGCTCCCTGATCCTCGGCGTGGACGATTCCAGTTGGCGCCCGCCAGCGGCGTTGAGCTCGATGCACACATCGACATCCACATCGGACAATGATGCTTGTTTTGCGTCAAGTGCGTGCGAAGCTTTTCCGGTTTTGGTGTGCCGACACGCGAGGCGGCGACATACTCCCTCGGTCCCTCCGTATGTAACCAACCTCGACACGGATACTACGATAACTAGGAACTCAAGATAATCGCACTCAGGCCACCGCCGAGAGATGCGCCGTCCCGCCGCCGGCCACCAAGGCACGGTTCGGTTCGGTGTTCTCGATCGAGCTCGTCCTCTTCTTTCTTCTCACCCAATACAAAAGGAGCCGTGTGGCATCCGTTACCCGTTACGTGGGCCTAAAAAGAAATGGAAACGAAATGAGATGGGCATTAGTTCACTTGTTGGCCCACTCCCGCGCTGAGACACGTACATTGGCCTTCCGAGTCTTGCTCCTACCGGGCGCTTCCCACCATCACTATCAAGCCGATCACCATAGTTGTCATCAACGTTACCTTGGCTGGTGACATACCTCCCCCGATGGGGAACGGCTTGACCCCAAGCCGTTGCATATGGGTACTCCTACTTCAGAGCTTGCTCATCTTCCCAGGTAGCTAGATCCTCAGGTAAGTCGGACCATTTCACCAAAACCTGTGAAACAGAAGTGTTGTTGTGGAAATGCACACGACGATCCAGAATAGCCTCGGTACCTGAAGATGTAAGGTTGGATCTGGCAATGCTGAACTGACTAGATTATCAGAGATAATTGCTTTCTTCAGTAAAGAGACATGAAAGACCGGGTGTATTTTAGAGCCAGGAGGTAACAGTAGTTCATATGCAACATCATTGACCTTGTTGATGATAGTATATGGTCCAAAATAGCGGAATGCCAGCTTGTTAGATGACCAGCTTGCCAATGATGTTTGGACATAAGGTTGGAGTTTCAGAAAAACAGAATCACCAACTTGAAAGCTTCTGAAGGATCTTCTTTTGTCAGCTTGTGTTTTCATCTTCTTTTGGGCTCGGTTTTTAGATGTTGCTTGACCAATTGATGCATAGTATCTCTATCTTGAAGCCATTCATCAAGATCAGGGATAAGTGTTGGACCTGGTGGAGTAATACCCAACTCTCTTGGATGATGTCCATACAAAACATGGAATGGTGTGGTGCCCAGGGAAGAATGAACTAAAGTGTTGTACCAATACTCTGCTAGTGACAACCAGTTAGACCATTTAGTTGGATAGGAGTGGACAAAACATCTGAGGTAAGTCTCCAGGCATTGATTGACTCTCTCAGATTGGCCATCTGTTTGACGATGATAAGCTTTGCTCATATTCAGGTTGTGTTTCTAATATATTGAATATTGCCTTCCACAACTTGCTTGTAAATATCTGTCTCGTCAAAAACAACCACCATTGGTAAACCATGTAGCCTGAATATGGTATCCATGAAAACATGTGCAATGTCTAGTGTCAGTAAATGGATGAGTCGAGTGGTATGAAATGTGCATATTTACTAAACTTATCCACTACCACCAAGATACAATTGAAAGTCTTAGAGTTGGGGAGGCCTTCAATGAAATCCATGGTGATATGTTGCCATGAGCCATCAGGTACAGGTAAAGATGCAAGTAAACCTAGATAGGCTACTCTTTTCGTTTTTAGCTTGTCGACATCGCGGTAATCGAGACACAAAGTCTTTGACCATTTGTTTCATATGTGGCCAAGCAAATAGTCTTTTGACTCTATCATAGGTTGCTTCAAAGCCAGAATGATCCCCAACAGACCGGCATGTAATGCATGTAATATCGAGTTTGCATTTCTTTGGAATTACCAATCCAGATTCTAGATTTGAAATAAATCAAGCCCTTGTCTAAAGAATAATGTCTAGTTGGAGAGGAGGCGCTAGCTCTTGCATTAGCTTAACGTATTCGGGATCCTCACCGTAAGATTTTGGAGTTGTTGGACCCAAGGAGATGTGATTACTGAACCGCAGTTTGCTAAGTCACAAGGTGAAGCATGAGTTGTTACGGATAGAGCATCGCCCACCCCCGTTGGTAATTCCTTGTTTGTAAACAATCCTGTATCTGAGACCTAACAATTTGGTTAAGGCCTTATGTTGCCAAGGTGTTGAAAGCCTCTGATCATCCAAGTGTATGAGACTCTTCTGGTCAGTTTTGAGGATAAATTCAGCATGTTACAAATATGGTCTCCAGTGGTCAACTGCTAAGAGGATTGCATAACATTCCTTCTCATATGTGGACAAACCCTGAGATTTAGGTCCCAGTGCCCTACTGACAAAAGCAATTGGGTGTCCATTTTGTTGCAACACAGCACCTATCCCCTTATCTGATGCATCTGTCTCTACTTCAAAAACCTGAGAAAAATCTGGTAATTGCAAAACAGGTGCTGACATTAGTGCTGTTTTGAGGGCTTGAAATGAAGACTCAGTTTCTGATGTCCACATATAGATGATTCCCTTCTTTAACAGATTTGTCAGAGGTCTTGAGATCATTCCAAAATTCTTGACATATTTTCTGTAGTACCCAGCCATACCAAGGAAGCTCCTGAGTTCTTTCACATTTTGTGGAGAAGGCCAGTCAGAGATAATCTGGATTTTTGTTGGATCAATGGCTACACCATCTGGAGAAACGGCATGGCCCAAGTATTTCAGTTCTTGTTTAGCAAATGAGCATTTCTTCAATTTGACATGTAACTGATGTTGCTCTAGTAACTTGAAGACCTCTTCTACATGTTGGACATGCTCTTGCGGACAACAAATTTTCTGAGCAGTGCAGACAAGATGGTGTTCATGATCTCCTAAAAAGTGTCAGGGCCACCAGTAACTCCATATGGCATTACTTCATACTCATAATGTCCATTATGGGTTTGGAATGCAGTTTTGTATGAGTCTCCCTCTGCCATTCTTATTTGGTGAAACCCAGAGGCTAGATCCAATGATGAGAACCATTTGTCACCATGTAATTCATCTATAAGTTCATCTATCACAGGAAGAGGGTATTTACTTTTGATGGTCAATGCATTTAGTTTCCTATAATCCACACATAGGCGCCAATCTCCAGTTTTTTTCTTAACTAGCAAGACAGGAGATGAAAATGGGCTAGAACTCTGTTTAATCCAACCTTTTTCCAGCATATCTTGTATTTGCTTCTCAATCTCAGTTTTCTGAGAAGGATTATACCTGTAGGGTCTAAGTTCGAAAGGAGAAGATCCCGGCAATAGAGGTATTGTATGATCTCCATCTCTTTTAGGTGGCAAGCCCGGGGTATTGGATGGAAAATGGTATTGTATTTGTCAATCAATGGCATGATCAGTATTTCAAGAGGAATGTCATTAGTCATATCAATTGAGTCTATGTCAAATGAATACACTTGGACAAAATACAAGAGTGCATCGATTTGATCATGGATTCTAGCCGAAGTGCATTGACAGGTGGTCCCATAACTGCTGTGGATAGAATACCTTGCGCCCGTGTGATTTCCCATTGATTTTAACTTCTGCCCATTTCTAACCCCAGTGAAAGTTTATTGGACTGTTGAAGACCAGCCAATCCATACCAAGAACCACATCATAAGTACTGATAGGTAGAATTTTAAACATAGTTTATCTACAAATTCATGAGTACAAGATAGGACCTGACCATTTGCAACAGTTACCTGTGCAGGGACATCAAGAGGTTGACTGCCAGAGAGTTTTGCTGCAAAATCAGCACTGATAAAACAGTGTGAGCTCGCAGAATCAATGAGCATATATACTTATTGATTGCCAATAAAACCTCTGAATTTCATGGTCTTGTGGTCTTCTAGACCATTCATAGCTTTCGGGGAGATAGAACACAGAGTCTTCATCAGGTATAGATACTAGATGAGGAGATTCATCAAGAATGAATGACCAGACTTCCTCCATAGCATGTATTGATACAGTTTGACATTGGTGACCATGATTCCATTTCTCTCCACACTTGAAACACAAGCCCTTGGCCCTTCTATAGTTTTTTAGTGTATTGAGTCTTTCTTCAGTGGACCTGCCCTTGACAGCATTAGTTGTCCTTTTATCTTCAGTCACTTGTGGAAGTTTGTTTGGATGCCCAGTATAAGTGCCAGTAAACTTGGAATGATCATGATAAGCCTTCTTCTGGAAAGAGTGTGACTCAGCTTTCCTACTGTTGGGATTGAACCCATACAGTGCCTCCTCCTGTAAAGAAGCAAGAGAACTAGCAGCATCCAAATCGCTGGGTTGATGAATCATAACAACAACTTTGATTTCTTTTTTGAGACCATCAATAAATCGATTGGTTATGACTACTTTGGAAAGGTTTGGGTCATGGGCTAAGATTTGGTGGACTAGGTCCCAAAGATTGCTGGTGTACTCATCTACTGTATTGGTTTGGCTGATATGGAAAAATTGCCTCATCAGTTGGTTATGCTCATCTTTATCAAATTTAGCACTCACAATTGTAGAGAAATCGTCCCAAGACATTTCATAAACTGTGGATTGGATAGTTTGAAACCATAAGGCTGCAGACCCACCCGGATGCATAGTACAATAGTGAATCCACATATGAGGCTCAATGCAGTGCAAAGGTCAAAGAATGATTTGTAGTTTTTCAACCAAAGTTTTGGGTTATTACCATCAAAATGTGGGAATGGTGGGTCAGGTATTTTGGGATAATGATACTGTTTGGGGAAAATATGACTACCAGGATCCACATGAACATAGCATCTCTCATGTGTGGGTAAGATAATAGTAGAGTGAGTGTTTGGTTTTGAACCTTGTGTCTGATGGTGACCCGGGGCGATGGTGAACACCGCCCCAAAGTCCTGTACGCGGCGGTCACTTGACCCAGACGCCGTCCCACACGGGGTTGGCTCCAGATGGGCGGAGCCCGGCATCTTCAGCGGCGGAGGTAGTTGTGCGGGCGCCGACGACGGGCGATGGTGATGTTGCGCCGATTTGCTCCTCGTGGTGAAGAGTTACAACTTGAGGTAGCGAGCTCAACGCATGATCCATCTTTGAGCCCAATTCGGACAACAGTTGCTCAAGTTCACCAACGCGGCTGTCCACCTAAGGCTTCCAGGAGTTGAACTCGCTGCGGAACTTGCCCATCTCAAGCATGGAGGTCTTCAACTCGCCGATTCCCTTGGAGTTTGCGCTTAGCAGCGCGAGGATCTGCCCAAATTGCTCCTCCGATGAGAGCTGAGCCATCTGCTGCCGTGTACAGTACTCGTGCGGCGCCAGAATTGGAGATTGAGGAGGATTTGGTGGTGGCGGAAGTGGACTGGGATCTAGATGTATGCGAAATTTGGTGGTGGAAATTGAGGTAGGATCGAATGAATCTGATACCAGATGTAACCAACCTCGATTACGGATACTACGATAACTAGGAACTCAAGATAATCGCACTCCGGCCACCGCCGAGAGATGCGCCGCCGCCACCGCCCGGCCACCAAGGCACGGGTTCGATTCGGTGTTCGATCGAGCTCGTCCTCTTCTTTCTTCTCACCCAATACAAAAGGAGCCGTGTGGCATCCGGCATCCGTTACATGGGCCTAAAACAGAAATGGAAACGAAATGCAGATGGGCCTTAGTTCACTTGTTGGCCCACTCCGACCCGGAGACACGTACATTGGCCTTCCTGAGTCTTGCTCCCGGCTGGCGCTTCCCACCATCACCATCAAGCTGATCACCGTAGTTGTCATCAACGTTACCTTGGCTGGTGACACCGTACACCTGATGATTCCGGCGTTTAGCCGCCTCAGGAACCTGAGGTGCAAGGTTTGGGTTGAGGCGCAGCCGAAGAGGGCAGGATCTAGGAAAAACGCAGGTTGCCGAGCCCTATCTTTTTTTTTGAAAGATTCGGCAAGCCGGCTTTGATTAATAATAAGAGGAAGTAGCATACAACATTGGCAGCGCGAGAGGCGCCGAACCCCAATCCCAGCCTAGGCTGACTCGGGGGGGCTTAGGTACAAAGCTGATTACTCACATACTGATGACAACAAATAGCGACCTAAAAGTCGAAGAGTTCTTCTTTGCTCCATCTACATCTCCATCTCTGCGGCTCCGGCTCACCGCTTGGCCGCAAGGAACTTGAAAGCTCCGGTCATCCGGCCTTGCCGCCTTCTAGATGGCCTTGACTGCCTGCTCTGGGAGGTCGAGGTCGTACATGTCAATGTAGGCTGTGACCGCTGCATCCGGAGCCGGTGCTGCTGACTTGCCATCGATGAAGGAGAGCTCGCGATAAGCTTGTGCCGGGCACGCCAAAGAACGGGATCGTGGATGGTCGCCGCCTAGCGTGCACTCGGCGGGTGGGCGCGGTAAGGCCACCCTCCTCTTGTGTTTCCTGGCGGTCGGAGGGGTGATGCCGGTCTCCGGAGGATTGGGCGGGGATGGGCTTGACACCCCGCAAAGAGGCCATCCTCCTGGTCGCCCTCCACTTTGTAGTTGTGTAGGCTGCGTTGGGGAAGGAGCGATCGTTAGCGATGCATCGTCCTCCAAGGATACGTACGGGTGTAGCCGCCGGGCGCTCTTGCCAGGACAAGCGAAGCAGCAAGCTCCTCCCACATGGGGTCAACCCATATCGGAGGCTCCATCTCCATGCAGAGCGCCGACGTGAGGGGATCTGGCGTAGCGGAAAGGTGTGCAGCATCGACGTCAATAGTGAGTTGAGCGACATATCCACTGCGGTCGTACTCCTGCGTCGCGACGGCGTCGTCGAACTCTTCTCGCGGTTAACTCTGAACTGACGCCGATTTGGATGGTACGGAACCCGGAACTGTGGATCGATGCTGTTGCCTTGAGCAGTAAATCTGTAGATGAATTAGTGGAACTGGAAAGCTAGGATCTCGCCTCTCACAGAACCTACTCTATTTCGTGACGATTATTATTGGTCGGTATGCTTTGGATGCCATTGTTTGTATTTTTACAAATGATGATTTAAGAGCCCCGACCGGAATCCGAAAAGGTAAAGCCGCTCCACAAATGTTAATGACGACCGGATACTCGGTCAAGTGGGGAAAGACCGCCCCACCGCCATTGTATTTAAGAAGAAACCTCAGTTTCCCCGACCGAGAAAATCCCCGAACCCAGTCCGCCCTGACACTAGGAGCCTTAGCCCATGGAAACTATGATCCTCAATCCTTCGGAGAGACTGGGGCGGTATTCACCGTAACCCCCGGGCTGGTATACGCCCGCCGCCCACAACTCTTAACTTTTTTTTTTTCCATCCGATGTTGTTTGAAAAATTCAAATTTTAAATTTGATTGAAATTTAAATTTTTAAACGACCTCGAGATGGAAAAACTTCTTAAATAAAAAGTGTGGATCTCATAAAGTTATGAAACTTTGTAGTTGACAACTTTTTATTTAATATCAATTGGGGTCTCAAAACTGATTTGAGAAACTCTTTTCGATTTTTCGAAAGTGTCAAAAAAAATAGCACTTTCGGTAAAGAGGTTCTTTGCCTTTGGGCAAAGAGGGCAAAATATTTTTTTTCAAATAAGTTTTTGAGACCCTAAATGAATTTAAATAAAAAAGTTATCAACTACTGAGTTTCAAAACTTTTCGAGATCTATAATTTTCATTTAGGAAGTTTTTTCATCCAAGGTTGTTTGAGAAATTCGAATTTCTTCAAAATTGAAATTTGAAAGATTTAGACCTAGTTTCGCATAATAAGATGAATTCAAACCAAAAAACTTTTCTACTAAAAAGGTTCATATCTTTTTGAGATTTACAAAGTTTATATCTTCATTTGACAAAGTTTTAGTAACATTATTCGTAAATCTTATTATTCTCTCTTCTAGTTTCAGGAAAATATAAAAGGATATGAGAGATATACGTAGGTTTGGTGAACAACATTACTAACGTTTTGTCAAGTGAAGAAATGACCAAAATAAACTTTGTCAATCTCAAAAAGATCTGAACCTTTTTAGTAGAATTAATCTTATTATGCAAAACTAGGTCTGAATCTTTCAAATTTCAAATTTGAAGAAATTCGATTTTTTTCAAACGACCTCGGATGAAAAAACTTCCTAAATAAAAATTATAGATCTCAAAGAGTTATGAAACTTTGTAGTTGACAACTTTTTATTTAAATTTATATAAGGCCCCTAAAACTATTTTAAAAATTGTTTTGCCCTCTTTTTGCCGAAAGTGCTTTTTTTGACACTCAAAGCCATCTTTGCCGAGTGTTCTTCTTTCTTTGTGTGTTTTCTATTTGGTACTCGGCGAAGATATTCTTTGTCGAGTGCCCGATAAATAAAATACACTCGTAAAGAGTGTTTTCCGGTAGTGTTGGATGCCATTGTTTGTATTTTTTTTTACAGCAGTGATTTAAGAGCTTGACTGGAATCCAAAAGGTAAAGCCACTCCACAAATGTTAATGACGACCGGATACTCGGTCGAGTGGGGGGAAAGACGCCCTACCGGCCTTGTTTTTAAGAAGAAACCTCAATTTCCCGATCGAGAAAAATCCCCGAACCCCGGTCCCGCCACGACACTCGGAGCTTTAGCCCATGGGAACTATGATCCTCAATCCTTCGGAGAGGACATAGGCCGGTATTCACCGTAACCCTTGGGCCGGTATACACCGTCGCCCACGGCTCGATCCCCTACGGGACTGGGCGGCTCTTAACTAGTGCTTTGGCATACGGGGAGTGACGAGGGGGATTTTTTAACCACAGCCTAAAAATTCGCTCCTACAGGGAGTCGAACTCGGGACATGTGGAGTGTCGCTCGAGTGTCCTAACCATCGCTATGACCCCTTTGGCATGACGACGACCGGATAGTCCGGTGAGTTTTCTTGTTTGAAAACATATTTTCGCAATGTTAGTTGAGTTGTTAGTTGGGTCATTTCAACCCGGAGGATTCAGTTGCTTCGCTGCGTAGTGGCTCGTGTCGACGTCCCAATCCGACCGAGCGAGGATGATGGAGGCTCATGTTGATGACCCAATCCAACCGAGCGATGCTTCATGTTTATTTTTTTTTTTCCATCCACCTTGTTGTTAGTTGAGTTGTATAAGTGGAAGCTAGTAGTGGTGTGAGTTGTTGTAGCAATTGGTAGGTGGAGTGAAACACTCTTCTAAGTTGTATGGTTTTTTGGGCCCAGATTTCCATTCAAAAAATTAGGCGGACGTTTTTCTTTTTTTCTTTCTTCGTCTAATAGAAATCGCGGCAAAAACTTTTGCCGTCATTTAAAAAAAAAAAAAACTTTCGTCTTTTCAAAAGCTACAAACTTATATTCGAAAAAAAAAAACTACAAAATTATAATCACAAGTTTTGTGCATAATATTTTGCAGCATATAACTTTGCCACCGCAATGCAAAATTATAGACCAAGGCGATTCCTGGTCTACGGGTCCCACCAGCAGTTTCCTCACTTGGTTAGCCGATCAGCGTGATCTAGAGAAATAGATGATGAAGTCAAGCGATTACGCCGTGTCGCATAGATGCGCTGCGTGACAATGTCGCGCATAATCTTGCCTCATATCCGGACTCATTCAGACTTTTAGAGACGATGCATGCATGGTACTGGTGCAAAATGTGTTCAAGCATTGCAGGGGAACATATAGTTAGCTTGTTGCATGGTCACTTAGATAACTTGTGGCTCGAAGATTTATTTAACGACCATGAACATTCCAATACACTTTGTAATTGAACTCTCTATGCCTCCACAGACATAAGAGTTCACGAGACCAAACGCACAGTGTACGCAATGACGACAAACTTTATTATTCCAGGCAGCTAAAACACATCAGAAACTGTAAAAACTACAGCACTTGAAGCCGGTTCACGAGACACACACTGATACCCACGTACGTCTAGGACTAGGAGTAAACTGAAGACACACGGACACTACGTAATAAGGCGGTGACCGCGCGCCGCAACAGGGACGGTGGCGCGCAAACAACGCAACAGATAAACAGCAAACGCAAACGGTCGATCATGCTGCAATGCTGCATGCAGTGCAGGTAACCGGGAGCCCTAGCAGATCCGCTTGCAGTGGCACTTGCTCTCTAAGCCGTGCCACCTGCACTGGCCCCACGGGAAGCCCTCCGTCTTGCAGACGTTCTCGCAGTTCCTCTTGCTCATGCAGGCGCCGACGAACTTGTGGCTCTGCGACAGGCAGTGCCTCGCTTCCGCCACCCTCGTCGTCCCCATCTCTGCACCAATCAAAACCAACACGCCGTGCATCACGCTACATGTCAGAAATAACAAGATGCATGCTATATATGCTACTACAACCAGTGCAGCACGAGCTATATATGCAGGACGACATGCACGTACGTACCTGAGGCGGCGAGCAGCAGCAGGAAGAGGACGACGGATGCGACCATGCGGCGGGAGGTCGACGCCATAGACGCTGAACTACACTACGTACTTTGACGGCTTTGGACAACAAAGTGTGCAGTGGGAGAGTGGATGATGGAATTCCCACACTGAAATGAGTGAATGACTGGCACGACGGACGGTAGGGGGTTTATATAGGGCTTCAGGGCTCGCTAGGGCTTGTTCAAAATCCAAGTCCACAATGGATCGAATCGTAAAGCTGAGTCAGTACATTCAACTTGGTCGGTGCAAAGTTTGGAGCTTTGCCCATCGTGTCCCCTCCCGACAATCTAGTCTCGGGCCTCTCGGCACAAATAAAATTGCACTGCTCAGGAGTACCTGGTGCAGATAAAATTGATATTGTGCGCCGATGTAGAGGTAGCGCATCAGTCCATGCGTGGATGACTGTGGAATGTAGTGCGTTAACGCGTGCTAATGTCTGTGAAATCAGATTTGAAGCAAGGGTCGCGTGTGCGTGTGAAGTGTGATATAGTGCTTGGCAGGCTACGGATCCAGCAGAGGCAGCAGAGAACGGGTGGCTACACTGCCTAGTATTGTACTGTACTGCGATGGATGGACAGTGCACGTAGATGCCAGCTAACGGAACGGTAAAACCATTTGCCACGCCAATCAAGCTGCGCTGCGTGCACGGAGCAACAACTTGTCGGTTCTGAACGCCTAGGTGAACGGCTAATAATACGTTTGGTTTAGGGGGTCGAGCTCGAGGGGTTGCTGGTATGCTTTGGGTTGAATTTTTTTTTTAGTTTTTTTTTTTTTTTTTTGTGTGTTTGGGTCTTTTTGTTTTAGTTGTGGGTCATGAAAAAAGTTATTTGTGAGTTGTAAGCTGTAGAAAAGTTGTTGAGTAGACAGAAAAGTTGAGGATTTTTGGTCAAAACAATTATAAAAACTACTCATCTCTTAACATTAATGAAACCACTACAAAAATGCCTCTTTATTTTGACCTATGTACAAAAGTCCAAGGTGTTGCGACAATTGTACTATGCGTAAACATCTACTTTTTTTTTATACAATAGATGCAATTTTCATAAGCTGAACCAAACACAGCCTCAATCCACAAGACAACATTTTCTCCATATCTAGATTCACCCCATTCCTCCAAAATGGAGAAACAGATCAAATCCACTTTCTCTTCTTGAGCGCGTGGAAGAAACATGGCTAGAATATAAGCGAGCTCAGGGGCGAAGCTCTGGAGGCGTGGTGCTTGGGACCTCCACGGAATGTGGAGCTCCAAGGGCAAGTGTGGGTGAAGCTTTGGGGAACGGGCGCAACAATGAGTCTAAGGCACGACATGATGATAGCAGGCTTGGGAGAGCATACGACAATGGTGAGCGGGAGAGAAAAGAGCTACTCCCTCCGTCCACAAATAACCTAACACTCTTGGCTCGCACACGAAACTCAAGGATGTGGTAAAATTATGAAATTACCCCTACGAACGGTGCGAAAAGACCTGCTGCATGCACAGGTGCGATGGCGAGGTGCATAGAAGCCTTTTGCACGGAAGGCGGGCGAGTGGACGAGAGCTAGCCAGCTGGGAGCATGTACTGTACTCAAGCCAAACGAGTGGACGAGAACTTGAGAAGCGCTAGAGAGTTATGGATGGATGGACCTTTTCTTTCTGACACAAGTCATTTTTTTCTTACTGAGCTGCTGCACCTGTTAGCTTAGCCTAGGACTTCGTGCAAGGTGACCTTTTATTGTTGGAAATTTTTTGAATCACAGACGTGAGGTTATTCGTGGACGGAGGGAGTATGGAAGAAGAGGTAAAAACATGATGGCACATGGGACCCATGTGTCAGAGTGGTTAACCCACAACCATTTAGGTCCAACCTAACATAAAAACCGAGAAACCCATCCCTCTAACCAAGTAACCAATCAGAAAACCTAGGAAACCCCATATTTCTAACCAAATTGATGAGGTGCATAGGCTATCAAAATGGTCTCTCACTGCTAGGGGTGGTAATGGATCCGGCTTTTTTTTTCACAATCTCACTTGGTCCTTTCCATTTTTAGTTCAAAATTATATAGCTTTACGGCTCGATCCTAATCCGGCCCGATCCTTAAATTTGCTAGGCTAAATTGAAGGGCAGTTTACCACCCCTAATCACTGCCAAGCATCTCCACAAGATATTCTATCTAATCTCATATGCCTAAAAGTAATATTTTGGGAGATTCTCCCATCTCATCTATGTAACTTTTAAGAAATCTTCTAGAAACAACATCCTTTCTCCTAAACAAAAGAGATAACCTCCTCTCCCACATCTCTAAAGAAATTTAATAAGTAATAAGTTTTAGGTATTCTGCTACAACAATGCTCTCTTACATCTAAATTTATTTTGAGGTTCTCCTGAAACAATTTATAGAAGATACGATATAAGAGATACAACACAATATAAGAGATCTGGTGGAGTTGCTCTGAAACCCACTATAGGGTTAGGAACCTTTGTAGTGTTTCTGTTTCAAAAAAGAAAACAGTGGGACCAATATAGTGTTTTTTTTTTTTTTTTACCAAAGGGATCAGTATAGTGTTGGGAACCTTGTTAGTGTTTATTATGTTTAAAGAGGGAAATAATAGTTGGAGGTTGATGCATGCCGCAGAACTTATCAGCACGGTGGACCAGATATTCATATCGGATTGGCCACCCAAGATCGTGGTCGCCTGAAGTGGAGCGTCCGTCATGGAAGTCGAACTCTGCTTTGAAATGGAGCCTTTTTCATGGATGCAATTAAAAAAAAGTGCACTACTCACCAATACCCCCTGAAAAAGTTTGTTTTCACAGATGACATCCACATTTTGAAGTCTTTTCGTGCGTGCCCTTCCGTCGTGTGTGCTATTTGTTTTGCTCCGTTTGGCCTCCCCGACACGCGGGCCCGGCACGCGGAAATGACCACCGCTACCCCCCAGCTGAGTACAGAGGCGTGGGAGGCGTCCTGGTCGTTTTTTTGGCGCCAATGATGGTCAGCCTTGGCGCCAAAACAGCCCAGCCCTATAAAAGGCCCCCCAGCTCACTTCCTCTCACTTCCCCTTGCTCTGCTCCCCTCCATTTGCTCCCCATGTCTTCCAGCGCAGCAAGCAGCAACTTTGAGGGGAGGGGCATCAGGCGTGTGTTTTGCCCCAACTGTAGGGTGCTTGCCAATCGATGCTCGACGACGACAGAGAACAACAACATGCGTGTCTTCCACAAGTGTCCCTACTTCTCGGTTTGTTTCTCTTCATGCTCTCAGATCTATTTGCTCCTAGTTGAGAAGTGTTAATCTTGTTCAAATTGATGCTCAGGCTCGCGGTTGTCAGTTCTATCAGTGGGAGGATGAGATGCATGTGACTCCAACTCCACTGGCTATGCATCCATCGGCAGCAACTCCACTTCCAGAGGACGACATGGATCCAGTGGCAGCAGCTCCAGGTGCAGCAGCTCAAGTGGCAGCAGATCCAGTGGCAGCAGCTGTTGGTAGAGGCAGAGTGCGACACAGGGATGATAGGGTGATGCAACGGCTTAAATGGATTGAGAAGCTGGTGTTTGTTGCCATCTTTTCGGCCTTGTATGCAATAATGAAGAACTAGGTGTGAGTGTGTGTGTTGCCTTGTATGCATGTATGGATGAAGGAACTAAGCAGTCATCAATGTTCTAATGTCATTCAGACCATAACAATGCTAAATTATGCTGAATATTTCTAGAGTTATATTCAGCTACATGGTTCAAGCATCATTCAATAAGAGGCATAAGATTGTAGCCATAATTACATCACATGGTTCAACCAACATTCTAATTTGAAGCAATATTACATAACTAGCATAAGTAGCGACCATCAAAATACATGGTTCAAGCATCATTACACTAACATTGTTCAACAATGTTCAACCAACATTCTAAGTTCAACCAATATTACATAGCGGCATAAGTAGCAGCCATCAAAAGACATGTTCTTCACCCACATGGTTCAGCCAACAAAATAAAAGGTGTCCTGGACCAAAAGCACAAAGAGGATTCACCTCATGCATCCGGTTGTAACCTCTTCCTTCCTCTTGTATTTCAAATTGGGGCCGGAAGGGCTAGGTGCACTCTCGGGTCCCCTTTTTGGTGTCAACTTCTTTCTCACAAGCATGTCTCTTCCTTGGAGTGGCAACTTTGGCTGGTTGTGGGTTCGGGGAGTGGCTTCACTTGTAGGCATCTAGGTGCAACAACAGCTAGAGGAATAGGCTCATTTGATCCAGCCGGACTTGGAAGTTCCGGACACGTAAATGAAGACGGGAATGGCATTACAAGACCTGGTTGTAGCCATGAAATGAAGAAAGAGAGAGGAATGCCATTGTACCGCTAGTTGATGGCTTTTGACTTGAAGCCGAGGCACTTTGTTTTTCTTGGCGAGAGCCTTTACGTTTCCTTTTTTGGGCACAGCCTTGTCCCTTTGCCTCATTTGGAGGGAAGACCATCCCTACAGGATTAGCCACAACAATGCTTGTCTGTGTTTTGCGGGAGGAAGATTCTTCTCTTTTTTTCCTTGGTGGCCCCCTATAGTAAATCAAGTTAGTTATGCAAGTTAGTTATGCATATTAGAAGGTGGAAGAACATTACAAGTTAGTTTACCTTTCAGCAAGCATTGCAGCTATGTCTGCAGGATTACCCTTTTTGCATGTCTGCCAGTGGTGCCCTAACTCATGACATGTACCGCACTCATGCCTCTTCTTCTTCCTACCTGTCCCTCCTCCTTCTAAAGCCCCTTTGTGCCTGTTCTTGGTCCTTCCTCCAGTGGACTTCAACAGAGGAGGGTGCATGAAGAAGTCATGTGTTGCTTTGGGCCACATTGATTTGTCTGGAAGGGATGGGATGGAACCAAAGATATCTTTGCCTTGAACACGGCCTTTGAATAACTTGGTCATCTACATAGTCCTCTAGCTTACGCCTGGAATGGAAGTGATGTAAGCAATAGCATGCTTGCATGGAATTCTGTTCCATCCCACACTTTGCGAGGAACAGTCCCCGTTGTTCAGGTTCACCACAAACCCGAATGTTGAGAGCTCTTGCTGCCCTTTGCACTGAGTTCAGCTACTCCCTCATGCTCTGTAATGACATCTATGTCCAGATTGTAGCTGTCCTCCCTCAACTTCTGCACAATATGGGGAAGAATCTTTCCTTCAAACTTCTTTGCAACCTTCTTTCTGGTATTCCATTTAATCAAGAGCTTCTGTCTGATGGTATCCAATAGGTCATCAATGTGTTTGCCCTTATCTTTCTTTATCCAGTTGTTGAAAGACTCAGCCAAGTTGTTTGTGACATAGTCAACCTTATCGCCATCACCATATTGGCTCCTAGTCCACAACTTCTTGTGAGTCACCGCAAATACTTCATGGATTCGGCTTTGCATCGGCCATTGCATTGTAGTGCTTCTCAAACATGTACTTAGTCCAGAGTAAGAAGTGCCCAAAGATGATCATCAAATATTTTGCCATTGTACCTTTTCTTGAAGTTACGTACAAGGTGATACATGCACTCTCTATGTTCCGCCATAGGAAAACCCTCAGTTACCCCATTCATTCTTGCTGACCACGATGCTGTGCTAATTGTCGGTCCCCTCGGGGTGCCAATTACATCCTTCAGCTGTTCCATGAACCACTTCCAGTTTTCATTAGTCTCTGAATCAAATATACCAATAGCAACTGGATACATCCAGTTGTGCCCATCAACTGCACATGCTACACACAACTGACCCCTATACCTCCCATACAAGAAAGTGCTATCAATAGCGGATATGGTCTACACAAAAGTAAGGAACCCATCTACACAAGCCTTCATTGCAAAAAAAGCTTATCAAACCTAATCTTGTTGCCTACTTTGTGGTTCTCAATCACAACAACTGAACCTGGACTATCCTTCTCTACCTGAGCCTTGAATCTATACAGGTTGTCAAAACTCTTGTCCCAAGGACCATAAAGCTTGTCCAAGGCAAGGTTCTTACCATTGTACACTCTCATGTATGGCATCTCCACTTTGAAATGCTCCTTCGGTTTCTTCTTCAAGTGCAGTAGCACCCAAAGTTCCATCTTCTTTGAGCAGTCAAGAACTTTCTCTCGATACCCGATCTTTGGTTGCACCCAATAGGAACACCGGTCCTCCTCGGCTCGACAAGAATGGTTGCTAGGGTTCTTCTTGACCTGTCCATGCAAACACCAATAACTTTGTCAAGTTTCGGGACACATAGGACACATATGATTAAATAAAAATGACAATGCTTCAACAAATATCACCTGAATAGTTTTATTATCTTTCATCTTGGAAGCATGGATTCTCCGGGACAACCCTCACTCCTCCAAATGACAATACACTTCGGTACCTCCCTGTATCACTCTTTTCAATGTTATACCGATGCTCAGTGATTGCAACATGTGTAGCTAAAGCCATCTTAAATTCAAACATGGTTGCATACATACTGCCTACAGTCATAGGGGGGTCATTTTTGTCATACTCAGCAGGTGCCATAAAATCAGGCTCCTTGTCTTTCACCATTTCATCATCTATATCATCAGGATCAACCTCATACTCCACATCATCATCATCATCAGAGGCATCAGAGCATGCAGGACTAGGAGGATTTTCTAGGTTTGGTAGATGGAATTGAGGTCTAGGAGGTCTTTGGAACTTCTCCATCAATGTACAATCCTTCCTCATCAACACCAACATGCTCATACGGGTTAGGATTTGGGCGAATTGCATCATCAGCAGTTTGAGTATGTGTTTGGCTTGGTTCTGCAATGGTAGGACAAGCTTTGGAGGTAGATGCAGCAGCTTCACTATGTGTTTGGCTACTTTGTGCAATGCTAGGACATTGTTGGGAAGGAGTAAGAGGAGGGATCGTGTTGGGCTCAACGCCTTCCGAATCGTGCTATCCCAAGAAGGAATTGGAGGAGGATCGGTGTTGGGTTCATGATAAGCAAAAGTCAAGTAACAGCACTTGGTAGATTTATGCTTGGCAAACATTTCAACTAGCTGCTGGTCATTGCAGAGAGGGATGTTCATCTTTGACTCATGGCACCAGAAAAACACACTGACAACATCCCCATACCGTCCAGGATACTTATCCACGATGGCACTAACCAAATGCATGAAGTTCACACAATCAGCGTCCACAACTTCGTTCAAGCTATACCAATCCGCCCGAGTATTTCGAGCAACGATCCGAATTTCTAGATTGTAGCTACTATATTGGGGTCCATCCTACGGATGAACAACAAGAATATGCGCAACTATCGGGCAAAATCAAAGAGCAACTCCAAACAAACGACCGAGGAGATCTAGCTATCCAAAGTCACCATAAACAAGAAATCAAGGGGGTGGAAAGGGACTCACCCTTCGAAAACCATGCGAGGCGGTTGGCTCGCCCCGTGTTCGCCGCCATGAGCCCCCAATCCGGAGGGAAGCAAGGGTCTTGCTCCACTAACCCATGCCGCGAAGCCCCGCTGAAAGTGATTGCTTGCTTCTCCACCCACACGCCGCAAGAAAAGGTACGCCGGAGACCGCCACCGCCGGATTCGCCCGATCTAGGGTTTCGGGATGAGCGGATGGGGAGAGAGCGAGAGAGGAAGAGCGAGTGAGCGTCGATCCAGCTCAGCCCAAGTCAAGAGAGCGAGGGGCACGGTGGTCATTTCAGCGTGTCGGGCCCGCAGCGTGTCGAGGCCAAACGGAGCAAAACAAACAAAGACACAGACGGAAGGGCACGCATGAAAGACTTCAAAATGTGGATGTCATATGTAAAAACAAACTTTTTTCAGGGGTATTGGTGAGTAGTGCACTTTTTTTTAATAGCATCCATGAAAAAGGCTCTTGAAATGAAGTACGTTGCTTTGTTTTGTGAATCACAATTTTGTAAAGAAAAAAAAACTTTTTCCAATGCATTTGTACAAGATCAACCGCACGAATGGGAAGCTACGCGTTTTTTTTTTTCTATGAGCTTTAAAAGCTTTTTGTACTCTGTATATAATTTTTTTTGGTTGGCCTCCCCTACGCCTAAAAAAACGAGAAGCTATTGAGTCTTCTTTGTTGAGAGACATGCAAAGCAGCCCCAACAGCAATGACGTCCTCATCAACGAAGAAATAGGCGGTCATGACCATGATCTTTTGCCCTGGTCTCACCTTGCCCGGGCCAAGCAAGCCTCTTGTTGTTCACAACAGCAGGGTACACTGGGTAATCCTTGACCTTTTATTTCGACAACTCCCTTTGCACCTACGCACAGCCGCCTGCCCTTCTACTACCTGGAAAAATGGAGAATTCCCATTACATTCTTAAATAAGAAACACAAAGTCACGCAATTCTTTGGCAGAATCGCGGTTGACTGAGAAAGTGCATGTTCCTCAGAGAAAATTCACCAGGTTTGGTCAATGGTATGAAGTTTACATTTCAACCATCTTTTCATCTCAAGACCGTGAATGCGACTGCAAGTCCTCTCCTTCGTACACAGCAGATGCCTCAGAGAGATAATGGTCTGCAATTGCATTGTGCAAAGCAGCACCAAGTGGAATGACGTCCTCATCAACGAAGAAATAAGGGTTGTGAGCTGAGTGAATGGAGCCAACTTTCTCGTTTCTCATTCCAATGCCAAACATAACACCAGGAATTAGCTGCTGGTAGAAAGCAAAGTCTTCGCCTGCCATGATCTTCTCTCCAGGCTTCACCTTGTCTGGGCCAAGCAAGCGTCTGCTGACATCCTCTACATGGTGATGTAGCTTCTCATCGTTCTCAACAGCAGGGTACACTGGGTAGTCGTCACTCATCAGATCAACAGCTCCCTTGCATCTATGTACTGCTGCCTGGCCTTCTACTACCTGAAAAAGGGTGAATTCCCATTTCCTTCTGAATATGTAAATCCTATTAATTGCAGAGTTACTATTTATTATAAGCATCCATTATTCTCGAGAAGAGTTAAATGCCTTTGTAGGCCCCCTGAATTTTCTTGTGATTGTGTCAAATATAGGTCCATGAACTTGAAAACCGGTCATCGGCCCCTCAAACTTGTGAAACCGTTCACTCCAGGTCAAAGCGGTTTTCTAGGCCACGTGGCAGCCTCGGTAGGCCTTGCATGGCACTGTTTGTGGTCTTGGCGTCGGCGATGATGTCGATACTTCTTTTCAATTCTGAAATTGATATCTTTTTATTCGAGCTCCAAATATAGCAAATAATATATCAATTTTGATCTTCTCGGCGAGCTCTTTTTGCAATGGTGTACTCCGTTTTGTTATTTGAGATAGCTTTATTACCTCTGCCGTCGTGCGCGATTTTATTTAATTCTCACTTACTTTGTAGAAATATTTATTTTTTCACAAAATAAAACTATCTCAAATAACAAAACAGAGTACACCATTGCAAAGAGCTCATCGAGACGATCAAAATTGATATATTATTTGCCATATTTGGAGCTACGAATAAAAAGATATCAATTTCGCAAATTAAAAAAAAGCGACATCATCGACGTCGGCACCACAAACAGTGCCATACATAGCCTACCAGAGGCTGCCACGTGGCCTAGAAAACCGCCTTGGACCTGGAGTGAACGGTTTCGCAAGTTTAAGGGGCCAGATGACTGGTTTTCAAGTTCATGGACCTATTTGGCATAGCCGCGCAAGTTCGGGGCCAACGGTGCATTTAACTCTTCCGAGAATTAGGCTTACTTTTTGAAAGGGAAACACTAATTCAGCTTTGACAAGACTAAGAACATTGCCATGAACTACTCACATAAAAGGAAAACATGAGTTGCTAACTTTGTGTTCAGGCATACGAGAATAACACTGAACTGGAACCATGTGTTTCTATGGGCCCTATGGGATGGTTAGAGGTCTATAATATAATACTAATATCATTCATTGCATAAGTAGTTTGAAAGCTGTGGAGGAAATGCATCTGTGCCATCAATGTTTTCAATGTGCTAGTTCCTTTAGAATACATTTGTATCACAATAAAATAAAATAATAGTAACAAGCAAAATCATGCATAATACATGATTTTACTAACCTCTTTAACCCTTCTCTGCAGACGGTAAAGGCCTTCAGTGGTGAGGCTCCTCAAAGTACCTCCAAATTCAACGACGTCAGGGGTAGCATCAAGGGTTTTCCCAGATTTCACATAGGTAACTGAGACCACCTGAACAAAATAAACATAAATCATCACAAGGATTTTATGGGGTTTATGTCCAAGATTTTCACCAATAGCATTAATATAAGGAAAAAAACATCGATATTCTCTTCAGGTTAGTCACTTCAGAATAGACCGACTATGTCACGGCAATGAAGGAAACAGACGCCCTCTCAACTAGGAGTAAGGATGAGAAAAGGATGAGCTAGCAGCTGGCTGAGTCAAAACGTTATTACAAGTTTACAACTATTATGCAGTCTGCGAAGGCTGATGCTTGATCTTTAACAACAGGGTATACTACTAGTCTACCGTAAAGGGACTACCAAACCAAGCCTCAGTTAACTGTCTACAAGCAAATATCTATTTCGTTACAGTTTCTAGTCTTGATTTATGTGCAATGCCTTTCTATGGCAAGCTAAATAAATCCACAAAGTAAAATACTATTGTCAAAAGCAGTATCATACTTGGCTGTGAAGAGGATCATCTTCTCGGGAAACAAGCTGCTGCAGGGACAGGATGGCCAATGATGCAGCGACAATAGGATCCACATTTAAGTGTGGGGTTTCAGCCATCCCAGTTTTACCTTCTATTTTTGCTTCAAAGAAACATACAGCGGCTTTGTGTTGGTCCTGGGTGAGCTGCTATTACACCAGTTGGTATACGATAGTCAACATGCATTGCAAATATGGCTTTAACACCATCCAGAACCCCTTCTCTTATCATATGAGATGCACCTGCACCACCTTCCTCGGCAGGCTGAAAAAGGAGTCTCACCGTTCCTTCATAGTAATAAATGTTAATTAATTAATTACTCCATGTAAAATCTGAAGAGAGGACAGTAGTGTAAAATTGGCAATATCATAGCGGCAAACCCTATGTAAAAGCTACAGCTGGATATTTAGAAACCGTGGTCTGAAAGGTGTACTGGTAAACCATACAAGGGAACTTTCAAATATGTTCGGTTAGTGTGAAGAATCTAATAATTCGACTCGTATGCTTATTAAGTCGAAGCAACTTCATTAAGCCTCCTCCTACTAACTATCTAAATTAGACTAATTCAGTTCAGAATACAATACAGATTATCAAACTAAGAATAAAAAAAGAGAATGGGTTATTTTTATCATATGATTCTGGAGCTCTCAACAAAATTACCACAACTGAAATCAGGATGTTTAGTGCCTGTGAGTTGATCATATTCAGTATTGTCATGCTAGTTAAAATGGGATGCTGTATATAAGGAACCAAATTTTTGAACAACTCGTTCTGTTACATGGAAGTACACACCTTGAGCTGATCCTTACGCTGGCTGAGTAACTTTGCTGCCCCCAGAAGCATCGCTGTGTGGACATCGTGC
The DNA here is from genome assembly GCA_015847255.1 of Hyparrhenia diplandra. NCBI lineage: Eukaryota > Viridiplantae > Streptophyta > Magnoliopsida > Poales > Poaceae > Hyparrhenia > Hyparrhenia diplandra. The sequence goes on from JADLZK010009783.1 coordinate 49,969, forward strand.
CCGCAGGCGTGCATCACTCCGTCCACCTTGCTCTTGTGCTCCCAATCCACTAATTCCTACAGTCGGAGCCAACAGAATGATATCACTTCAACGAAGCACGCAACAGCCATCGGCCATCCTAACTTTCCACCGGAACGGATCCGATTATAGAAGTGGGGAACATGAGAAGCATCAGAAAGGAGGGCAGCGCGAGGTACCTGGAGCGGGAGCGCGTCCATGTCGGCGCGGAGCGCCACGAAGGGGCCGCGCCGGAGCCTACATCAGCGACGACGCCCGTTCCGGCGACGGCGCGGGTGGAGAGGCCGAGGCGCTCGAGCTCCTCGCGGACGAGGGCTGCGGTGCGGTGCTCCCGGAACGCGAGCTCCGGGTGCGCGTGGATGCGCCGCCGCAAGCTCACCATCCAGTCCCGCTCCCCACGCGCGCCGCAGCAGCTCGTCCCCGTACTCATCCGCTGAAGCTGAGAAGAGAACGAGGAGGAGCAAGAGGAGAGGGATCGCCATGGTGGTTCGGCACCGCTCTTCCTCCTCGCGGCCTGGGTCTCGAGGTAGGTGGGAGCTTTGATTTTGTCAATCTCGACTGCTCGAGCCTCGAAGAAACTGACGCTGACATCCAATACATGTCATCACTCACGGACTCCCAGTGAAAATATACGGCGCACCAGTGGAGCATTTGCCGAACCTCGAATCAGATGTCCATTCGAATTCAGAATTCAGAAATCAGAAGATGATAAACGAAACTTATCAACATGCTACCCGTGAACGAGTTTTCGCTGGACATTATTGTGCAAAACCAATTGCAATTACAACGATAGAAAATGTTTGAGGATGCAACTGTCAGTCGACTCGTACAGGTATATTCACTACTACCAAAAAGAAAGCAGTGATGCTGAACTAAGAGCAAGGATTATTCAATCTCATTTCCTATCTGTCACACTCTGGGCTAACATTGCCTATCTTCTGTTTCTTTGATTGTCTGCATCTATGTGAAGGACATCCAAAACGTGCTCCCCCACAGCCGCACTCACCCTGATGTGGTTTGTTCTATGGGGCTTGTAAACCATTCCTGAAATTCACTGGAGCAAATTAGCATTAGTAGTAAATAATAGTAAAGTGTTACTAGCTGCCCTGAAAAATGAATATCATTAGCATATCTTCAGCTAAGTACTGACAGATGTGGCTATCCAGCTTGGAAAGTTGAGATAATGTTGCAAATACCCACTTCCCAGACCCCAGTAATCGTGCTAGAGGAACATGAAGTCATAATGTTATCTACCGCTTAACAAATGAGGTCAAAAACAAGAAATATTTATTTAGCCTCAACATCTCTAAGAAGTAAGAACTTTGTATTCTGTAATGTCGAATGCTATAGCCTATGAATACTGCATAGGTTGCTGACACACAAACATGGGAAAATTTTAGACAAAGAATGTACGTGGCAACACGAATACACCAATATTAGCCAGAACATATGCCCCTGCTTATGTGCTTTATGGTGCCAATGTTTACAATGATCTTTCCTCAAAGAATGTTTAGTGCAATCTCCAGATATTTCCTTGTCAGTGCACTACTTTACGAGCTCTATTTATCATGTTAAAATTAGCATCCTAACTCTTAGCACTTACTCTGTTACTCGCAACATTGACCTTGCTAATTTTTTCTAGTACCTCTAAGTAGATGGCCTGTTTGGATTCATACTAATTTTTAGTTGCCATTAGCAACATGGAGGACTCACCAAGTAGGCCCTGTTTGGTTCCATGTTGCTAAAATGCCAATAGCCAGCAACTAAAAATTAGTAGACCTGGATCTAAATAGGCTACATACTAATCGGTGTGGTACTACTACCAAGAATTAGCAGATGGATGTTGCTAGCAAGTACCAAAAGAGTTACAAGTAGCACACTATTTCGGTAGGATCCAAACATACCCTGGTACAACCTACTACCCACCAACTCCTTCAACTTTGTCACTCGTTTAATACAGACAATGCGCATCCACTTTCACAACAGCCAAATATGCACTTCTTGCTTCTAGGTTTCACTAAACTTTGGACAAAGTTGTCGAGGTGTGTTAGCAACTATTTGCCATATAATGTAAGCAGCCGTGAAGTTCTAGACTTCAGAGATCAAGCTCAATTTGGCTAATGTAAACTTAGCGCCAACCAAAATTTATAGACTTTTATTAGTAAGACCATAAAGATGTGTGTTTCAATCGATAAAAGTCCCCACATGAGGGAGAATTGAAAGTTGGTGAAATTTGAGTACACTCATGGACCCATGGTTTCATTTCAATCTCATCGTCAATTGATCATATAATCATATCGACACCACTAAACTGTCCATCTCCAACTAACCATAAACGTGATCTACGGAGTATCTAGTCTAGTAATAAAATACACGGAAATTCCAAACCATTTTCACGATTTCTTCCTTCAATACTGACGCAAACAACTGAATTCCCGTTACTGAATCAAAACACGATATATCACTCACCTTCCTTCCTACGCATCACGCGTGGAACTGAAGCAAGAGATCCATGGCCGCGCGCCGCCGCCCCTCGACGTCCACCACCGTCGCCGCGGCGCCTGCCGCCGCTTCGGAACTGCTGCTCGAGCGGCGCCCTAGGGGCCACGAAGGCGGCACGGGACGCTTCCGCCGCTTGCTCCCCTGCAGGCCGCAGTCCCGGAGCCCCTCCTCCACCTCCCCAACCATCCGCGCCCCTCCGCATCCTCCTCCGGCTCCTCGCCGCTGTCCATGGCCATGGGCTGATCATCGCCGGACGATGCGTCGAGGCGGGAGAGGAAGGAACCGATGGCGGCGTGGGCGTCGCGGAGGGCGGACACCGCGGCGGCGGCATGCGAGGAGGGCGCGGGGGCTGAGAGCGCGGCCGCGGCCACCGCGGCGCGGTGGATGGCGGCGGTGAGGTCTGTGAGCGGCGGGGCCGGTTGCGGCGGCACGTCGAGCTCCATAGCTTACTCTTGGAAGCGGAGCTGAGCAGGGGAACTACGATGGTGGTGGCGAGGAGAGGAGAGACGGCAGGTGCAAAGGATCCGCGCCCGCGGGGGTAACCGCTGGAAAACTTCCAGAAGTATCCGAAATGGAAAATGGCTACGTGTCTTCTTTAGTTCGAAATTTGCAGAGTAAAGTGTCATTACAACTCTTGTCAAAAAAAAAAAAAAAAAAGGTGTCATTTTTTTTTTTGTACTTCTGTTCAACCTTTAGGCACATTTCTCTCATATTTGGAAAAAGGAAAATATTAATAATTTATTTAGAAAGTAGAATTTTTAAAAAGTCCTTTGTTCCAAATCATGTTTATAAACATGGAAAATACTCCTGCCTGAAATAGATGGACTTTCTAGGAATCCAGAAAACTAGGAAAGACCAAAGGCTACTATAAAAAATCATATATGCTTATATCAAAAGTAATACCAACATGTAGTGAGTGCACTTTAAAATTTGAGAAAGTAGTAAAAGTTACTAGCAAGCTAAAGATACTCACTATTGCTATGGGGCAAATTTTCAATATTAAAGGTGTAATTATTTTTGATACGGCCCTAACTGCCTAATATATTATGTACTCCCTCGGTCCTAGAAAAAATATATAATTTTAACTATATTAATAAAATAAAATTTTTGACGAAATTCATTAAAAATTCCCAAACAGTTATACTAGGAAATATATTGTATGACCAACCTAATACAATTTATTTCGTACTATATATATTGATAATTTGTGTCGAACCGGCTAGATCGGGCCGAATCGACACGTGTTAAATCGACCGTTGGAGCTCCGAAGGTGGCGTAGGGGGGCTGCGATCTCTCGCCGGCGGCGACGAGCGGCAAGACGAGCAAATCGCGTGGAGGGAGGAGCCGTGGTGGAGGGGGGGGGCGGGCGGGCGCGCTGTGTGGGGGGGCGCGGCGGCGCTGGAGAGAGAGAGAGATAGATGGATACTAATTTTTATTGCTTGCTTATCCCCAAAGAGATTACATGCCTCGCTTATATAGCCCGGCTAGTGGGACTTGTAATCTAAGCAATCTCTATAAGGTTTCCTTTATACGATTGGAATACCTTTTACAAGCAATATTTATTTATTTCCTAATAAGGGTCTTCCTTATAGATTGGAATATTCCCTTTACACACCAAAAAGTCTAAGATAATCCTAACTTGAACACGAAGCAGAGTTAGACTTCGGACGGGAGGGAGGAGGCGGCGGCAGGGGCGCCGGCCCCCGTCGTGGGCGCGCCTCGCCCCCTCGTGGGCGGCGGCCGTCGCGTCGGCCCTTTTAGCCCTTCCCGAGCTGGCCCAATTCGGGTCATGACAATTTGTTTTATAGATTTAATCAAATCTATCTAAAATGATTTAATTGGATACTATGCTACTGTTTTTTTAAGGTCGGAAGGAGTGTTACCGAACCTAATGGCTCAGCCTCACAGCAAGCTCCTTCCCAAGCAGGTTCATCATCTCCCTGATCTGGAAAGGCAAACGTATGGATAATTCTACATCCCTCCACGCTAACAAATTGAGAAACAAATAAATTAAAAATGCCGAGAGGTTTTGTAGAAATGTATGCTTGTTAAAGACCAGTCATCAAGTTAACATGCGGGGAACATAAATGTTGGATTCTGTAGCTGCATTAGCTTTTACTCCCTCAGTTCCAAATTGACAGTCGCTTTTGACCTTTTTTGTTATAATTTGGAACGAAGGGAGTACCAAATTTTATTCCAATATGATATAACATATTAACAATGCACATCTTAAACTTACCAAAGCCTTTTAACTAGGTGAAATTAGAAAATTACCCCCACATAGTGTTGAAGAACTGGTGAGTAATGCTCCAGAGCTCGGTATGTCTTACTGAGAAGTCCAAGAAGCAGCTCCACTTCATCGCCAAGAAGATCCACCTATGGTTCATGGCAATCAAAGGTTAGATCCTTTTGGTTTTTATATTATAATTCAGTGCTTTTGGCCATGATGAAGCAGTAGTAAAGCCTCTTTTTCTGAAGACACACTATGACTTCATGGACAGCATACAGAGAAATAACCATGCTTTCTAACCTCTGCTTCTGCTGTTTGGAGGTCGCAACATCTCCTAGTGAAAGCCCTCCGGTAAATAAGCTCACTTGTTTTAAGGGAGTTCACTTGTTCAATCAGGTTTGACAATTGTTTGTCCAAGTCTCTCAATCTGTGCAATGATTCATTGATCATAAGTTGGTTATATAATGCCACCTCTCTCACACACCTTTACTGGACTGCACGACTGTATCCGTTCTGTTTCAACTTCCTATTGCGTTCATGAGGAAGTATAGGATGAAGACTTACAAACCTCAGCACAGCTGTTCCTATTTTTCCACAGGCAATAGTCTCGAAGTCCATGAATATTTCATATATGTTTGTCAATGGGATGCACATTTCTTGATTCACTCCTTCAGAAGGCATGCACGAACCTGTAGCTACCTCTTCTGTTTGCAGCTTATCGTATCCTTCCTCAAAATTGCAATTACCTGAATCATAACTGTCATCTCTGCGTGTTGATTCTTCAGCTTGCTTATCCCTTCCTCTTGGATTTTGCCTGTCACTATCAATTGTACCTAAAACTTCTTGATCCACAAGTGCTCGATGTCGATTAGAGCCTACACCTTCATCTTCAGTATTTATATTGACTCGTATATTCCCCTTGTCTAACTGCTTGGTGTTGTCAATCATACCGAATCTTCCCATATTATCGCTGGGTCTATTTTGGTGTTGGTATTTGACCACACCTAAATTTTGACCATTTATCAAATCATTTATGAAACCTCCAAAGACAATGTGGTCGATTTCTTCCTTGATAAGTCTCTCACTGTGAACCATTTCAGTAGTTATCTTCCAAGCATTCATAGTCTTAGAAAGAAGAGCTGCACGCACCTCATCTTCAATGGAGGTCTTGATAAGATGATCAACGGATACAACACATGCATTCTTCACCAAGTCTTTGAACATGATATCATGTATCTCATACTGTAGATTACTTCTGACTTCCAATTCATCTCTTTGTTCTGTAAGCTTTTGTGCATCATATGCCTGAACCGAAAGCTTCCTGAATAGGTCTCTGAATACTGCTGAGTATAACACATGCTGCAGTTCACATCTGATTTCTGAATCAACCATTCTCTCTGTTAGCCTTTCAATTTCCTCTTGGGAGATACGATGATGCTCTTCTGAACTATAACAACGTAGTCTGCTGCTCTCTGACTTCTCTGCCGGGATACGCCTTGGTGAGTGCAGTTCATCCTTCATAGATTGGAATTCGTCCGAGCTATTCTCAGTAGCACCTCTGCTATGATTTAATGTAGGTGTTGGACATCCCTCTCCATCAGAATGATTGCATTTCGTCGATTCCACGTTGATCTCCCGGAGAAAACCTTCAACGACGGCATGGTACATTTCCTTCTCCGCATCCATGAGCCACCGCTGCTCATCCATGGCTTCCCGCTGCGCAGAGACCGACCTCTCCATGGCATCGAACGCAGACGCGACGCTGTCTCTGACGACGCCGGCGTCCAGGACCATCTCCTGGAACTCCATAAGCAGCTGCGCCATGCTGTAGAATCCCGAGACGCCCTTGACACCGTCGCCCTCGTGGCCGGGGTCCTGCAGCCTCGCCATGGGCGACGCCTCGCCGCTGACCTTCTGCATGAGCGCCGCCAGCTCGGAGCTCGCGTCCTCCAGCCTGGCCCTCATCCTCGTCATCTTCCGGCCCACGGACACCCTGAGCTCCGCGAACGTACCGCCCTCCTCCACCTCCACCTCGGCGCCGCGGCGATCGGCGGCGGACGGCGTCTCCCGGCAGCGGCCGCGCGATGGGTCGAGATCAGCGCGCTTCCGGCGCATGTAGTCGCTGTCCGCCTGGGCGACGGCGAGTTCGGCCTCGTCGAGGCGGGCCTGGATCTGGTCCCGCGTCTCGACGAGGTCGTCTAGCAGCTCCTCGTGGCCGTCGTCGGCACCGCCGTCGGCCTCCATCTCCCCGCGCACGAAGCGGAGGCACCACTCGAGCTGCATGACGGCGAGCTCGGCGAAGCGGAGCTTCTGGAAGAGGCGCTCCAGGTCACCGTCCTTCCAGAGGCTCTTATTGTAGGCGTCCTCCATGGCGGCGTTCACCAGCCCCACCATGATCGAGTCCGCCACCTTCACCGCCACCCGCAGCCGGGAGTCGAGGCCGCTGAAGAAGGCGTCCATCGCGCACGATTGCACGAGGATTGGCGAGAGTGTTCGGCGCACGCATGGAATTCTTCGGGCACGACGTCGTCATGTTGTGTACAAGTGTTCGCTGCGGACAGGGGACGTGCGGTTTGGGGCGCGCCGGTGATGAACGGAATGGAGCAAACAGCGGAGACCCTTGGCCCTGGGTTCCTGGCACAAACCAAGGGAACAAGAAGGCCAGAAACCGCAGCTCATGAAACAAGATCGAGACAAATGTAAAAATGCCATCCCTCAAATTACTCCCTCTAGTTTGCAAATATATATTTGACGCAAATTACTTCCTCCAATTTGCAAATATTTGATCACTGTTTCTATTAGGATATTTGAATGAACATTCTGACAAATTTTATGTTCACATGAAAGCACATTTGAACAAAAATCTATGCAAACGATCTTCAAGGTAACAAATTACACCAACAAAGTTATTTGTTAATCAAAGACTCGAACCCTGTCTGAAACGGAAGTATTTACAAACCGAGGGAGCAGGAGATTTAGCATTCATGCAGTGCAGGTATCACCTGGAAAGCTGGACCAAACGCCATTGTCTCGGTGAGAAACAGCAATCGCACAGATTATCCTGAATACAGATACGAGCTGATTACACGCCCAAAAAATGCCTACACAACGGATTTCCAACAAAAATTCAGGATATTTTTCTGTTTATCAGCGACATCTATGGGCCACAAAAGGATTAATAGAAATCCATATGTACAAATCTGACCGAAACTAGTTGAACTATTTGACTGCAATTCATTATGCCCAGAAATTATCTGGTTTTCCTGATCTGATGAATTATCAGGCTTATGAAGGCGCTTCTTAGCGGGCAGTCGGGTGATCCTCCTCATCGCTACAAGCTGATACATTAATCAATAAAAAGCAAAGTTACAACCAGTCACGGGTGCCATTGGCATGGGGAATAAAAGGCATTTGACACCTATTGTCATAGAGAGAACATGCTGATATGTGTCTATACTCTTATTACTTGTGTGAAAAAATAAAATGCAAGGTGAGTGACACCATCACCATCAATATCACAAATTTTGTGCTTCCCTATATACCAGGAGAAAGGTAGATTGGTCTTGAAATTGATGCATTTTTTACACTTATAAGACACTAACAGAGGTGCGTAATTATCATCTTCATCATCAGCCAGAAGTCATCCACTACCACTTCGTGTTGGACAGAACCTTGGCATATAAAAGTAAGAACAAAGTTACGGTAGTTCTAGCCATTAAGAAAGTTACGGTAGTTCTAGCCATTAAGAGCTCCTTCAGTTTCTTACTTTTCAGGTTATATACTGCTGCGATTCATTCCAGTGGATCCACATCAAGGTACACCTTTTTCAGAAATCTGAAAGACTAGATACTTCATCGCAGGCCAGGGTTTTAGAGAGGCTAAATTATGTTTTCTAACAGAGAGTACATGAGTTCTTTACACCCAGAGAACAAACAACAAGAAATACTATGTTCAGTTTAGCTGAGTTTTTCAAATCTAGATGTAATTTGACCAAGGCTTTACCCAAGAGAGAAAAGGTTTTAAACAACCAATGAGTCGAAATAACCTAACCAAATCATAGAATTAGTGACCCTAAATTTCAATCCTAAAAATTCCCTTTGAGAAGTTCATTTCAAATGTCAATTTTGTAAAAATAATGACCTTGAGTATCCACAAAATAAATTAACCCAAATTAACATATTAACGGAGGGCTATGAAACTGGAAAGAAATTCATGAGTTTCAAATAGCTAACCATTCTGCCAGCCTAAAATCTGATACGATGTTGAACTAAATCCTGTTGGTTAAAATACTGTGCTTCTCTAATGTCAATTTGTTCCACAAGGATTCAGGAGTACCGAGCAAGATTTGCACAAACTCTAGTGAATTGAACAAACAAATATAAGAATGAGAATAATCTACAAGCTGCGACATTAGCAAAAGCCACTAATAGGTAGCTCTAGTTTTGACTTTCCCCAATGGTTTGCATCCTAAAAACTCGAAAACCGAGCAGGATGGGGGAAAACCAGGAAGGAGGGGGCAGGGGAGGGGCACCCAGGCAAATAGCAAGCGTGGAAGCCATTCTGTGAGGGTTTTTTTTTTTTCCCCGAAAGCCATTCTGTGAGTTGAGGGGACGTTTACCAAGTGCTTATCTTTTGGGAGTTCTTTTTACAAAATTGTTAGAGGGCCATTTTTCCCTTTTGCCAAAAAAACGAATTAACAAAGTTGTTTTAAGGAGCTTTTGGAGATGCTCTAGTTAAGGGTGTCAAAATATTTAGCTTACTGCTGCTATTTGCATCTCCTGTCTGTGACAAGGCATGGAATCATATCCTTAAACTTAGCTAAGGGGAGTTGGAGTGGCATATGCTCAACATACCCTATAAAACATAAACATATAGGCACTCCCAATCCCAAGGTCTCACTAAAAAACATGAATCGGACCCTCAAAAAAAAACATGAATCAAGTATAATAGATTAGGGAATCAATGCCGCACCACATAAAAGGAATGAGACATCAAAGCCATTTCAATATCACCCTAATCTCATCCATATGACAGACCTGTACGGTCATACCTGAGCATCAGCTGAACACAGGCAAACAGCAAACCCAAAGCAAATAATGCCCCATTTTCTACCCATTTAATGACTCCTGCTCTATAACCTTCATTATTAGTAAAGTAATAACAAGTCTGCAATCCTTCTTACCCACTTTTTCATCGAACAATCACCTATTGAAATCTATTTCCCCAACCTCTCTAGTCTCTACCCTGTGTATTTCCCCTCTTTGTTTTCCTCTGTTTTTTTTAAGAAGAAAAAAAAAATCATAGTTCTAAGAATAGCAGACCAGTAGTCATTTCAAAGTTTCTGCAAAAGGCCAAATTATTTTTATAGTGAAATTAGTGCACTGAAATTTTGTTGACTATTATGTTTCAATATTTTTTACTGTTCCAGTAGCTATTTTTCAGATACAAAAGGGGCTAACAAATTATAAATTTAGTTTTTTTAAAAAAAAAAAAAAGAGAGAGAGAGAGGCAGGGCCTTGGCTTTTAGGAAAGCTGATGTTTTCCAAGGTATCACACAGAGAGAGAAACGACTGATACATAAATGCCAGCGAAGGGCAAAAGAGACTGGTACAGATTGCTAGTGATAGACAAATAAATTCAGGTCATCGAAGTTATACTTGGCCACTTGGGCATGAAATGAGGATTGTTAGATGTGGAACCTAAATTTACAATTTGAAGATGATGAATTGAACATTTCTCTTCAGGGTATGCTAGAATAATGGTGATTTAAATACAAACTGTCATATCCTAGTTTAGAAATTTGTTTCCCAAGCGATGGAATCAGTTATATATACATGAAAACGGGTAGACACATTTGTCAAGGATTAGTCAACAATGTTTTGTTCTGCAGCTGTAGTTTTATTGCTAAGCTTAATTACGTTGTGTGTAAAACTTATCGATTCCAGGAGAAATGGCAAGTTCTCTTATACTGACAATAATACGAAACAGAACATACAAGAGTGGTCTTCATCGAGTAAACCTGATTCTAGAAACAGGCAGGCGCATACCTCCGCAGCAGAAACAGAAGCAGCAGCAGGTGAGGAGCAAGACGGCGTCCCAGGCGAGCTCGAGCGCGCCGGCCAGCACGGACCCAGACGGCGGCGAGCGGTCCTCGAGCAGCGGCGCCTTCCCGCTGCCGCCGCCGTCCTGGTCCTCCTGGCCCTCGCCCTGCCGCCCCTGGCGCCTGCCGCTGCGCGCGCTTCATGTTGCCGAGGTTGAGCTCCAGCTTCTGGAGGTAGCCGTGCTTGAACGAGTCGCGGATCCGGAGCGATGGCCACAGGTGCATCTTCTTCGCCGGCGGTGAGGTTGGGGGACGACGGTTGGTACTTGGTAGCGAAGGAAGCCGGCGTCGAGAGAAGAGAAGCTTGGGTACTTGGGATTGGGATCGATCGTTGTCCCATTGATGATTTGGGGATCTTGGAGGGATCCGGCAATGGGCCCACACACCGTGACCGCGAGTCCGCGACGAACGAATGTGCAGTGCAGGGCTGCCTGCAGGCCCCCAGTGGGAATTCTGGCGGGCCGGGCTGCCGTGGTGGTCGCTGGTGAGGCTAGGTGGTGGCATAATGCGTTTGGGCCTGGTTCCTTTCTAGGAGCTTTGACGGTGGCATAATGCTAGTTTGGGTGCATTTGTGCTATATAAAACTATCAGTGGGGCATTTTTAAGCACTGAATGAAATTACCTGAATGCTGTGTATTTACGTTACAAGTTTAGGAAATGGGTTTTCCCGTGTGGAAAAACAGCACTGAACGAAAATTATCATTTAATGCCTAGGTCATACTCTATTGGAGCTCTAAAACCAAGATTAGTTTGAACCCTGCTTTTCAGGGTATCTGAAATAACTCAGCCTGTTGAAAAGATACAGTGGAGGAGTAGGCATCGCTATAGGAATTGCGCATCGATTTTGCTTGGTTTTTTCTTCACTCCGTTTTGTATGGCCATGCTAGCCTTGCTTCCATGTGGATATAGCCATATAGGTAAAGAAGACCACCCCGCCTGAGCATACCCACCCTACCTATGCCTAGATCTCTCGATGCATCACGGCTTTGAAAGCAAATAAGTAGACAAAGAGTGGCCTAGACACAAACAGGCGGCTAGCAGGGGCCATGCCCCCCCTCCCCCTCCTCATTTAATGCCTATATAAATATTTGAATTTATAGCATACCTTTTTATATAATTTGATTTTGAGAAGTAGTGCATTTTTTGTAGCCAGTTATTGACAAAATTATTAAGAGGATAGCTGGCTGGAAAGGTAGACTTTTGTCCTATGCTGCCAGGCTAGTGCTTCTGAAAGCATGCCTAGCTAGCATTCCAATTTACTTGCTGTCCATCATAAAATTCCCAAAGTGGGCCATTGACATGATTAATTCTCATATGGGTCATTTTCTCTGGGATAACTCAGAAGACAAACACAGGTACCACCTAGCTAATTGGCAGTTAGTTGCCCAGAAAAAAGAGATGGGTGGTTTGGGGATTCCTGACCTAAGAAGTTTGAACTTAGCCCTTCTATCTTCCTGGATTTTTAGGTACCATTTACATAAGGAAGCTGTTTGGGTCAAGATTGTAGATTCTAAGTATAGAATTGAACCAAATCTGTTTTGCTGCTCTGATTTAGGGGCTTCACCTTTCTGGAAAGGTGTCTTATGGGCTGCCAAAGCTGCTCTTATGGGAGTTAGATGGCAAGTGGGTAATGGAAAGAGGATCAGGTTCTGGGAGGATCAGTGGATTGGAAATACTAGCTTAGCTATCATATTTTGGCCACTTTATGTGATTAATGAGCAACATGGAAAACAGTTCATCAAGTCTGGGATGGTAATGAGCTTAAGCTCTCTTTTAGAAGAAACGTATCTGAAACTCTGATGAACATGTGGTTTGAGTTGTGTGCTCTTATAGAAGGGTGTGAGCTGAATGCAAATGACGATCAAATTATTTGGTCCTACAGTTCTAAAGGAACTTATTCTGTACAATCCTTGTATGCAGTCATAAACTGTAGAGGGGTCACCCCAATTTATGTTCACTCAGTCTGGAAATTGAAAATCCCACCAAGAGTGCAATTTTTTCTCTGGCTCCTTTCTCATAACAGGTTATTAACTAGAGATAATCTGCAAAAAAAGAAGAGAGGTCCTGGATAAAAGCTGTCTGTTTTGTGATGAGATGGAGACTATACACCATTTGTTCTTTGATTGCTGTGTAGCCTCTTGGACCTGGAGAATTATCTCTGATGTGATTGGTTTTGATTTGGGAAGTGACTATGAATCTATTGCAAAGCTGTGGTTATCCAATAAGAAACATCCATTGACTAATGTTGTAGCTTCGGCTGTGCTTTGGAACTTATGGAAATTGCGAAATATGATATGTGTTTTTAGGGCTCGGTATGGATGGGTTTGGAGATGGTGCTGACAAGACTGACAAGAATGCTGAAAGGATGGATCTCTTTGTACAAGGAGGAGGAAAGAACTCGGCTAGAGGAGGATATCTGCAAGCGCCCAGGACAGATTACTTGGACCTCAACGGTGTCACTGTCACGGTGGGGTCAATCGGATGCACCTTCTTCAGCTGGTGTCAGAATGAGTGAATTAGAAAGCTTAAGTTGTAATAATCAAGAAGCTCAAACTGATAGAGCTAGGCTCGTTGGTCTTGGCTTAATGCCTGATGTTTAGGCGCTTTAGCGTTTCTGTCATGTTGAACTTGGATGCTACTTTGAGCTTTTTCAATAAAGCTGGGGTAACCTTTCCTCTAAAAAGAAGTAGTGCATTTTTTCATAAGTTGTTGATACATATAATTATGAAATTTTCTATAATAATTAGGGAAAAAATGGATGGCTCACATGGATCGAGAGCGGCCGATCCGACGGCTAAAAAGGTCATGTAGACAATGAGAGGCAAAGGCATGAGGCAAAATTGCCTCGCCGCCGTGTCTATGACTTGATGGGCCATAGGAGCAAAATTACCTCTCATTGCCTCCACAAAACGTAGGGATTAAGAATGGGCGGTAATTGCATTCTCGTTATTCATTTTTTTGGTGAAGGGTAAAAGGGTAACTCCATAAACACAAAATATTGTTTTGCCTAGTTAGTTGGATTGATTTGTTTTTTTTTTTCAAGTTAACTCGTCGTTCTTTCTAGGGTTCGTTCGTCAAGTCCGCCGCCGCCGAGCGGATCGGGCACGCTGCGTGTGAGAGGCGACGGTGTGTGGAGGCGCCGACGAGCGGATATGCACGCTGCGGCGGTCTCGCCCGGCGGCTGGCGCGGCAGCGGCACCGCGCGCTGGGCTGAGTGGTGAGGGGAAGGAGGCGGATTAGATGAGGCGCCGTTGTTGGCGCGGTGTCGGCAGCGGAGCCGGGAGGAGAGGCAGCGGCCCGCGGCGGTCGGGACCAGCATCGCCGGTGCGCGGGCGCCGGCGAGCGAGCGAGGCGTCTCTGGTGGGTACTGGGGAGTGAGCTGCAGTCGCCACAGTCATCCACATCCATCAGGCATCAGCACAGGCAGCCAGCCCAAGCAGCGATGCCAGCGGTGGCGTCCCTACCTGCGCCGCCGGGCGGCTGCCCGGGCGGCCGAGGTTCTCCCCGTGGCATCGGCCCGCTGCGCCGGGTGGCGCCGGGCGGCGGCTCCAGCCGGGCGGAGCGAGCGGCAGCTCATGTCGGAGCTGGAGCACACGGTGACGGCGGGCGCGCCGAGCCGTCATCCGCAGCTACGCCGGCACCAAGTCGGAACGCGCCGCCGCCGCGCTCTCCAGGCTCCTCACGGACTCCGACCCCCTCGCCATCCCGGTGCGCCCCCTCTCTCACCTCTATCAGAGGAGCTTAGTCGTACCAAGAAAGCTTCGTCATTTTTCCCACACATAATAGATTTGAAATTTTCTGCTTGCCCTTGTACCTCGCATTACAATCTGTAAACAATCGATTCAACTTTCGCTCGTAGTTGTTAGCTCTGAATTGGAGCGACCGTAGTGTCTGTCTGAGTGCCTTTTTCTGATGAACTGCTTTTCTGATGAACTGCCATTTCATTCATACTTGTGCATTTGCATTCCAAGGACATTCCAGTGAAAGTCTATGGTTAATGAACTATATTTCAAATTCCAAAATGGTCCATGCAGAAGAAAATAGCATCACCTGATTAGTCATAAACTGGTAACTTCATTGTTGTTGCAGTTCTATGAGGCGGTCACACAGGCCCGGTGGTACAAATGGAGCTCTATCCATGCTGCTGCAGTTGCTGCCTTGCTTGAAGTCAATGGAAAGACCGGAGAATCAAGGTCTCTCATCTCCAACTCCATCTCGGAGCACCTCCACTCCACCAATGAGGTAGCTCTCTTCTACTGCGATGGACCTTCTAAACATACTAGTAGATGATCTGCATGAAAAAACATTAGTTAGAGTGACTCATTGTGATCACTTATACCTGCTGCTGCAGGTGATTCAACTGTAAAAATGTTCGACAGGCCCAGCAACGCTTGGTGCTGTTTTTTTATCTGAAAGGGATGTTTGTACTGAATTTGATGCACTAGCTATCTCAATAAAATCTCTAAGTATATGACTGATAGTTCTGTAAGTGTTACCTGCATTACATATGCTGTTATCAGTGATCCTATTATGCTTCCAACAGTTACCTGCATTACTAATGCTGTTATCTGACATTAAAAACATTTGCTAAACAGGGGTCTGTGCGAGAACTTTAGTGGCAGCTACTCGGACCATGATGAATCACATACTGAACTTAATGCAGGCGAGGGACAGCGACCTGGACAGCGAGAGGTGGAGGGGTGTTAGGATATTAGCCGATGGACTTGTGAATTCTCTGTTGGTACGACTCCTAGGTCCTGTGAGATATGTTTGCCAAGCCGGTTTAGGTAGCACTAGGCTGGGTGTGTGGCACTCGACTCCAGCTTCTGTACGGAGCCTGGTAGCCGATCATTGTAATCCAATTGTTCCTTGATGAATGAAATCTGAATTCTCTGTTGGTTTGACGCCTAAAGAGCAAGCTTGTTGCATTGATAAGAAGTCATAATGGTTCGCAATATGTTTCCTGTGAACCCATTTCAAAGTTTATCAAGCATGGGTGTGCTCTGGATATTTTGTCGTGAATGTTATGGAATATCTAAGGTAGCCTGTGACAATTGTGCGATCCTTACCATTTCTGTTTTGTTTATTGCCAGTGTTTTACGTGACGAGGATAATATTAGCAATAATCTATTTGGCGCTCCTGCCTAAGCTGGCATTTATTTTCTCCCTATCTGCATATGTGGTCTTTAAGTTGCTGCAGTAGTTCTCAAAGTGTGTTTTATATCTCATCCATGCCCTATCTGCATATGTGGTCTTTTAAGCGTGGAAGACTGAACTTTCATTCACACACAATCTGAGGATAATACGACTTTATTGATTATTCAAGTAAACAAATACAGCCTCGACTTGGGAAATATTTGAAGAACACAATATTCAAACTACCAAAAACTAAGACTAAGTTAATCCTCTTTTTAAGATCGGCGGCAGATGTTGGTTTCATCGAGGAAGAAGAGGTGATCAGATCATGGGGACGCTTTCCCATCGGATCGGCGGCAGATGTTGGTTTCATGGAGGAGGAAGAGGTGGCGTGGTGATTGGCGGCTTTCAGCGGGGAAAGGGTCAGGATCCGTGGTGATTGGCGGCTATCAGCGCTTGTAAAGTGTCAGATAATTTGGAGATAGTGGTGATTCACATATCTCACATGTGATGACATCTCTCTTATAGTCACATTAGCCGTAGGGAGACATGTATGCCTTTGTGAGGGCGTGCGGCACCACTTTGTCGAGAATCCAATGAAACTTTTTTTCTCATGACTTAACACCAAAATGGTGTGCCCATGCAAGTTTTTAGATTTTTATAGCCATGTTAGGGTATTTTTACATTTTTGGTTTAGTAAATCAGCAAATAATCACAATAATAGGTAAACTTTCTCTAAAAATTGCACAAATGCACACAACATCTTACTTTGGATCCATAAACACCCTATTAAAGTTTCAGCTGATTTGAAGATAGTGGTGATACACATCCTTGACAACCAAGGACGTATCTCACATAGAGCCATGTGAGTCCGTGAGAGAGGTTCATGGTTGTGATTGATCCATAGTGACACTTTGTCCAAATCATTTAAAAATTTATGACATGGTAATGGAGACAAACTATGATGTTGTGTGCATTTATACATTTTTTTGAACATTTTTACCTATTATTGTGATTATTTTATGGTAAATTGAAGAAAAATGAAAAAAATACCCGATACTAGGTAGAAAAATCTAAAAACTTGTATGGACCACTCATCCTGGTGTATGATTATGACATAAAATTTTCAAATGATTTAGAGATTGTGGTGATACACATTTTTTCACAATCATGAACAAATCTCACATGTAATCATGGTGTAAGTGAGAGATGTTCATGGTTGTGATGGATGTATAGTTACACATGGTTCAAATCATTTAATTTTTTTAATGACATGGTCGTACCCATATATTTAAATTAAAACAAAGTTTAAAATGGCAAAAAAATCAAATTTATATAGAGAAAGGAAAATATGAACAAATACCAAAAAAAAAAATCTTGTAAACACACAAAAAAAGTCCCTTTGAGAGTTGAACCCAGGACATCATGTTTATACCACAGGGGCCTCACCATTACGCTACTCAAGTGCATTTGTTAGTAGCCAGCACTGTTTTATTTTAGCCTCAATTATTCTCGCAAAGCACACAAAATAATTTAGAATTACGGGAAAACCGTGCCGTGATTTTAGGATCGTCATTTACAGCCACGCGCGATGAAAAGGGCGCGCGCACACCGTGACTATAGGATCACGAAATTTTGAGGCGCCACGCCATGACTATAAGATCGTAGTTAATTTTTAGTCCCCACGAAGAGTAGATAGGTTTCTTTGAATAAAAAAAGAGTAGATAGGTTTCTTTCAAAATATTTTACAATAAGAAAGAAATATAGGAGCCCCCAAATTCCCAGAATAGTTTCAGAGTTCAGACTTATAGTAACAGTAAGAAACAAGTATATAGACCCCTGATTTTTTTTTTTTCAGAATGGTTTCAGTAAGAAGGAAACATGGGATTCAATACGTTAACCTTTGACTCTTGCTCATGGTAATATCACACCGTTAAAGAGAGCACAATTTACCCTTATAATTCATCTTTAGTAGTCCCCTTCATGCTAGCTGGACAAGGCATAGGAATTTGATGACTGAACGGTGGATGTGCTCACTGAATATTTAACATATGCAAACTTGTATTTTCAGTAGTGCTGAGAAATTATGTGTTCTTGGAAAATACCAATGTTACTGAGGCTCAGTCACATGTGGCTAAAGTCCATTTTCAGTTTGACATGTAGTGCAGTTTTCATGGATGCAAACAAAGAGAATATGATTATATTTTTGAATTTTTTTATACAATTTTCCTGTATGCATGATCAGTAATATTATCACAGAACTACCAGTAACTCCAATATTCATCAAGAACAAAGACATTGTAATCATGCTTACCTTCAGACAGTGAATTTGTGTACCGTGTTGATTATATATGTAGGGTTACCTGTTTCAAAAATATTCCATGAGTAACTAGAAATGTTAATAGTACACAGGAAAAAGAGACCAACAGCCTTACAACCACATCCAACTGCCTTGAAGAATAAAGCATCAACTACAAGCATATACGATTTTGCTTGATCTAGCTAGCCTAGTATAAACATTTAAAACTATATAACAATCCAATGGCTTAGTGCAGCACTGACGAACAGTTCCAGACAAGAATTCAAAGCGGAATATTTTTGAAAACTAATCAGACATGAAAATCGTTGTTTCATCGTATCTGATATGAAGAAAAAGACAGTTACAGGGAATTGGATCATCGTATCTGATACAAAGAAAAAGACAGTGATAGGGAACTGGTACCTCGATATGGCCTCAGACTGGATGACTGGATGGCGGCGAGGGTACGTGGGAATCCGGCGAACTCGAGGAAGGTGCCGCTCGTCCTCGTCGCCGCCGTTGGCTGGGTACTTCGGACGTCGAGGGTGAGCCGGCGACGGCGAGGGCTAGGCCGGCCACGGAGACGGCGAGGGCGAGGGCGGCCACGGAGATGGCGAGGGCGGGTGCGCGATGGCAACGAAAGGAACCTGGCGTCGGGAGAGAGTTCGTGCGTCGGGGTCGGGGTGGGAGTTGCGGCGGATTGGTGGCGGCGCGCGGACGAGGACTGGGAGGAGGAGGGGGTCCTTGTGCGAGGGCCACCGCGACGGCGAGGGCGAGGCCGGCGACGGCGAGGGCGGGGCGGCTCGCGATGGCAACGCACGGAACCGTCGGGAGAGATCTTGCGTCGGGCTCGGGCTGCAAGTTGCGGTGGATAGGGGTTGCGGGTGAGGGTCAGGGAGGGGTTAGACGTCCGCAATGACAATGTTACCCTTCCACCGAAAAAAAAAAGAATTTAGGAGGCGATGGAAAGCGATGGGAAAGAAAGAAAAAGTCATGTAGAAGGCGCCAAAAAAAATACGGTCACATTTATATTGCCCCCTTAATCAAAGTCGCTGGTTCTGTCTTCGACTTCCACGTTTTTCAAAATTATGCGTTCCAAAATGTGCCCTGAATTTTTTTTAATAAAAAAATTGGGGTCTGATGGAGGGATGCCGTTGCCCAAGAGGGACTAGGCGCCGCATGGCATATGCAGCATGCAGCAACAGTGAGACGTGTGAGTCAACAAAATCATTCAACTTCAAGTACTTCAAAAAAAAAAAAAAAAAACTTACATATATGCATATATATTTATCTTTTTTTTTCATTTGCCCAATTGTCGTACACGGATAAGTACGTAGAACAGGCACAATCACACTAGCTTGGAATAAAAAGCAAGCAAAATGCAGTGGAAATACAGACGTAAACTGATCATAAGGCGATGCATATATAGCAATGCATGGCTACAAGCAACCAACGACGACGCCCGTAGGCATTGACGAGTGCAGTGGAGGAGGCCGGCCTCTGATATATCTACAGTTCACGCCTCCGGTTGTCCATGTCCGGCGGGAGGCCTTGGATCTAGCGGCTGAAGGAGGCAGATGATCCCAGCTTGGCGGCGCTGGCCCTCAGCACGTACTGGTGATACGCCGCGGCAATGGCGGCGCCGATGAATGGACCCACCCAGAAGATCCACTGCAATCACAGAAGACAGGACGAGCAATCCATGTAAGACACCTCAGCTGATTCTTTTCAGAGTTCAGACTAATTTATCAAGTGGGTTATGATTTTGTATATACAGCACCAATTGTTGCCGTATGATGATACAATTTACAAATTGCCTTGATCAGTGCTGTAACAGTAGGACGGCAAGCTAACATTTAGGTATTTTGGTACACATAGATTAAAGTTTTTCTTTGAGTTAGGTCGGAGGGCGGTTGTTGGGAAGTGATTAGGCTGTGTTTTGTTTCAGTGTGTTTTTAATCAAAAGTGGTGGCTGAAAATGTCACTGTGGCTATGTGAGTAGCGTACTAAATTAAGAACGGTATACTAATAATCAATTTGGGTGACATCTGCAGATCAGCTTAACTAAGTGATCATCATTGAGCCTTATCCTGACTTCCTTGAGCCTCTAGCTTGTTATAATAATCTATCAGTTCTATCTGCTCCTCTTAGCTAGTAAGCCTACGGCTGAGAAACATCGCAATAGTTTTGTTTGATTAGATTAGGCCGGTGTTCGTGGCAGTGGCTAGATATGCATGCCTGTTAAGCAATTAATTTATTCTTTGGCAGGATGTCCTGTCATTTTCATCAGTAGAGCTTTAGCAGGAGAAGTGTGTAGGACGTACGTGGTCATCCCAGGCCTTGTTGTTGTTGTAGATGACAGCAGCGCCCAAGCTCCTGGCCGGGTTGATGCCGGTGCCGGTGATCGGGATGGTGGCCAGGTGGACCATGAACACCGCGAACCCGATTGGGAGAGGAGCAAGCACCTGATGAATGAACAAAGCATTCAGAAGCACAAAGCATGCATTAGTAACAGCTACAGTGGTGAAGCTCAATGTCAATGGAGGACGGTTGAGGCGCAGAGCAGATCAGAGCTACTTACGGGGACGTGGGAGTCCCGGGCGTTGCGCTTGGGGTCGGTGGCGGAGAAGACAGTGTAGACGAGCACGAAGGTGCCGATGATCTCGGCGGCGAGTCCGGTGCCCTTGGAGTATCCGTCGCTGAGCTCGTTGGCGCCGCCGCCGTAGCGCACGTAGAAGGCGCTCTGGAAGCCCTTGACGAGCCCGACGCCGCAGATGGCGCCGAGGCACTGCGCGACGATGTAGAGCAGCGCGCGCACCAGGGAGACCTTGCGCGCCAGGAAGAGGCCGAATGTGACGGCCGGGTTGATGTGTCCGCCCGACACCCCCGCGGTGCAGTAGACGAGGATGAAGATCATGCCGCCGAAGGCCCAGGCGATGCCGAGGATGCCGACGCCGCCGCACGCCGCGTCGGCGCCCGACGCCGACGCGTCCGTCTGGTGCTTGTACCCGATCACCGTGGCCACCGTGATGTAGAGGAAGAGCAGCGTGGCCACGAACTCGGCGATCACCGCGCGGTACAGCGACCACTTGGTCAGCTCCTCCGCGTCCACCAGCGGCGCCGGCGGCGGGTCCGAGTAGTCCTTGGCCGTGTACTCCCCGCCCTCGTGCGCCGCCGCGGCCTCGATGTCCTTGGCCATTGTCGCTCGATCGATCGCTCGCACTAAGCTACTCTCTCTCTGATGAGATGAGACTTCTTTGCTTGCTTGCTTAGCTGAGCTCGCTTCTGTTGTGACGAGAGTGGCCGTGGCGAGGCGAGGTATTTAAGGAGGGGATGGAGTCAGGGAGTGAGACGGTGGTGGTTCGTGACAGCAACAGGCGGCTGCTTCATGATTGGATTCTTTAGTGTTGTTGTGCTCGGAGATAAGGCGAGCGTCTGGCCAGGGAGGTTTCTGGGGTTTATAATTTTGCCGACCCGCGACCGACTAAAGCGCTCGTCATCGTTAGACAATTCTGGAGCCTAACCGGGTGGCTCTGCCTAATACGGGGGTTGGGGCTAAATTTAATCAGTGGCTAAGCTTCGTTCAGTGACGATCCATAATGTGTGTCTGGGTTTCGTGTCTGCGTCTGAATGATAATGTGTGGTCAGGGAGGCATCGTCAGTGTGGAAATGTGAAGTCTAGAGTGGCCATATGCATTCTGTACTTGCAGAAAAGACCACCGGACTCTGACACTCTACGTGCTTCAGGCAGTGACTTAGCTGAATCTTAGAGCTCTGGCAATCAAGGAGTGTTTCTGTAAATCTCTGTTCTCTTTTCATTTTTTGCGAAATTTATCTCTCTGTTTTCAACTGCTGGATGGAGAACAATCAAACTAGCTACAAAAAAAAAATGGCAGAAAATTTTTAAAATTATCGTTTGCCTGGCCGAAAACCAATGGAGAAGTGCTCAATCAGCAGTTTGGATGCCAGTGATAAGATACCACGGAGCATGGACAAGGGAGACAACTAAGCAACCACGCAGAGGCACATTCCCAAGCAAGGACCACCTAATGGCACCTGCTGCCAATTAAGATCGTTATCAGGCGCTTGATTAGGTGCAACCTAAATGTCGTGTCGTGCGCAAGCATTGGCTGGCTGTACCCCCTCGTCTCTTTGACACGAAAAGGGCGCACAAACTTGTGGCCGCACAGCATGTAACAACGCCATGTCATACTAGCTCTTTCCTGAACCATCGAAACTGCAGGTCTGGAACCACACGGATTTGCTAACTAGTTGCAACAAGCGGCTGTTTTTGGAGGTCCTTCTCCGTTCCTTTTCACCAGGCAGGAAGTTCGAGCTAGAACCATCTATCTGCAGTGCTCATCAGTGTCTACTGCCGTTGTTGTGATGCTGGTGCACAGAATTACACCAGCTGAAGACTCTTTTCGTGTATGATGAGGACAGCAGCAGCACGAGACAGAAAGCGAAGCCCCAATGATCCCGTCCCATCTTCCACGACGAGATTCTTCCATCACAGGATGCTCGAGCCTCAAGTTCCAGTACCATTCCTGTTCACCCGTGTCCACTACCTGGAACACGAGGCACAGACCCACTCTTGCAGTTTTCGTGCGAGGTTGAGAACCGGTTGGGCGGGCGTACAACAGCCACCAGATTACTGTAAGCGAACGGACAATGGTGGAGCAATCAAGCAGTGACGCTGGCACCTTGCATAATTTATAAGCCTTTATGGCTGAAACGAGCTGGACGGCTCGGGTCTTACTCACGCTGATTTGTTTGATCGATTTTGGCAACTACGCTGCGTTGTCAACATGGGACACTGGGTTATCCTCTTAGCTCAATTTTCTTATCTCAAAATTCTCAGAACAGAGAATTTCGTTGTATGCATACAGATAACCAAGTCATAACGATACTGCAGCAGCACCACAGCAATCCAATAACTTTTTTTTTTTTTGAAGCAGCAATCCAATAACTTGTCATCACATACTAAGAGTAAGTCATCTGATTAAAAGAATAACAGCAAGAGAACACATCAAAAGCTCAAACCTCACTGGGGAAAGAAGTTATTGCATGAAAAACTGTAGCTCAGGAATAGGGTCAAAGGATCAGCGTAGAAGCCTGGCGCTGACAACTGGAATTTTTCTGATATTACATAGCCCAATTTGAGATATTCTGAAGAAGAAGAAAACAGTGATAATGGCCAGCCTCACTCCTTTATTACACTAGAATCAGAAACCAGCCAAAAACTAGCACAAAATGGGGTCGGGAGTCTACAACTACACTAACATCCCGACCACTGCTTTTTGGGATCAGTATAGCTCCAGGCTTCTAGGATCTTAGTAGTCAGGAAATTCAGCCGTCCTGGCGTCAAACTTCCACCCCGTGAGCCCCAAAGTTTCTGTAAATGTCAATGTGAAATAAATGAACTGCCAAATGTAATAGTTACAGTATAAATAACGGCTAGTTCAAATAAATGTTTGGACATTTATCCTCATTTAACATAGAAAAAATAAGACAACAAATTGTTGGCTTGCTACCAAAGGTTTTTAACCTTTAACAACATAATCCAGAATATATTAACCATTCTGGATGCTAAAAATTTCTTTTGTTACAGTAGAATGGCTTTTAAAATGACAGTACAACAAATGCCCATTTCCTCCATAATATCACCTTCAAATGTCTAAACTTATCATTAATGACACGAGAATATGACTGTTAATTCTAATGGCTCCTTATATGTTTTAAACATGCAGAGATGGAATGATTGCTTCAACACATGCAAAACTAACTCTCTTGAAAGTGTGTTTATTTATGAAAATAGATCTAACAGAGATTTCTACAGATTTCCCTAGGGCCTTGTGGTATGAGCACTAGAGAGGACATACAATTTTACTCCTAACACCGTTATAGGGTCAAATTGACGGAAAGGCCAAATAGGGAATGGAAAGTTGGATTAGGGCTTTAAACATTCACAGCTTCAATTCCTTAGATATAGCATAAGCTGGGGCCATCCACCATATCACATAACTAAACACCATGGTAGATTGTATGCCATATCACTGTCTGCACAATGCAGACTAGATATTACATTCACAAGGGTACAAACTAATAAGAGGCTATATGATCTGAGAGTTTCCTATGCACCATCGGATGATTTATATTAAAGGAGACATGGAAGTACAAGCGTGCATGCACCCATAAGGAGATGTCCAATGGTAGTCTTTTTGGTCAAGAAAAGCAAGGGTACCCCCTTAATACCAGCTCCCTTTTTTTTCTCAAACACACAGGAGAGCTGTGTATCATTATAATAATAAGAAAAACACGGGTTTAAAATCCCTTACACCATCACACACCCCAACACACTTCACAAGGCACAATCCGTCTCTCTAACAAATACCCGACACTTGAGGGCTTGACCACTAGTAGGAGAACTCACCAATTGACTGGCTCTGGGCAATGGGAAACTCCTCGAGCTCTGGCCAGACTCCAGAGGTGCAGTTCATCCTTAACTACAGCTAAAACCCTATTAAGACTAGGTTGAACCCCATCAAACACACATCTGTTACGGTCGTTCCAAATAGACCATGCTCCTAGAATGATGAGAGAATAATATCAGCCCCTTCCCCTTTTTTTGCTGAGAAAAAACAGAGGGAGATAAAACAAAAAGGCTGAAAAGGCATTTTTGCTTTCTTTTCTACAGTCTGAACAAAGCTTGAAAAACATTCAGTAAGATTTTTAATCAACTTTGGTTTCATAAATTCATGATTTGAACAAAAATAGAACAGTATGAACAAAAATAACAGCTTCCTAAAAAAGATCAAGCTCTATGACTCGAGCAATATCGCCTATATGAGCTAAAGTTTTCCAACCAACTTGAGAAGTGCAAGCCCTAAATGAACATAGTGTATCAGTTTTGAACACACTTCCCAATCTTACAAATACCAAACTGGACCAGGGTTGCCCACACATCACTCCTGTCTTGTTCACAAGCTATGGTGAGAATCATAGGTATCCTAAACAGGCAGGCAGGTGAGCATCCCTTATCTGGTTTCTCACCTTGACAAACCTCTCACCCAGACCGACAACGAGATCATGTTTGACAACATTAGTTCCCATCCGACCCAACCAATATTCAGCAACGAAGATAATGGACAATAAAATTATAAAACAGGAATTAGGATTTATTGCATATAAGTATTCATATATCATATATGCTAGACATATCTATACTATAAAAGAGCAAACAAATTGAAATCTATTGTCACCAGAAAAATTCCCTACCCACCCTACTTACCGGTCTTAGATCTAGTGTTACTATTTGATGGCTGGATGTTATGATACGAACTACAGATAGCAACAGGGGCATTCCTCGACGACGGGACCCTAAAAGTTTTTCCTTTCTCTCTCGAACACGCAGGAGAGCTGTGTATCATTGTATTAATAGAATAAAGAGAGTCATACATAGACCCACACCACACAAACACACCCAACACTATGAAGCCACTAGATCACCGGTTAAGAAAAAGCAAGACGACCCTACAGCAGCCCATTAGACTGACCCTCCAGCCGTGAGCAGGGAGATTCCCTTAGCTCCAGCCAGCCAAAGCCAAAACCAAGATAACATTTGGGGAAGCTCCATTAAAAACACAATCATTTCTATTCCACCAGATACTCCAGTCCCCCAAAATGACTAGGGAATTCAGACCTGACTTAAAAAGATCATCAGCAGCCTCATCCACTTTTCTCCACCAATTATCAAAGGGGACCCTAAAAGTCATCATTCCTTCCACATTAGCATTCCCCACATCCCCATCCTTCGTGAATAGCGGATACCCAATGGCTCCCTTACACATTGAATATGATGTAGGAGCAATTAATTAATTCTAAAATGAGAATATGGCACAAAAACATCATACATAGGCTAATCACAAAATCCGAGCAACATAAAGAAAAAATATAAGAAAGATGAGGACATCAAGGGGCATCAGTAGGACAATACAAGATGAGAAGCCTCCTATCTTTTCTATGAGTTAAACCCCAGACATATGACTAGTCCCATCATGTCACAATTGGGGGTGAGGGTGGGGGCATAAAGAGATAGGGGACTAGGGTAGAAGAACATCGCCACACCCGCTATACCCACTAGAGACATTACACCCCCATTAAATATCCCTGTAGGGGTACCCGCATTCGCCTAATAGGAGAATTACTCACTGATGAAGAACAAGGTCATGAAAATCCCTACAAACAACTTAAAATGCAGATTCAGGTTTAAAGAAGAACAGCTCAGGTTAAGGCATTAAAGATCCTTCACTTCCAGTATGTTATAATGGTGTACAAGCATAGTCACCACAAACCAAGCTTTATTAGGTCAAGGGGCAAAGGATGTGGATGGCTTAAAACAAAGAACGAACAGGGCAGGACACATTAGGTTCGTGCTCCACATCACCCAACGTAATGACAAAGTTGCCAATGCACATGGAACCAAATGCTGCCCCATGGTTTCACCTCCACAATGGCAAGAAAAAAAAGAACTACAGCAAGCACGGTAATGCACCGCCAAAAATGCATTGAAGAGCAAATGATTGGCAAATGTGGTGTTCTTGGGCACCAGTTCATGACTTGGGGTGACTACAATGATTCACTAGGCCAATAGAAAAAATAATTAAGCATGAATATTATTTTCACAAATAAAGTTAGATAACAATTATATGATCAAAATCTAATGAAGGGATGATAAACCCGTAAACCAAAAGAAAAGGGAAAATGAAAAATGGAACACCGGAAGATAGGAAAGTAGAATCAACCAACTTCAACCAGCATACCCTTTGTTCTTCATGTCATCTCCTCTCAACTCATCGGTTGAATGAGCATGTCTTTCCTCGCTACATGCTGCACCATGTCACCTCTTTCAACCCTAGTGTTGTCGATCTTGCCTTGTCCTCCTTTCCTTCCATCACTCCAACAACCTTTCATCTCTCCCTCATGACTTTTCTTGCTTCTCTTCAGCTATGAAAAAACAGGGTAGCCAACAGCGAGAGTTGGTCAAGTTACTCCCTCTCTTTCTCGCCATTTTGCCACCGGTCATAATGATATTGTTTCAAACAAACCCATGATCTAAGATTCTTGAACCCCGATGATGGATCCGAGCCTCAAACTTGCCTCTAATAACTAGGTCGTGTCAAGGACATATGTGCCTTGTGTTATTGCACCATGTAGATCCTTCACAGAACTAGCAAGGCCAAATTCAATAGAGCAATTATTGTGAGAATTGAATTTGTGCACAAAGATAAGGTTCTTGATAATTCCAGGTGCAACTAGAATACTATTAAGACGAAAAGAATCTAAAGTGGAACACCACCAGTAAAGTTAACAAGGAGTAAAGACCCATTACTGGCAACAATAGATGAAGGAATAGGAAACTATGGAGAGGAAGAAGGATACCTAGATCGGAAGTCGTGTGAGAGGTAGCACCCATGTCGAAGTCCCACTCGTTCTACTGAGGAGGCCCCAAGGACATCATGTTGAAGTTGGAGGTAAGACCTAGGATGGTGGTGTCGTCAATTGGGTTGGAGAAGATTTTTGGAAGGCCATTGTCCTTCTGCCCCGTCGAGGAGCGCTAGCTGTAGCTAGAAAGCATGTTATGGTGGCGAAGCAAGAGGTATGACCGAACCAAATAGACGGCCAATGGGCTGGTGCCAAAGGCATAGGACAAGGCCACATACATGTTGAAGTTGGAGGTAAGACCTAGGATGGTGGTAGTGTCAATGGGGTTGGAGAAGATTGAGGAAGGCCATTGTCCCTTTGGCCCCGTTGAGGAGGGCTAGCGGCGGCTAGAAAGCATGTTATGGTGGGGAAGCAAGAGGTATGACCAGCAATGGGAAAGGGTGCCAAAGGGGTGGCAAAGGGTGCCAAAGGCATAGGACAAGGCCACATATGAATGGACTCGACAAACTAGTTCTTGAGAGCAAGCTAGACGATGCGCATAGTCGTGACATACTCCATTGTAGTCTTCACGACGGGAGATCGTGCCATGAAGCCAAGAGAGGCAAGATAGTCCATGCACGTCAAACATGGTCTTGACAAGGATGGTGTTAGGGTCATCGATGAGGATGTGGTCGAGGTGGCAAACTGCCCAACGGAGGATGTGGTCGAGGTGGCAAACTGCCCAACGATGACGAGTGGCCACGCCACTTCTTGAAGTTGCTCGTGGATTATTTTTTTGAATGGAAGGTTTCCTTATAGATTCAAAAGCATCACCATAAGTTTAGCGTTTTGGCGTGCACATCTAGAAGTTTAAAGCCTCATGGCCAAAGCAAATAAACAATAAAAGGAAACACTAGTCGGGTCAATTCTCATGTGTGTGGATGTTCTAGACGAAGACAACATGCAGGTTGGCCATGACATAATTGTGGTTGCCCGAGCCGGTTTGATGTACATTGGATTCCAGAGGATGGCGCAGTGGCAGCATGGTTGAGGACATCATGCACGCGAGCCTCACGTTTGCAATGTTGTCCTGGGCAAGTGCGTCAGCACAGATCTTGGTGGTAGCAATGACAACGGCTTCTAGATCCTTGGCGACAATGGCGGCCTACTCCCAAGTAGCGGTGGCAGCAATAGTGGCAAGCTAGGCTTCCGCTGTATTTCTAGAAGCAATGGATGAGGGATCACCGGAGACTATGGGATCCAGGTGGTGCTACGACACGAGGAGGAACCAGGAGCGTAGGAGATCGGGTTGGAGGCGACATTGCAACACGGAGATTGAAGGGAAGCGAGATCGATCGATCAGTTAGGGGAAGACCACACGCAGGGAACGTGATGCGAGGCGCACGATTGAGGAGACGGCGCGGGATCGGAAGTGGAAGGAGAGGATCAGCTTGATCCAATCTCTTGATACCATGTAAGTTGTGAGAATTTGTGGAATAGTAGATTGATATCTCGAGCACAAGGCGCATGTATATATAGGCGTGGATAGGAGCGCCTCATGGAAACACCTCCATCCTTCGATATCTTGCCAAATACAACTCAATCTATAGGTATGCAAGACTAGAGTTCAAGGCAACACAAGCACATGGGTTGACCAGCAAGACTAGAGTTGCATGTCCAACCCAAGCCATAATGGATATTAAGGTAGTTAGGCGAGAAATGGCGAACTACCCCTTCTAGACACCTAGGCATTTAAAGCACGAGGCATGGTGATGCCATACAAACATCTTACAATATATAATGCCACTAAAATTTAAAAAACAAATTATACTTTAATATTGTCGATTCTTAGCATGCAATACCATACAAGTAGTTACTACAGTACTAGTGCACAACAAATCTCAAATCTCTCCTCTCTCAATAGCAACATAAAAAGGGTGTACCCAGTGTTGTAGGCTCCCGGGGTCTGGGGAGGGGTGATTAGTGCCAGGCCTTACCCGCACACTGTGCAATGTGCGGAGGCTAGGGCTCGAACCAACATAACAACTTAGTTACTAATGACGTAACACCCAACTCTTGCCTCTCATCTCTTAGTATACACCATGATCAAACACATCGGCATTGTTAGTAACTTAGTAGCATCAAGCATTCTTGTGCCAACGTCTGGACATGGAATCACATCTCTAGCCACCAGCTAGACGTTTCTAGAACCTTTTAACTCATGTTATAATTCTCTTGTCACAGAGATCATTCTTGGGATCGTGTATAGGTCAGATAATATAGATATTGAGCCTCGCCTCGCGTCGTCTCCCTCGCGGGGGCGACCCGAGGCCCCGCCCAACCCCCCCCCTCCATCCATCCCGGCCCGGCCGTCGTCCGCCGCACCGCCTCCTCGGCCGGCCGGCGGGGGGGCGGGCTCAAAGGCCCCTCCGTGCCCTCCATCTCTCCTCGCGCCTATCCTCTCGGCCTCTCTCCCTCCACCCCCTCCCCTTCCATCTCCGGCGGCGCCAACGGCTGGCGGCGGCCTGGTGTCCGTTCCCGCCCCAAGTGGCCGGATCCGGGCGCCCAGTGCCCGGGCCCAGTTCCCCGTCGCCCGGCGGCGACCCCAGGGGTTCCGGTGACGGCGGCCGGCGGCCCCGGCGGCCCACCTTGGCCGGATCCGGTCGCCTTGGCCGGGGCCCTCCTCCTGGGCGGCCATGGTGGATGGGGGCCCGCGCCAAGCTTAGGTGGCCGGGCGGCGGGGGGCCGGATCCGCGCCCCGTGGCACACCGCCATGTGGGCGACGCCCCACATTTCGCCCCGCCACCCGGCCTCCTCCGGCAGCTGGCGTGCACCCGGCGGCGGCGCCGGATCCGCCCCCTCGACGGCCGCTTCATCCTCTCGAAGCCGGTTGGTGATGCGCCCAAAGACCTTGCACCGCCCTACACCGTGGTGGGGTAGACACTAGAGGCGGTGCCTGGCCGTCGGCGCCGTCGACGCCATGGTGGTGTGGATGGCGTCGTCTTGCTCTTCTCGTGCATCGGGCGTCGTCATGGTGGTGAGGCCAAAGAAGTCTTCAAAAGCCTTACCCATGGGAAGGCGTCGATGACGACGACTTGCCGGGGAATGGTGTCATGGCGAAAGCCTTACCCGCCCAACGATAGGCCCGTTTTCCCCGATAGGCCCTTTCCGTGTTGAGGTCGGTGCCCTTGCTTTGTCGCACTGGTCGTCATGCTAGGCCTATTTGCGTTTATTGTTGCTCTTCACTTGGTTTGTCTAGTTGTGGGTTATTGTTACAGTATCATATCGGTGCTCCTTGTCCGCGGTCCTGGTTCTCTTGAGTCGGAGGGTGTCTTCATGTCGACGCTCCTCGCCCGTGGTCCTGCCTAAGTGACTCGGAGGGGTATCTTCATGTTGGCGTTTCTTGCCCGCGGTCCGGGCCTTAAGTGACTCGGAGGAGCACATGGAATCCCCTCTTCACCTACGGCTAAGATCCCCACTCGGCTTTCTTGGTGTTGAGCTTTCTTCTGTTTTTTAGGCTTGGCTTGTGGGGTTGTTAGGTGGAGGGTCTCCCGCCCCTCGCATTTCTTGCTTTCGTATTTGTGTTTCGGGACTTCGTTGGTAATCCAATTACCTGCGTACCCGGTTGTATCAGCTATGTGTAGGTCTATTGACCATTCCCTTCTTCTTAATGAAAAACGGGTTATATCCCCGATCTCAAAAAAAAAAAAAAGGATCGTGTATAGGTGAACTCTCCCCATTGTGTTGTTGCCTTGTTGGTTGCAGAGTAGAGAAGAGCCAAGCACAGTAAACAACCTAGAAACCTAGCACAAAGCAGCAAACAAGCAACAAACCAAAATATACACTCCAATTCAGCTATCCAAGAGAAGGAAGGAGCAAACAACAACATAGAACACAGGAATGAGAGGGAGAGGCAAGGAAGACAAAAGTTGTACTTATATTGTGAACAGTTGGCAGTGAGGGCGAAGCAAAGGAAGAAGTTGAGGTCAAATCAACATGCAGATGTTGGAGGCGTGAATCGATGACGAGAATGCTGGAGAACATCGAGGAGTCATGAATCCAAGAGCGGAGGGGTAGGCGGGCGGATTGATGCAGGCAAGCGGCAAATCGAAACGGACAAGCAACATCGATAGCGGCAGCCCTCTTCTCTCCCCCTCTCTCAGCGCTCTCTCCCACCTCGTCTCAACTCACATGGATTCGCAATGCGCGCCTACTTGTAGGAGAGCTATATGATAAAGACATTACTCTGTCGAGTACAAGCCAAGGAAAAGAAGACCAGCGTGGGCATCC
The DNA here is from genome assembly GCA_015847255.1 of Hyparrhenia diplandra. Taxonomy (NCBI): domain Eukaryota; kingdom Viridiplantae; phylum Streptophyta; class Magnoliopsida; order Poales; family Poaceae; genus Hyparrhenia; species Hyparrhenia diplandra. The sequence goes on from JADLZK010009783.1 coordinate 81,967, forward strand.
AACTCATCTTCACCATGGCGGAGGCCCAATCCAACTGGAGTTGGAGTCTAGGAGCAATACTAGGTAAAATCAACGCCCAGGACACATAAGGACTTCGTTTTTTCGACGATGTAGATATGCTTGGAAAGTTCACTTGATAAGCTATCCAATGGCTTTGGTTTCACGTCAAAAACCCTCTTTGGATCAACGGAGTCGTCGAAACAAGTCAACGCCCGAAATCTAGCAAGGTGCTACAACACTTTCTTTTTGGTTCATTAGATTGTGTATCGTGTTTGGGCCCATTAGGAGGGCGTGTCCAGCGGGGTGACGTGACGTCCAAGACTATAATTAGCCGCCACTGCTCTCGTTAGGGTTTGGGTTTTGTTAGTTCTTGATTTCCTCGTGAAACAAATATCGTTTGCTGCAACTATACCGCCAAGGTCGTTTGCAAATAAACCAAGGCCATGTTCTTGATCTAGTTCGACTTTTTGCCGATTAGCATGCGTTCTAACAAAGACTTGAACTCCTCTTCATATTGATAAGCTTCATATATATATATTTGCAATCTCATATTGTGTTTACCCGTTTTTGCTTGTGTTCTCGATTTGCCTGCAGGAAAGCCTTCTCGGCGAGGTCAACCACATGTCCGTGGCTAATAACCAACGGAGCAGTGGTGTAACGATTGTGGGGGGCCAAATCAAACTTGGTTCGAAGCGTAGATCGTGAACATCGAGTTCTCCACCAATCAAAGTTACCATACTATCGGAAGATCGGGCCTTGTCTACATCACTATAGGCACGCGATTCCCTCTCTTTCCCACATGCAGTACCTTTTTCTCCCGCGTCTGCGACGTCCAAACGACGACTTGGTTGGAAAACCACCTGAAAGTCTAAGTGACGCCTTGATAACCATGATCCATATATTTGTATAACAAGTGCAAAGAATAGATATGGTGCTACAGTAATCTATGTGGTTGTTTTGCTCATAGTAAGTAAAATGCTTAGTTAGTTAGTTCTTTTAAAAAAGTCAACAACTAACCTAACATACTACAAACAAAGTATTTTTTAAAGCCACATATAACCTTTAGCCCCCTCATTCAAGGTGGGACGAGCACCCAAACTGTGGATTCTTCTCAAGCATCACAAGGAAAGAGGCCCATTGGAATTAAGTGTGCAAAGCAGTAGCGAAGGAAGACAGAAGGAGATGGTGCATTATACAAGTATGGAATCCAGGAGTTGCTATGGTGAAAGAGAAAGGAAGATGAACAACAAGAGACGACAGGAGGCCAAAACAATTCGAGAGCATAGGGTAACTAAGGAGCGTTGGTTGGTGTGAGATCAAGAGCAAAAGATCATGTTATGTGAGGTCTCCATGTTAGATCTCGATTAGAGGAACAATGTCTTGCAATGAGGATATATATAAAATTCTCTTATTAGCTCACTTGCATCATACAAAAAACTTTCTAGGATGGAAACATAAACATTTTGTAGCTAACAATATGGCATTGTCATGTGGTCATTCCATTTAATTCCAATAAAACTACATGAATCAAGAGGTTTGTTCCTAAACACATGTCAAGATGCCCTAGCGTCCACATGGAAGGAACATTAAATCGTACGATACCTAATATGAGCAACAATCAACGAAAATCCCATGCTTCATAGCAATAAATTCTCTCCATTACGACTAGAAACATTTAGGAAAGCTAATAATAGGGTACAAGGAAAGAAGAATATTGCACAACAGACACCAACTCTTGGCTTTGGCATATGACAATGAAAGAAAGTCTTCAAAGTTTGAGGTTTAAGAGTCTCATATTCATCTGCCAAGCAATGTTAGTTTGGCCAAACCTAAGCTAAAAGATAACTTAACTTAGGCACTCAGCTATGGCAAAATAGCAAAACAAGGAGTTAATCAAAAGAGATTGAATTAGATCATGAATGAATTCCCTCGTGCTAGGTAATCAAAACATCAAGAGAGCCCTTAGCTTGTAAGAATGGTAAGACCAAGACAATTATGATAGTTATAAGAGAAAAATTAGTGAAGCTTAAAACAAGGACATAACCATAGAGTCATTAGACCAAAGGTGGGGAAACAAGCTACATTCAATGAATCATGTGTGAGTTCCCTCTTTATTCAAGTTCCTCAAAAGGTTTGGGTGCAAACTAATTCGACATTCCATAAATGGTAATGGAAAAAAGGAATAAACATTCAATGGTTTCAGCAAAGAAAGAGGTGAGAGGCAATCCAAGGAATATGTTAACATATTGGCCTTGTATTGTGTTAAAGAACCCTATTTAACGAGACAAGGAGGGTAACACCAACCAACAGCCACAAAGACTAGACAAATATAAGAACTCAATAGTTCAATAATACCACTTGGTCGTTCAACAAAAAAAAGCCATGAAGCCTAATTAGGAAGTGGATAACACAACATCACATGATCAGCAATCACACAAAAACAGAGGCACTCACCGACACAGTCAATTACACCCATATGGAAAGAAGACATACCAGCTGATTAAAGCATTCATGTGTAGCTAATACCGCTTCAGCCTTCTTGCAATGTGGTCATAATCTTTGTGTCTGTCAGCCTTAGCAAAAGCACGCTTCATATTCTCCGTCGTGGACCGTGACAACTCAACTTTCATGTCAATCATCTCATCGACACGCTTCATCACCTCAGTGAACCTGCCAAAATCAAGCAGCCCTGCTATTAGCCCTTTGGCAGAGTCCTCGGCTGGGGTAATGTTGTGCTCCACAATACAGCGCCACACATCGATTGCTGCAGATGGGTTAAACTCCTTAAAGAACAAGCTGATAGCAGCAGCACAATTGGATGCAGTAGGAAGTTGCTCATTCTTGCTCATCTCTGTTAGGAAACTTTCAGCCTCACGAGCCTTGCGATGCTTGATGAATCCCTCCAGTATGGTATTGTATGTGACAGAATCTGCAAAGACACCTTTGAGGGGCATTTCATCAAGCATCGCAAGGGCATAGTCCATGCTACCAAAGTTGCAGTTGAGCCCAATCATGGCGTTGTACATTGACAAGTTGGGAACGTGGTGAGTTTCGGAGACCATCATGTTCCAAATACCTACAGCGTTGGTGTAGTCACCCTTGCGGACGACCAGATCCACAGCGGTAGCAAAAAAATTGAGCCCCGGCAAGCAGCGCTTGCTCCGCATCACCTGCAGGAATTTGAGCGCCTCGTCGAACAGGCCGGCGCGGACGAGAGTGGAGAGGAAGGAGCCGTACGCGTCCTGGTAAGCCGGGACCCAGCCAACGCGGACGATCATCTCGCCAAAGACGCTCTTGGCGCGCACCGTGTCTCCCTCCTTCTCCCATGCCTCGAGCAGTATCGCGAACGTGTCGGCGTCGGGTGGGATGGTGGCCTTGGTGCGCTCGAAGACATCCTGCGCCGCCTGCGCGCGGCCCTCGACGCTGCAAATCGCCGAGAGCAGCGAGTTGAGCGCGACGGCGTCGGGCTTGAGGCCGTAGCGCTCCATGACTTCCAAGGCCGTGATGGCATCCTTGAGGTTGCCACTGGCGCAGTAGTTGGCGAAGACGGAGGCGAATGTGGCGACGGAGACGAACCCGTCACCGCCATCCTGCTTCATGGAGCGGATGGCGTCCCACATGGGCTCGAACATGGCGGCCTTGCCGAGGATGTCGACGAGGCGGTTCCACGCGTGGGCGGTGTGCGACACGGACTGCCCCGCCGCCCAGCGGAAGAAGCGGACGGCGGACTTGGGGCGCTCATAGCACTCGTGGGACTTGAGGACCAGTTCCGCGACCTCCGCCGTGGGGCCGATGCCGCAAGCGGACAGCGCCGCCTCCACCTCCCCGGCGGGACGCGGCAGATGATCTCCAGAAAAGCGTCGGCGCGCGGGTTCGACACCTCCTCCCTTTCGGGGCTCTTCTCCGCCGCCGTAACCATCGGCGAAACCGGTGGATGCCTTCGACCTGCAGCTGCTCCTCTATCTATCTATCTACTGATTCCAAACCCTACTATCTCCTGGTTCGCGTCTGGATTTCAATCTGAAGAATTTGGGACGGAAATCGCACTGCCGAATGAACAACGGCAGAACGGAGTGTGCAATCTGGAATCCAACCGGAGTCCCCGACGACACCCAAGACTAGCAGCACCGTCGCGGCGTGCGTCAGTGGGGTTTGGGGATTTGGGGATTGATCAATTAGACAAGGCCTCCACGATGTTTGGGTCTCAACTCTAGTCCATTGGGCTTATTTGAGCCCACACACCACCAACCAAAGTGAGACCTATGTAGGCCCAAATGTGAAGCTTTACAGGGCAAGGCTCGATTGAGAACCAAGATGCGGCCTGCTTTTGTTCTCCGGAGAAATGGTTCCGAGTGAGCGCTGGTTGTGTTGGTAGCGTCTCAGGTGCTCTCCGGATCCTCTAAAAACAGAAAGGTGATCTCCGGGTGAAGATGAAATTGTGCAGCAATACAAAAAGTACTTGGAGATGGGGAATTTGGGATCATCTTCATTTGAAACAGATGTTTTTTTTAAAAAAAAGTAAATTATAGTTCGAGGTAACCTACTCACTCTGTCTTCTTCTCTAACCGTGTGTTTGGATGGATGGATGGGTCGAACCCAGCTGGGTCGAACCCGTTTTTTTGCCTGTTTGAATGGGGGTTGGGGAGGGGATGGGTTGAACCCAGAGAGAATATACTCCGAAGATGCGGGTTGAACTCGTCCGTCGAAATCCGGGGGACGGAGCGAACCCGCACGGGGTTCGAGGCTCGTCCGTCTTCCTCCGTCGCCGTCCGCGGATCGCCGCGATCTCGTGGCGGACGCCAAGCCATGGCGACGCGATACTGCGCTCGTGGACTCGGGCGGGGCCGCGTAGGCCCGGCGGATCCGGCGCGCTCCGGCGGGCGCCTTGGCCGGCCGAGGAGGCGCTAGCGCAGCCATGGCGAGGGTCGCGCGCAGTCGGGCGCTCTTTCGCTCCTCTCCGACGCCATCCTCGCGGAAAGGCGGCCAGGGCGCGCTGGGCGGCGCGGCCGGGGCGGCGCAGGCTAGGGCGACGGGGGGCCGGGCAGAGGGGCGCTACTGGCGGGAGGGGGGCGGGCGGCGTGGCCTCTACGCAAAGGCGGGTGCAAGCAGTCGCTGAACCGATTTTAAGAAGAAGAAGAAGAAAGGGCAAACATTCAATTTGATTTCTCTTACAGGGTTCCTGATGTAAAAGTGCTAGAGACAAGTTTTTACAGATCTAGGCTTTATTGAATTGTAGAAAGTTTAGGGTTCTTAATGAAAAGTGCAACCCAATTAACGCTGTTAGATTGGCATCCAACCCGTATTCCTCGTTTCTCTAACCAAACATGAGCTGGGTTCGTTCCGTCCCAAAAATCAAAAGTACAACCAAACACTGAGATGGGTTCAACCCAACCCAAAAAATCTGGGTTGGATCCGACCGAACCCAGCCAACCCCCAACCAAACACACGGTAAGACGTAAGGTACACGTGTCGTTTGAAAGTGATCTTGATGTCTTTTTTTCACCGTTTTAGTTGACTTTGCCCATCGCGGCATCTCACTAACTTATAGCTAAAGGTGACTGGACTAGTCAGTCAGCTGATGCATATGAAAGCAAATCCGGCAGTTAGTTTACTGAGGGTGTACCAATCCGACAGTTAATTTACCGAAGATGATGCAACAAATGGAATCTGAGAGAGTATTAGGGTTTGGTAATACTTGGATTAACCATCAATAGTGACAAGTGTTGAGTACATATAGGCCATTAGGGGAGCCACTAGGGGCAGGCCCATGGGCCACACGTTTACATTCCAACACACCCCACGGCCGATATCGGGAGCACGGCCGAACATTAAGATCGGACCTAAACTCGGTAAACACCGACGTCGGAAGCCCTTTGGTGAAGATATCGGCATATTGCGAAGAGGTAGGAACATGCAACACGCGAACTTCTCCAAGAGCAACACGCTCACGAACGGTGTAGGTCAATCTCAACATGTTTGGCGCTTGGCAGGTGCCGAATCGGGTTGGTGGAGAGATAAACGGCACCGACGTTGTCACAATAAACAATGGTAGCTCGGCGTAGAGGACAGCGAAGCTCACCAAGTAATCGCCGCGAGCCAACAAGCTTCGGCAACACCATTTGCCACGCCTCGATATTCCCGGCTTCAAAGACTCGATCGGGAAACAGGTTGCCCGACGCTTGGAAGACCAAGATACAAGATTGTCACCAAGGAAGACAAGATACCCAGAAGTGGAGCGACGAGTGTCCCGGACATCCCGCCTCCCGCATCGGTATATACCTTGGAGGTCAAGATGTGCACTCCGAGAGAGATGAAGACCGAGATCCTGGCTGCCCTGCAAATACCGAAGAATCCGCTTCATAGCAGTGAAGTGAGGCTCTCTAGGGTCATGCATGAACAAGCACACTTGCTGAACGGCGAATGCAATATCTGGACGAGTAAAAGTGAGGTACTGCAAGGCTCCAGCAATACTGCGATAGTGAGTAGGATCTGTCACAGGCGTACCATCAGCTGACAACTTGGAGTGGGTCTCCACGGGGGTGGAGCACGGCTTGCAGTTACGCATGTCCGCCCTGTCCAGAATGTCCAAGAGATACTGACGCTGTGAGAGAAACAGACCATCACCACGGCGCTCAACAGAAATCCCCAAGAAATGATGAAGCGGACCCATATCAGTCATGGAGAATTCCTGATGGAGGGCTGAAATAATCCGGTGAAGAAGGCTCTGTGACGAAGCAGTGAGCACAATATCATCAACATATAAGAGGAGATACGCCACATCATTTCCACGGTGAAAGGTGAAGAGTGAGGCATCTGACTTCGACTCAACAAATCCAATCGAAATAAGAAAGGAGGCAAACCGAGTGCGCCAAGCACGGGGCGCCTGCTTGAGCCCATAGAGTGATTGGTTGAGGCGGCAGACATGATCAGGGCATGAGGCATCAACAAAACCAGACGGCTGAGCACAATAAACTGTCTCTGTCAGATGACCGTGAAGGAAGGCATTTTTGACGTCAAGCTGGTGCATAGGCCAAGACCGGGAGAGAGCCATGCTAAGAACCAGGCGAACTGTAGCAGGCTTCACAACCGGGCTGAAAGTCTCATCATAATCAATGCCAGGACACTGAGTAAAACCACGCAAAACCCAACGAGCCTTGTAACGGTCAAGAGAACCATCTGACAGGAATTTGTGTCGAAAAATCCATTTACCGGTAACAATGTTGACGCTGGAGGACGAGGCACCAAGGTCCGTGTCGTTGGCCTTGAGAGCGTCGAACTCGATCTGCATAGCGGCGCGCCGGTTCGGGTCGACAAGAGCGGACCGAACGGACGCCGCGAAACGGAGAGAGGGCAGCAAAGATCGAGGTTGAGCCGGTCGACCGGTTGAATGAAACCGGACTTGCCCCTCGTGCGCATGCCGTGGGCGTTGGACACCGGCTGGACGGCGACCGGAGCGGTGGATGCGGTGCGCCACGCATCGGGCCGGGCAACGACCGGGAACAAGGGGCAGCGGTGCGGTGGCGCATTATCGGCATCACCGGGGGCGTGTCCGCAGGGCGGCAGCCGGCCGAGGTCGAGGAGGCGCCCGTGGTGGCGCCGGGCGGCAAAGAACCTCGCGACGGCGTGTCAACGGGGGCAGCGGCGCCCGGACGGTGAAGCGACGTCCAAAGAACCTGCAGAAGCAACACTAGGCCCAATGGGCAAAGTGGTGGTGTCGTCATCGCTCAAAAAGGATAGCGTGCCAGGATCAATCGGTGTTGTGGACATGTCGGCGAATGGAAAGGAAGATTCATCGAACACGACATGGCGAGACACAATGATTCTATTAGAATGAAGGTCCAGGCACCTATAACCTTTGTGATCCGCGGAATAACCAAGGAAGACACATAGTGTTGAGCGAGGTGAAAATTTATGAGTGGCGGTGGATGACAAGTTAGGATAACAAGCACATCCAAACACACGAAGATGATCATAAGTGGGGGTGGTGCCATGGAGCGCAAGGTATGGTGTACGGCCGGCCAAGGTTTTTGTGGGGTGGCGGTTGAGGAGATATGTGGCCGTGTGAAGGGTATCGGCCCAATATGCGGGTGGAAGGCTAGCCTGAAATAGGAGGGAGCGAACAATATTATTAATTGTTCGAAGAATGCGCTCGGCACGACCGTTTTGCTGCGAGGTGTAGGGACACGACATACGTAGAATGGCGCCATGAGTGAGGAAGAACGTGCGGGCCGAGGAGTGGTCAAACTCACGGCCATTGTCGCACTGGACGGCCTTGATGGGGGCGCCAAACTGTGTACGTGCGAAGGCGAAGAAATTGGACAGCGTCTCAAACGTCTCAGACTTAAGACGAAAAGGAAACGTCCAGGTATAGTGAGTGCAATCATCCAAAATAACAAGATAATATTTATACCCCGATGCACTAAGAATAGGAGACGTCCATAGGTCGCAATGAACAAGATCAAATGGTTTAATGGCACGACTGGTAGACAAGCTGAAAGGTAGGCGTACATGACGACCTAATTGACAAGCATGACACAAGTTTTCAGTGGTGCTCTTATTACATGAAATGACCTTGGAACTAAGAAGCTTGGACAAAGCATCAGACCCTAGGTGACCGAGACGACGATGCCATAGGGTGGATGTGGCGGCGGTGGCTGCTAGGGCAGTGGTGCTGGTGGAAGGTGCAGCGAAGAACGGATAGAGATCACCCGAACTATTGCACCTGGCGATCACGCTCCTGGTTTGAAGATCCTTCACAGAAAGACCGAACGGGTCAAACTCGATGGAACAATTGTTGTCAATGGTAAAGCGGCGAACGGAAATCAAATTCTTAATAATGCCAGGAGCAACGAGAACATTAGAAAGAACTAGTGACCGACGCGGCATGATAAAAGAGGTAGACCCGACGGAGGTAACGGGAAGAGTTGCCCCGTTACCGACAATAATAGATGAAGGATAGGAAGGTGGAGAGGAGGAGGTGAGTATACCAGCGGTGTTTGACATGTGGGAACCGGCCCCGGAGTCGAGGTACCACTCAGTCGTGGGAGGAGGCACGTTGAGCAACATGGTACTGAAGTTGTCGATCAGCGAACCTTGATTCCACGACCCGCCAGCCATGGGCGTCCATGGAGCTTGTTGCGGCGTCGTCGGCGTAGAGGGCACACCCCCATAACCGAAGCCAGGGGGAGCGCCGAGGGCCCCATGCGGCTGCAGGTAGGGGGGGGCCGCGACACGTAGTAGGGCCGCCTGCCGCGCCGCGCGTGGAAGGCAGGAGGAGGCTGCTGGTACTCGCCCCGGCGGTCGATGTGCGCCGCCTCCGGCCGTAGGGGTACGGCCATAGCTGGAGGGTACCGCCCACGGGTTGGGGATCGGCGCCACCGTGGAGGAGGGCCAGGCCGGTAGCCGCGCCCCGACCGCCCTAACCGGCCCCCTGTCCACCGGGAACGCCGCCGCCGTTCTTGTTCTTGCCGCGCCGACGGTTGTTGCGACCACCACCACCACCGGTGTGACCACCGGAGGGGCACCGTAGGCGCCACCGTGACCACCACCGGCGCCGTAGCCACCAGCCGCCGAGGGCCGGCCGCGTGACCACCCCGCCCGGCGGGTGGAGGGCCGCCGTGACCACCGGCCCGGGCGGATCCAGCAGGAGGAGGACGCCGTGGAGCGCCGCCGGACCCGCCGGAGGCGAAGAGGGCGTTAGGGTTTTGAGGCTCGTCACACCGCGACGCCGTTGAGGTCGATCTCTTCAAGGAGAAGGAGGGTGCGCGCCTCGTCGAACGTCGGGAAGGGGCGGTGGAGCTTCAAGTGCGACATCATGTGGCGGAACTTCCCGTTGAGACCACGGATCATCGTCAGCACCAATGTCCGGTCGCCGACGGGGTCGCCGAATTCGGGCGAGCGCCGCCATCGTCTCAGGCGCCGGCAGTAGTCGGTGATGGAGAGGGCGCCCCGCTTGAACGCCGGGTGTGGGGCGGACGAGCGCCAGAGAGCGAGACTCCCGCCGCCCGAGGAACTCGTTCTCGAGGCGATCCACGCCGCAGGCACGGCGCGGTGGGCTCCTTGAGCATGACTCGCTGGCCGCAGATCGTCCCTTGATGGTGCCAAAGATCCACGACAACACAGGTGCAATCCATCTCGCCGCTTTTTTATATATGCGAAGCGCGTGGGATGGCCGTCGTCGGAGTGGACATGATCGGCGAGGACATATTTGCCGAGCGTGACGAGGAAAACCTTGCGCCACCGGTCGTAGTTGCGAAAAGCTTGCCGACGCGATCAAGGGTGATCGGCACCAACACCTTGATGTTGACGACATCGCGAGGGGCGGTGACGGCGCAACACCTTGATGTTGGCGTCGAAGGCGTCAAAAGCGCGGCGATCACGATCACGCGGCGTGCGCCTTGCGCGGCGCCGGCCGACGGCGGCGCTCCGGCCGGGGGCGCCTCGCTACGGCGTCGTGGATAGGGCGGCCTGGGATACACAAACAAGCCAAAGGAAAATTTTTTAAAAATCAAACCGGGCGCCATGGGAGGGGGAGGGGGAGGGGGAGAGGGAACCGGCGAGTGGATCTCGAACGAGGAAGGCCGGCGAGATCGGCTCTAGGCGCTCGAGCGGAAGGAAGGGAAGGATCGTGATCCCTGTGCGTGATACCATGAGAGAGTATTAGGGTTTGGTAATACTTGGATTAACCATCAATAGTGACAAGTGTTGAGTACATATAGGCCATTAGGGGAGCCACTAGGGGCAGGCCCATGGGCCACACGTTTACATTCCAACAGAATCAACGTAGCTTTTGATATGTAGGCATACGTAAATATACCAATATAGAATAGGCATCACAAACTCTGCTCCAAGAAACAAAAAATAGACTATGAGCGCTAAAGTGATATGCTGCTAATTTGTGGTGGAGTTTTGTAGAACAGAGCTGGTGGAGCAGTCCTAAAATATTTCAGATTCATTTTATAAGAGCAGGCTTTACATGGACTACTATATGGGTATGTGCATATCAAAAAAGGTGAACATATGTCTAAAAAAATGACACTGTAAATGAACCATGCCCGGTGGTCCACGAGTCGTCAGTGAGCGTGTACTCACTCTGTTCTTTAAGTCAAACTTTAAATTTTGATCGAATTTCTAGAAAAAAACATAAAAAATACCGTTAGATATAACACAGAATATACTATCATAATGTGCTCATTTTATATCATAGATGTTGTTACTTTTTTATATATGAAGTTAATCAAATTTAAGATTGTTTGATTGGTATGGATTCTAGGAATTGATTTTTATCAAGGGATGGATGGAGTATATATCAAGTTTCATGCACCGCAAAGCAGTGCCCCATAATGTGATGTGTGACACAAATAAAGCCACCCATGAGATTGGCTGACGGTTTGACAACCAAAAAATAGCACTGGTTTTCAGTCAGAGATGAGCTAGGTTTATTATCTGATCTGATTGATTAGTCCCCAGGTAAGAATAAGCTTGCCGGAATATTGATAGTGGGATATACAGAGTATTGAACGTACCGTGTGTTGTGTGCACTGCGCGCTGGACTGGAGTGACAGTCGAGCAGTCCGGAATGCATACGGTATTGACTTGCGGTGCTGATCCAATCAGTATTTTTTTTAAAAAAAAGTTCCGGAACAGAGCATGATGCTGGATGGAGGAGGCCCGGCGCTGCAAGCAACAAGTGGCGGTAGGCCACCAGCAAAAATAGTGACGCTGATCGATCCATCGATCAACCGCGCCCCGGCCCGCCTTATTATATATTAATGTCAAAAGCGGCGCACGAAACCGGGCGATCGATGATCGGGACGGGGGTATGGAAATGCGGAATACTCGCGACGCGATCGTCATAACGCCGGGCGCGTACGGCTCATACGCATCTCGCATGTCTGTCCTACTTGCTTGGCTGGGCGACGACGCTAACACTTGTGGCCGTTCTTTCCTCCCAGTCGAATCAACGGACGCATGACCCTTTACAGTTACACTCCACAGAGCTTCATTCGCCGTACGTCGCGTCTGAACGTGATCGAGGGCATCGATCGCATAGGCTAGCTGCATGGAATATTTGCCGTCGACGTGGCGTTGCTCGTCAGTGCACCGTGCACGGCAGATCGAGTGTGTGTAATGCCCGCCATACATGTCGACATATGTATGCATGGATGCTTTTTGGTCAGGGTCAGCCGTTGATGAGGCAAGAGGAAGAGATAAAGACAGCAGTGGCTCTGTGGCTCTACATGCTGCCTACGTGGCCGCGCCCACGTGGACTCCGCAAGTGCGCGCACGCCACATCCGCGCGCGCGCGAGGCTCCCTCGTGCCCGCCCGCTCCCGCTGCCCTCCTTCCCTCTGGGCTCTCTGGAGCGGCTGTGTCTGCATTGCGTATTTGCGTGCATGCACCGCGAAAGCCAGCGCGTCGTCTTGCATCGACAATAATAACGACTGGCCTAGCAGCCTAGCAACAGGACACTGCGCACTGTGCTGCGGTCACAAGAGGAGTACGAGTAGTAGCTTGCATTTGTCGCCGCTAGCAGCGCGGCTGGCACGCCGGCCGCTACCATTTGCACAGTACGCCATTCTTTGGGACCTCTCTGAAAGACGGAAACATTCAGTGTACTGTATCGGGTTGTAGTACATTCAGACGAGCTTTTAACTTGCTCCCATGTCCCATGCATGCGTCTCGAGTCTCGTAACGCTTATCCGATAGTAGATCCGAAAGGAGGTTACGCATGCACGCCTAGTACATGATTGTTTCTTTGTTTTACTGGTCGCTCTGGCCAATAATAGTACTAGTGTTCTTCTTATCACGCTCGCGAAAAAGGGAAAACAGTGTAGTTTTGGTTGGTTGTTTGCCGATCGCCGTCGTGAATCCTGTGGATTACATCGCCCTCCAAACTCGAAATTATGGGCATCGATCCATTCTTAACACTGTCGTGCAATTTGCTTGTCCGTAGTAATCTTTGGAGCAGGACGTGCGAAAGCTACTCCTTCGCCTGGCTATGCATATCCATCCATATACACCAGCAACCATATTTTAGCATCACGTACGAGTGTACCAGTAATCATGTGGCGTGAATTTTATCTGTAACTAAAATTCCTAATCCTCCATTATGTGCGGCTGTGCGCCCACTGCCAGCCCGGCCCCGGACGAGGACGGCCTCCGCTCTGGCCACAGTCGCTGCCATTGCCAGTAGGCCGGCCCTTCACGTGGCCACGAAGGGCCACCGGCGGCGTTACAGTACGTGGCGAGCGTCAGGGGCAAGACCGCCTGTCACCGTCGCAGAACCATGGACAAGGACGCTAGCGACTAGCGAGGGGCCCTGCCGCTGCTATCATGCGTGCAGCGACAAACTCGAGGCCCTGGACTATTTATTTTGGCCATTAGATTTGTTTGTACCAAATTTTATCAATACTAAACGTCCATAAAAGATTACGGAACTGCCCTTGCGCCAATTATTATGGCCAGTGGGCCAGTAATAAGTAATTAACAGACGAATACTACCACGTCTAAACAAAAATACAATTTCAATATGTCCAAATGAATCTTTGGTTGATACATAAATGTAAATATTAGTCATTACGTAATTTTACTAATCTTGGTTGATACATTTTTTTTTGATCATTATAAACTTAAATTTTTTGACAATTTAACACGGTTCTCATAGTTGTTTTTTTTTTGCCAAGGGAGTACACAATACGACCATCAAGCCACATGAGAGAAATTAACCATTCCAAATTATGAAATTACAAAAGTTTAATTTATTTTTTAAAAATATATTATTTTTATTATGTATCGAGACAGAGTGTATATATTTACGTTCATAGCAAAATCTTTTGAAGATATATTGTTTGTATGTATAACAGTTGATTAAATTACAGTATATGTTTAAGATGATGTCCATGGTAGAGGACTCACAGGAGAAAAGAGATATAATTATCTAATTATGAAGAAACTGTCTGACACTTCCATTTCAATCAAGGACATACGAAAAATGATAATGCAACTACTGGTATGTGTGGATGGTTTATTTTCTTTCTTTCTTTCTCTTATCTCCACTAAGGCCACCGAGGATGGAAACCACTCAGGCACCCACAAAAGTTTGAAAACCATTTATTAGCACCATGTTTATAGATTAAATTTTCACACCTATAAAGGAAAGACACACCCCTCTTGCTCTATGGTCGTATATATGATCGGTTTAAAGTAACATTCATCACAAGTAAATTGTAGTTGTCTCTCTTCTGTCTTTTGTGTGGAAATCTAGTTACATTCTTTTAAACTCTAAACATGTTTGGTTGAGATTCTAAAATCTGAAATCAAAATTTAAAAAGAAACAAATGCTGTCTCTTGGATTTTGTGCCTATATGTTAGAATCCTCTAAAATCTTAGTAGTATGGTTGAATGGGATTCCAGGATTTTTGAGATTTTATCCGGATTAAGATACCCGTGGATCTAAACGTTGCTAATAGCGCTTTGGAGTCTTTTCCATTTCTATTGTTCACTGTACTTTTGCTGATCCTATTGCTTACTATACTTTGACGTCGGCAGTGCTTCTAAAAATATCTGTTAAATAAACTAAAATCGTTTTCCTTCGAAATCGCCTTGACAATTAAGCTTTGAACAGTTGGACTGTTGGACCGAAGCAGTCGGTTGTTTGGAAACGGACAAAGTTCATTCATGGTAGCAGGGCCTTGTTTAGATGGCTAAAAATTGTAACCGAATGTCACATCGCATTAATCGTAAAGACGTTTCGTTTGTTAGTGGTAAATATCATCCTACCATGGAGTAATTAGGCTCAAAAGAATCGCCTCTCCATGAATGTACATCTAAACTGTGTAATTAGTTATTTTTTTTTACCTACATTTAATACTCCAAACATATGTCTTTTTTGGTGTATTTAATGTGATGTGATGGAGAGAAAGTGGGAAAAAAGTTAGAAATTTTTTAAGCCATGCCTAGATCATGTACGAAGGTGGCACAACCTTATCACCTTTATTTCTATTTTTATCTTTATTTTAAAGAGAGGTGGTTTGGCATTTCTGTCTGGATGACGCGTCTACCACATTTAGATTAGAGGTGACAAATTTCCTTTCTTATATATAACAAAAATAAATAAAAAGAGGAAGATCACAAGTGACAAAACCAGTGTGTCCGGTGGGAGGTCAGCACATACACACCACCACCAGTGTGTTTGGTGGTCCGGTGCGATGTTTTGTTTGTTTTGCATCATTACATCGCAATGGCTTTGCACTGTTCCTATCATCATCATCATCATCACAAGGTTAATTGACGCATCCAGATCGCTCGTGACGAAGCCAAACTGTTGCGTTATCCCACTCCCACGGCCGCGTAATGGCGCCCACCGTCGGCGACAGCTCGGCGGCCTTGAACCCGTGGCCGTGGCCGTGCGCTAAAGTCCAAAGCGCCGGAGGGCAGTGCCGTCATTCCGGAAACAGCCTTATCCGCTTCCGGTCGGTCCCTCAGTCACCCTCGTCGTCTCGCTCTGCACGCAAGCAGCGAACCCGCCAGTGCACCCACTGCTTTCAGCTTTCCGGCTTCCATTTCCACCCTCCTCGCTCTCTCCACCAGTCGTCACACGTCCGGCGCTATAAAATCCAACCCGGTGCAAGTTCCAAAACCATAGCCATCCTAGTCTGTCCGGGCACCACACTCTCGATCGCACTCCGCCTCTCAGCTCCGGTGAGGTTCGTTTGTGGTTGCGGCTTTCCGCGAAGCGAAGCTTCGGCACGGTAGAGCGAGCTAGCAAAGTCGCCAGAGCCACAGGTTCTGAACTGATCGATCGATCGGCAATCGGCATGGCCGGGAGTGCGAGGTCGGCGGCCGCGAAGCACGCGTACCGGATGTTCGCGCCGTCCAGGGGCGGTGGCGGCGCCACGACGACGACGACGAGGGGACCCGGCGCGGAGGAGTTCGACGAGTCGGACGTCGTCTGGGGCGCCGCGGCGGCGGACTCCCACTACTCCAGCCCCGGGGCCGACGCCGCCGGGTGGGCGCGCCCGATCCCGGCCAGCTCCTCCTCCCGCGCGGGGCGGAATAAGAAGCAGCCGGCCGTGGACGGCGGCGGCGCGGCGGGGTCGCTGCCGATGAACATACCGGACTGGCAGAAGATCCTCGGGGTCGAGTACCGGGACCACCACTACGCGGGCGAGTGGGAGCCTGACGCGGACGACGGCGGCGGCGGCGGAGGGGCGGAGATGGTGCCGCCGCACGAGCTGGCGTGGCGCGGCCGGGCGGCGTCCATGTCGGTGCACGAGGGGATCGGCAGGACGCTCAAGGGCCGCGACCTCAGCCGGGTCCGCGACGCCGTCTGGAAGAAGACCGGCTTCGAGGACTGAGCTGCTGCTCATCGGTGACGCGCGCGCGATCCACCGCCGCGGTGCCGCGAAGCGCCGGCGGGAGATCGAGATGCCTCCCTCGCCGCGCGGTTAAGTTGCCGGTTGGTGACTTGGTGTAGGTATCGGTAGGTTAGAAAATGAGAGTGCTGCTAATTGCTTATCTCTTGATTTCTTTTTGTATTCTTGCTATCGCTTTTCCTTCTTTTTCCTTTTGCGTTGCATGCTTATAAGGGGAAAATGTCGGTGTAGTAAGCTTTTTCCTCTTTCGTTCATGTTGATTGATGAATGATGCGAGCCAGATGGTGGGGGTGTTCATTCATGGTGTGACAATTTTAAGGGCACCTGTGTAGAAAAAGGGACGAATTTGTACAATTGATCAGTTGGTTCATCCCCTTGTAGTATGTCTTTTCGTTTGTTTCGATAATGGAACTGTACTACGTTGCTAGTACAAATCACTCTCCATTTCTTTTGGACGAGTGCTACTGCTCCGCTTTACTGTACTAGACTAGATCAGTGTACCAATAATGGATGCAAAGATAGCACCAAACGATCGATCGATGTGAATGAATGAATGCCGATGTAACGGGAGGGACGGCCCACCGAACAGAAGGAAGGAAGACACACACCGAATATTTCTAGCTTCGATACAACTTGCTGACAGCAAAACAAAACGTACTACGTTGGGTTCGAGGCTGGATTAAGAAAACACGGACAGACAGCATGCTGCGAGTCTCCGCGCCTGCAGAGCAGAGGAGGAGGTGGTCTGGGCTTCAATAATTGATGGATGGATTGGATTAGTAGTGCCAGGATGCTGGATTAGCCCGTGTGTAATGGCGTGGCGCGGTGTCGTTTTCCCGGCGCGGCAGCGCGGCAGCTGGATAAGATCAGGTTGGCCCGCGCCGGCGCGCAACCCATCTTGCTGCACTGCACACGGGAAAGCCGGAAACGAAACCGTCAGGACGAGGTGGACGACTTGCCGTCCGACCGACCCGACCCACCGCTGAGTCGTGCGTGACGCTCACTGATCCCAGCCGGCGCGCTAGCTGCGTGATTTTAAGCGAGAAACGGACAAGGGAGTCTCGTGGCTTGGACGCCGCCTGGCTGACGAGACGTCCTCGGACTCGGCGGCTGAGTCAGAGCACTCTGTCTGCGGTCTGCCGAGTTTTGGACGGGACACGCGGGGTGGGTGGCAAGCATGCATGCATGCTGCAGGTGGTGCACTCAGCACTGTCAGCAGCAGCACTCCGCGGTGGCGGGCGGAGGGCGCGCTCCCCAGGTCCAAATTTGTCGCGTCCGAGCAGCTGCCTGTTGGCCATGCAGCGCGCGTGCGTCAGGGGAGGGCAGCGTATCGGTATCATGCCTGCCGCGACCGTGCGCGCTGCATGCGCGATCCTGGGTTCTGGAGAGAGGCTTCTACCGCGATCCGTGAGAGTCACCGCGGCCGCGCTCACTGGAAACCTCCGCGCCACGATTGCCGTTCGACTGGAGCACCACGTTGCTGCCGGTTGCTGCTGCGCTGCGGACCCAAGTGGTGCTTGTCGCGTGGGCGGCCAGACGTGGCGACCGGCCGCGGCGACAGGCGTGCGTGTCACCTGCCGGGTAAAGGCAAAGGCAAGCGCGGCGCGGACGGGAACGGCAAGCTAGTTTCTGTGGGCTGATCCGTCGTCGCGCGAGTGCCCCGGCAGATGGTTTTGAGCGAGTCAGTGGGCGTGGTTGGCGTCAGGTTAGGATTGTTCGCGCGCGGGCCGGCCCTCGCTCTCGCCCGGCGGGCCACCGGTCCGATCGATATTTTCTAGAGGTTTCTTGGATCTGCCGAAACGGGGTGTCCGGTCCCGAAACGGCAACAATTTCCCCGACGTTGACACGACGGATAACCGCCGTTCCTATCCTACCCACTGCCGGCTCCTCCCTCCGGAACTGCATCTGCAGCATGCACTCCATGTCAAGACAAAGCTCTATCCAATAATTAAGGGTTTTACTGACGTGTCCACGCTGTACGAGTAGTGCTCACAATTGCTTCACGATGGCGATCGATCGGCCAATGAGATCCTGAAACAGTTCCTTCTCTCGGCGGCACCTTGGTGCGAAGTCAGATCGTACTCGAGCTAACAGTGGTCGGTTGGTCACACTAATAGCCGTGTCTGTCGCTCCAAGAATTGGGATGGGATCATCTTCTTGTCCCATGCGAAACCACTCGAAATCCGTAGCCGTAGCCATCACTTCTCTGCTCAGAGCTACTGTGTTCTCAGTCGTCATAGAGCACTGTTCAAATGCGACAATTGGCTAGTAGAATCCGCACATTGTGACCATCGATACAACTACGTACATGGTAGTATTCAACAGCCAACGTACGTTCAGGCCATATCCTGTTATCAGAAAACGGCCTCCAGGTCAACACAGAGTTGCAGTCCCTGCAAGTTGAGTTCTGGACTCTAAAATTCCGTTTCCACACACAGGCTCACAGCTCCGAAAGTCTCTGCCTGGCGTCAAATCAAACATCCTAAATTCCTAAAGGCTCATTGCCGCACCGGATGACGAAGCTCCAGCGAGGACCTGACGACTGGTTTAGCCAACCGGATGAGGCAGGCGGGTTAGCTTTGGACGAGACGTACATGCAGTTGTGCGCTGTGCCGAATTGCCAATCGATGCCGGTCTGAACTTCTTAAGAGCCCAGACAAAAATTTATAGTGGCCCTCGTTATCTCGTATGACGCCCCTGCTTCGTGGTGACGTGATTTGCTTCATGACTTTTGTGTCAAGTATCCCCGCCAGTCAAGTCCTTCACTTTCTTCCTTCTAGTCACGCAATTAGGCGAAGAAGCATCTTTCTAGAACCAGCACCAAATCACAAAGTGTTTTCTTTTACTACTAGGCACCATCGCAGTACTCCCTCCGTCCATGAAAAAACATCTTATCAGAATATTTGTCTCCGAAAGAATCGAATCTAGAGGTGAATGGCTCACCGTTGATCCACATTAACCTCTATCTCTCTGCCGCTATTGGATAATTCAAACGACACTACTTAATGAGGCTTCTCGGTACCAGAGAGCTGTTAAGGTTAAGTATTTTAATGAAGGACAACATAATTTCTTATCTCCGCCACTAATCTTCCTAAAGTTGCTAGGAATTCATTCTTTCAAAGACAAATGAAGTATATACTCTGACAACACTTGCGCTGGTATTGTATTGGGTACATAAGTTTGATCACCTTTTTTCCCCTCAAGATGGTTCGCAAGTTTTGCCTCAAACCTTTTTTTAGCAAGAACTTTTCCCTCAAACCTTTTTTTTTTTTAATCCTGAACGGATTAGTCCAAGTGTTTTTATTTTGCGTCTAATCTACTCCCTGTCTTGATGAATCAAACGAGAAATGCTTCACCGCAATCTCAGCACCTCCAAGTAACTTGCCCTAAAATATAACAAAATTGGAAAGTGAAGAACCATCGTTTGTTTGTGTCATGTCTGTAGCATTCATACATAGTTGCATTCTCCCTTGGCAAAGCCACTAGGATGGAATCATGGAGAAATGGACGACTGTAAGTGAATCGTCATCCAATGCCCTGCCAATCATGTAAGAGAGATTGGATGACGATGCTCCTGAAATAAAAGAAGAACAATAAATAAAAAAAACAAAGAGAGAGGGATATAACAGCACATTGCGGCATATGCCCCCTTGGTTGTTAATAAAAAAAGTCTAGTTTCTCTCCTTTAACTCTTGGTGAGAAAGTCTGTTTTTCTTCCTAACCTCCAAAACCGGACAAACCACCTCTATCGACTTTTCAAACCATGTGTTTTACCTCCCCGGAGTAGTTTTGTCCTTTTGTTTTTAATTTATTTAACTAAGTTATAAATGATCCAATAAGTATGAAATTTTTAATGCAGTTCAAGCATACAATAATTATGTCACCATAAAAAATCACCACAATTGGACCATAGAAACAGAAGTTATGAATTATGCCAATTAATTAAAAATATATATATCTAAATCTACAACAAAAACGTTATACTAAAGCATACCATATTATAAAATTCGGAGTCCAACAAAATTGGATTTCAATTTTACCATTTTATGTGATTTACTATCTTTTTTCAAAGGTTATGACGCAATAAATGATAATAAAAAAGAACAAAACTGTTTTTAAATCCGCTCCAAGTAAGGTAAAATGCATAGTTTGAAAAGTAAGGGGAGGTGGTTTGTCTTATTTTGAATTCGAGAGAGGAAAAGTTGGAGATGGATTTTTTACCGTGTATTTGGTTCGGGATCGGTGGGTTGGGTTGGCTCCGACACTCATTTATAGGGATGACTCCAACCCTTCTCTCATGTTTGGTTAGCGAGGTTTGAGTTTGGGTTAGTTCCATCCCTTCTTTTTTTTGGTTGGAGGGATGAGGACGTAGAATAGATGGCAGTTTTCACAGTGGGGCCCCCATGTCATACACTGTACCCTCATCTTCTTCTTCCTTCCTCCGTTGCCGGACAGCCACGCTCTGGATCTGAGGAGCGCCCCGCCGCCACGCCATGACAGCGGCGCCCCGTAGGCCCGCAGCCCTGCAGCCGCGCCCTGCCACGGTCGAGGCCGCCCGCAGCCCCGCCCTGCCATGGCCCGCCGCCACGCCCCGCCTGCGCACCCTGCCGAGGTCGAGGCCGCGCCGCGCCCTGCCATGGCCCGCCGTCAAGCCCCGCCTGCGCGCCCTGCCGAGGTCGGGGCCGCGCGCAGCCGCGCCCTCCTCCTTCCTCCAGCGTTGAGGCCTACCCAAACGGCGGTGCGGGCGTTGAACTGAGGCCCGAAAGACGAAACTCGCTGAAGTCCGAAGCAGAGGCGAGTGGGCAGTGCAGGACTGCAGTCTGCAGATTGATGCGTCGCGATGGTCACCGGCTGTCGTTCTCGGTGTCCGAAGGAACAGTTCTCCGAAAACTCCTTAACGCAACCGTGCCACCAATTGCCGCGGACGCATAGGGATCAACGGAATCCATCCATCCATCGCCCCCATACGGCCCTGCCACCGCGCGCGACATTAACTCCGCGCATTCAAGCTCCTCACTGCGCTCCAACCACTTTCCCGCACCATTCATTCCTTAAATGCACCACCCATCCTGCGAGGTCCAGACCAGAGAGAGACGAGAGACTGCACTCGTCTTCTTCGTATCCTAGTATAGAGAAGAAGAAGCAGAAGAGAAACGGAGATGTCCAAGATGGTAGAGGAGAAGGCGGCGGCCGTGGGCGGACTCGGAGGAGCCGGGGCGGCGGACGCGGCGCAGCAGCAGCTGGCGGCGGGGAGGCCGCGGCTGCGCGGGTGCGGCCCGTGGAGACGCTGCTGCGCGCGGCGCCGCTGGGGCTGTGCGTGGCTGCCATGACCGTCATGCTCCGTGACCAGCAGAGCAACGAGTACGGCACCGTCGCCTACTCCGACCTCGGGGGCTTCAAGTACCTCGTCTACGCCAACGGCCTCTGCGCCGCCTACTCGCTCGTGTCCGTCTTCTACACGGCCGTGCCGAGGCCCGCCACCGTATCGCGCTCCTGGGTCGTCTTCCTCCTCGACCAGGTCCGTTCTTGCTTTCCGCCTCTGCTGATCTACTCACTGCAAATTTTTTCACACGGTTGTAGGTGCATGTTGAGAATGTCTTTTTCTGCCAGCATCACGTGACGAATTTTATGGGTAACTAGCTACACATATACGATAACATAAGTATAAGCGTTTGTTAGTAAGCACAATTGCACAAAGCATCTAACTGGAACAAGTTATTCTCAATGCTTCAAGTAATGAGTTGATAGTACCATTTCTAAAAAACTTGACTCACGGTTAATTTGATCAGCGGCTTCTTTAACTCAAAAGACAACCATAGATGGCAGTTCCAAACTATATATATTTTCTGCTACAATGACAATGCAGAACTGCATACAGTATTGTCTTTCCCAACTAACAAGCGAGGAGGCGTCTGGTATGGTGGCGCTTTGCAACAGAGGCGCAGCCACGCAAGAACCTTGATGTATCTCATGGCATGGGTCCATCTCCGGAGCAGGCAAGGCAGCTAGGAGCTGATGACGGCGGTGGCACTTGGATCCGAATATTCTTGAAGTAAATCCTTCATAGGGACGAGGTCGCTTCTTGAGTCATTCATCTACTCAAATAATCACAGTTCAGAGCCAATTGTTCCCTTTCTTCTGAACTTAAAATAGGCATCCCATGTGCAATAGCCAACTGCAACAAGTTGAAAGTTCAGAACTCGAAACAAGCAACAGAAATTTCCCAAATTGGTTATTAAAAATGTGAGGACGACAAAAAAAAAAAAAAACCCAATGGTGTTGACTTTCCTCAAGCTCTGAATATTTTGGCATGTCATTTGTATACAACCACCATATGAATCTCCAAGCTAATTTAAGGACATGTTTATGCTTCTGCATCTAAAAATGCATGGAATCACTAACTCATAGTTCTACAGGTTGAGTGATTCAACAAACCAACAATACACCACTGCGTTTCAAAGATTGAACACTTTTCAGAATCTGAACTGCATGCAAGATCCAAGAAAAGTTACTTCCATAAGAATTTATGGCACAACTTGGGCAGATGATAATTCCCACTTTACAAATTCATATATTGAGGTACCCATAGGCTTGCTACCTTTAACCGAGACAACTTGGGTTATGCCGTTGAAATATCAGGACCATGTGACTCGTAGGCTTCATGAAGAATTCGTACAATTGGCTATAAAAGAACATAATCCACATAAGTTCAAACAGCAGTGGTCACGAGTAAACAAGGCTAGACTGAAGTTAGATGACCTCAATAGGAGCAGCCATCCATAATTTATTATTTTTAATCAAAGAATGAAATGGCCAGCTAGCATAACAAACTAATTAAGTGATTATTTAGTGAATCAAGAAACAGATAGAATACGTTCCAAACACTAATGGTTAGAAAGTCATCTTCAGTTGAGTGGCAAACACTCACAACCAGGTAACAGTTCTGTTGGAGTATGAGTATTAGGCCCATGAGGCTAGGCCCATGAGGCCCATGTAGTCAACTATATGACTACCCTTCTAGGGTTAGCCCTAATTGAGGAAAAACTAATTCTATCATGGTATCAAGCTGGTTCTTTCCCCACCCTTCCCTCTCCCTCTCCCCGTAGCCGCCGCCGGGGGGCGGGCCGGGCCGCTCTCCGCCCGCCGCCGGCGCCTCCATGGCCGGCCACCACCTCCTCCCCTCCTCCCCCGGTATTTCTTTGAGTTTCCACCACTTACCTCCCAGCGGTCGTGGGCCCGGGCCGCCGCGGCAGCCCTACATCGCGCCACCGGTTCCTGCGCCCGCGGGCCGACTCCACGCCGGCCGCCGCCCTTCTCCCGGCGGATCTGCGGCTGGCGGCGCGGCGGGCGCGCGCGCCACCCTTCCGTCGCGACGGGTTCCTCGCGGCCGGTTCCTCTGCTGCGGGGCGGCGATGGCCGTGGTCGGGGCTTCTCGAGTCCGGGCGGGGACCAGGGGGGGGACGGACGGCGACGCGGAGGACGCGGGGACGGGAGGGGGCCCCGCGGACGACCCCCCTCCTCCCCCCCCCCGGCATCCACCCGGTCCCCGCCTCCCTTGCGCGCGCCCCCCCCGGCCGCTTCCCGCCCGGTTGGTAGTGGATGGCTCTCCTCTCGCCCTATGGTGGCCCCGGCCATATGGGATGCCCATGTGGACTCCAACCTTGG
This sequence comes from Hyparrhenia diplandra, assembly GCA_015847255.1. Taxonomy (NCBI): domain Eukaryota; kingdom Viridiplantae; phylum Streptophyta; class Magnoliopsida; order Poales; family Poaceae; genus Hyparrhenia; species Hyparrhenia diplandra. Next base: position 106,007 of record JADLZK010009783.1, read on the forward strand.
TGACCGCCGAGGGCGGTGGGAGTGCGGGTACCAAAGCACCAACCCGTTCCTCGCACCGCCTCCACCGCCGCCCACCTTGCTCTCGCCGGCGTCCGCTCTCACCAACGCCCTCGCCGCTGCCGGGCCGAGTCACGCGGCGGGGCAGTTCCCGTCAGGGAGGGCGCGGTCGCTGCCTGAGCGCGGCGCGTGGCGGGCGATGCCCGGGCGCCCGGATCGCCACCGTGGAGCACCTTCTCGCCGCCGCCGCTCCCGACGGCGGGGCTACCTCCCTCGCCACCGCTTGAGGAGCCGGGCCAGGGCGGTTCACCGTCTGTCGTCCTCCACGGTGGTCCCCCCGGCACGACCCGGCCGACCCGCCTTGTGACACAGCTCCACTACCCGGTGGCGGGGTCCGAACATCCGCCTCCGGTTCCCGGTCGTCCTCGGCCGGGTCGGCGTCCCACGGTTTGGCGCGACGGGTCCTCCTCACTCTCCGCCGCCACGCCCTTGGCGACCACGTCTTGTGCGACCCCGGCATGCCACCTACCCCCTCGTGGGTAGCGTGCGGGCGACAAAGATCGTCCTCTCCTGGATCGTGGGGACGATCTCCGTCGACCTCCACGGCCTCCTCGCAACCTTTCGCGACGCCGCGCCGCGGCCCGGGCGGCACTTGAGGGCGGGGCCGGGCAGGGCCGAGACACGTGCGGCGCGGCTCGAGGCGAGCCCCGACTTCCGCCCGGGGTGACCCTCTGTCGGCGAGTTACGCCGCAAGATGAAGGCCATGGCGAGACTCTCTTGGCGACCTTGGGCGCCCGTGGAGGACCGTATCACGGTGCTCAACGTCCTCCGCGGCCTCGGCGACCGCTACGCTCACCTCCGGAGCATCCTCACTTTCGGAGTCGCCCCTTCCCCACCTTCCCGCGGTCCGTGGCGACCTTGTCATGGAGGAGCTCCGGCCAGGGAGTTCGGCTTGTGGCGGTCTCTTGGCCGGCACCCTCGTCCACTACGGCGCACTCGCCGCGACTCCACCTCTGCGCCCGTCCACTCCGTCGTCTCTCCTTGGCACCCCCCTCCCGGGCGGCGGTGGTGGGGGCGTGGTGGTGATGGTGGCCGCCGTCGCCCGTGGCGGCAAAGGCGGTGGTCGTGGGTGGCGGAGGCGGTGGCGGTGGCCACCCTCCGGCGCCGCGCCTCCTCGGGGTGCCCCCCGGCCCACTCTCCAAAGACCCGTGGTCGGGCGCATCTCGATGTGGCCCTACCGGGCGCCGACTCCCGTGGCACGCCTCGTCCACCGGCGGCCATGTTCGTTGGTGCTCCTCAGGGGGTACTCCTACACTACTCGGGTGGGCGGACCCCTCCGGCGCATACTCGGCGTCCCACGGGCTCTCGCCGGTACCTCGCCAGGGGCCGGTTGGTGGGACTGGCGGCCTTGGGCGCCTACCATAGCACGGCGTCCACGACCCCTCTGCGGGCTGAGTGGGTCGCCGACTCGGGGGGCCACGTGCCACACCACTCCCGACCCCTGGTATACTCTCGTCGATTCGCCCTCCTTCCTCCTCCCTTCCTTCGTCCATCATGGTCGCAAATGGGTCGTGTCTTCTGTCACTTCCGTGGTGCGCCGGGGCTCACGGGTCTTTTTCGTCTTCCCGATGTTCTTGTTGCTCCTTCCATGGTTCACAACCTCCTTTCTATTCGTCGTTTCTGGTGACAATTCTTGTTACGTTGAGTTTGACTCCTCCTCGGTCTTCTTGTGAAGGATTTGGCTTCCGGCGTCCTCTGCTCGGTGTGGCAAAGACGGGGCCCCTTTACACTCTTCGGTTTCGGCGTCTTCTTCCTCTTAAAATCGTAGGCCTTTTTGTCATTTGCTTTCGCCACCACTACCTCGTCTACTACTTGGGCACCGTCGTCTCGGCCATCGGGCGTGGCGCCTTGATGCGGCTTAGCCGTAGCTCGGACATTCGATGTACTTTCGAGCTCACGATGAGCATTTGTGTCATGCGTGCCAATTGGGCCGCCATGTTCGTCTTCCTTTTTCTTCTTCCACTTCACATGCGGCTCATGTTTTTGATCTTATACATTGCGACCTCTCGGACATCTCTCGTCATCGGTAACTCGGCTATAAATACTATTTGGTGGTGGTTGATGATTTTTCGCATTATTCGTGGACTTTCCCTTTGCGTGCCGTGCCGGAGGCTTTTCCCTCTCTTCACCACTTTTTCGCATGGGTGTTGACTCATTCGGGCCGCACCATCAAGGCCGTCGGTGTGACAATGGCCGTGAGTTCGATAACAGCCCCTCTCGTGCCTTCTTCCTTGAGCACGGGGTACAGCTCCGCATGTCTTGCCCGTATACCTCCTCCCAGAACGGCAAGGCGGAGCGCATGATCCGTACCACGAACGGCGTCCTGCGCACCCTTCTTCTCCAGGCGTCCCTTCCGCCGGCACGGGGGCCGAGAGTCTTCACACCACCACCTACCTTCTCAACCGCCTTCCTTCCATTTGCGCCCGACTCCCACGCCACACCATGCCCTTTTCGGCACCCCTCCTCGCTACGAGCACCTCCGTGTCTTTGGGTGTGCGTGCTACCCCAACACCGCCGCCCTTTGCTCCCCACAAACTTGCTCCCCGCTCGACCACGTGTGTCTTCCTCGGGTACTCTCCGGACCACAAGGGTTCTGGATGCTATGACCTCACCTCTCGTCGGGTCCTCATCTCTCGCCATGTGGTGTTTGATGAGTCGATCTTCCCCCTTCTCCACCACCCCGGCTTCCCCTCGACCTCGACCTCTTTGAGATGTGTCCTGGCGACCCGGTGGCCCGACCACCTTTGCATTTCCCGGGTCCTACTTCACCGTGTCCGGCTCGCCGCCCGGGTGTGACGCGACTCCGCACCTTGTGCGGGTCCAGTGGTCTCGCCCCTCCGGGCGGCCTGCCTGGGCCCGGGGACACCGGTGTGCGCTCCTCCCGGACCGTGGCGCCAGCGGTGCACGTTGCACCGGGGGCGTTTCGAGCCGCTGCGCACCTACCGGCGCCGGGTTCAGCCGGTCCCGCCACCGCCCACCGGGGTGGCCTCTCCTTCGTCTCTGACTCCACGGTCACCACCGGTGGTGTCTTCTTCACCGACGACACCGACACCACCGGTGGCCTCCTCACCACCGGCTACACCTACTCCACCACCGCGTCCCCGGCCGCGTCTTTGTGTCGCCGGTGTACCACTGCCGTTGCTTCACCGCGACCGCGTCATGTTCACCGATGGTGACCTTTGACGCGGCGGGTACTGCGGCCCGAGCTCTTGCGGCGATGCCGGCGACTCCCGGTCTCCGGTACCCTCTTCCGTTCGCGCGCCCCTGTCCAGACCCTCACCGGCGCCGTGCAATGGAAGAGGAGTCTGTGACTCTCCTCGCCAACCGGACTTGGGATGCGGTGCCCGCCCCGCCCGGCTCCAACGTCGTCACCGGCAAGTGGATCACGGACACACAAGCGGCGGGCGGATGGTACCTGGAGCGGTACAAGGCTCATTTGGGTTCTTGGCGGGTTCACTCGGCGCCCGGGAGTTGACTATGATGAGACCTTCGGCCGGTGGTGAAGCCGGCCACCGTCCGCACGGTGCTCTCACCGGCTCTTGCTCGCTCTGGCCGGTACATCACGGTGGATGTCAAGAATGCCTTCTGCATGGGAGCCTTAACGAGACAGTCATTTGCGGTCGGCCCGACGGGGTTTGTCGACTCTTCGTCGTCGACATGGTGCGCCGGCTCAACAAGTCTCTTTACGGCCTCAAGCGGGCCCCTCGGGCGTGGCACTCTCGGATTGCGGCCTTCTTGGTGTCACTAGGCTTTGTGGAGGCCAAGTCGGATACGTCCTGTTTATCTACCACCATGGGGCCGAGGCTGGCGTTTTTCTTTGCTCTATGTTGATGACATTGTCCTCCACGGCCTCCAGTCCTTCACTACTACACCGCATCATCGGCGCTCTTCGCCGGGAGTTTCCTTTGAAGGATGCGGGCATGCTCCACCATTTTCTCGGGGTCTTTGTTGAGCCTCGTCCCCTTTGGACTTCTTCTTCACCGTGGCGGTACACTCTTGATATACTCGGCGAGCAAGGATGACGGGCCGCAAGCCTTGCTCCACTCCGGTTGATACCGGGGCAAGGCCGAGGCCGAGGGCGATCCGTGGCGGCACCCCACCGAATGCGGAGTCTTCTTGGTGCACCGATTACCTCACCTTCACCGACCGGACATCACCTACGCCGTGCGGCAGATTTTGCCTCTACATGCATGATCTCGAGAGCCCCCACCGACGCTCTCAGCGCTCCTCCGCGCCTCCTCCGCTACCTCCGCGGCACCGTTGACCACGGGTTCTTTGCGGGTTCACCGGTCTCCCTCCCGACGGCGGTGGTGTACACCGACGCCCGGCCGCCTCCGGGCGGGTGTCCCGACACTCGGCGCTCCACCTCCCGGCTACGCCGTCTTCCCCGAGCGGCAACTTGGTGTCCTGGTCGGACCCAGCGTCGGCCGCCGTCTCTCCACCAACCGGTTGAGGGCGGAGGACCAAGCATGTGGAGATTGCTAACGGCGTGGGCGAGGCTTCTGGCATGTCCGGCAACCTCCTCGCCGAGCTCCACCGAGGGTCCCTCTCTCGACCCGGGACGGCCGGGGTCATCACCCTGCGACAACGTGGGGGCGCCGTCTACCTCTCCACCAACCCCGTGCGGACCAGAGGACCAAGCATGTGGAGATCGATCTACACTTTGTCTTCTAGGTGATCGGGAAAAAACTAATTCTATCGCCCCATAAAAGATATTGGGTTCGGGTCTGCATGCATGTCCCGACAACCTCCGGGCCGACATCTTCACCAAGGGTCTCCCATCCTCGACCTTCACCGAGTTTAGCTCCGGCCTCAACATCACCCGTGGCTAGTTGCGTGCCGGGGGGGGCTCTGTGTTGTACTTCTTTTCGTGTCCGGTCTGCGCAAACTCACATTAGCGACGGTAGTTCGGCTAGGGGGTGTTGGAGTATGAGTATTAGGCCCATGAGGCTAGGCCCATGAGGCCCATGTATGCAACTATATGACTACCCTTCTAGGGTTAGCCCTAATTGAGGAAAAACTAATTCTATCAAGTTCTCATAAAAGATATTGGATTTCCCTATAGCAAACTAAAAGACAATCTGGGAGAGGTATTTACATGTTCACCTGAAGACCAGAGAACCAAACTTCTAATCTAAATCTTAATTTAAAATATATATATCTGCTTGTTAGTGGATATATTTGGCTCAGTATGTTGAGGCAATCAACTTGTAATAATCTAGATCACCAAAGGTAATTACAACTCTATTTTTAGCATCCACTACTTTGAACGGTTGTCCTAACCCAGCAATCTCATCTTTCGGAAGCTATCCCATTGTATCTGCATGACAACTTACGCAGTAACAGAATTGTCCAACCATTGAAAAAAACTTGATCTTTTATATTGAAGGCTACAAGTCTGCTAACATTTGCAGCTTGCATCTAGGGTCAAAACTAACAAACAATGATATCTTTAATGTGCAGAAAACCTCTAGAAGTAGTGATATCTTTAATGCAAGTGTGAACTGTACAAACAAACATAGGCAGAAACAACCGAGTTGGCGTTCATGGTACTGCTGTCAACTCAGGTTCAAAGCATCACTAAATGCAATCCAATGAAAACGGGACGTACTGGAATAAAATGGCCTGATTATCTTTTTCCATTTGGAAGTTGGAACTGATGACTCTTTCTTCTTTTACTTCTATTCTACTTTTGAAAGTTCAGTGCAGCCAAAGCACGGTAATAATTTAATATTGACAAGGTTCAGCCATTACCTCTTGTCTCTTGACTGATCTCATGATACTGTGAGAGCAGCGACTACAGTATCAAATGCTCCTTTTTTGCTCAGCTGAAAGGGAACAAAAAACAATTATTGAATCTGAGAGCAGCGACTATATCAAATGCTCCTGATCATTTTTACAAAAAAAATCGAATTTGGCTTCCCATTCATAATGTAACTATGAACATACTACACCCATGTAGATGTACTAATAAGCCTCCTGAGAAGTACATCTACACGAGTCACGCTAACGTCTATACTCTAGGTTCAGAGGGCACATTTTGAATCATATGGCAGCTGATATACTAATAAAACCTCCTCAAAAAAATGAAAGAGGGAGTCAGGGTGTGCAAAAAAAGCAGGGAATTTCTCATAAAGAGAAATGTGTATACTTTATATAAAGCAAGAATCAAAGGAAATGTAACTTGCTGCTATGACTGAGTAGGGAACATGGAATTTTGGCAACAAATAATTTAATTAGAAACTGTACGCACAACAATTTTATGGGAATTCAACAAACCTGACTACCTGAGTTGTATGATTGATCACTTTGTACATTGGTACTTTTATCGGAAGGAAGATGCACCCAGGGGCTAGATTACGATCAGCAACACCAGCTAGATTCGATTAGCAATTGATCAGGCTACGGCGGGCGGGGTCAACAAGCACAGCGCAAGGTGACAGATCCACGGACTGCTTCACCGCGCGCCAGATCCGTCCACATCCTTGCAGCCACCAGCCACCGAAGACGAGCTCGGGGCACGTGGGGCAGTGGACGCCCTGCTGCAGAACGGCTCGGTGGACGCCTCCGACGCGCACGGCGTGTGCACGTAGCTGCTACTCCCCAGCCACGGCGCCTGTGGCACGGGCGCGGCGCAGCAGCATGGACGCCGCGGCACCCTGGTCGGGGACGACCGCCGGAGGAGAAGGCGAGCTCGGGGAGGACCGGAGTAGAGGAGTGGTGATGGTGGTGAGGAGCGCCGCGCCCTGTTCCGGCGGCAACGGATCCGGTGCTTGGGGAGTCCAGATCAGGGCACAGGGAGGTCGGGTCCGGAGGAGGATGCTCGCCGTCGGCCATCTTGACGCCGGAAAAGTTGAGCTACAGCACCTTGGGGGTGGGGAGAAGGGAAAGGAGGAAGCAACTGCAGCGGGTCCTTTTGGGCACCGCTGCGAGTGGCCACCACTGCTAGCCGAAGAGCGCCGGCAGCGGCCGGGGAACTGGCGGCACTGGATCATGGCGGGGTTTTTTTTTTAATCGCGAGTGGGGGTGTGCCGGGCCCATGCTCTCGAGCTTGGGGCGAGGTGAAACCGTGAAAGTGAGATGGGGGAGCCGGGTGGAGCGATACTGCAGTGGTTGTTTCACTTCACCGGGGGACGATTTCTTTTCCCATGTTTTAGCTGTAGAGAAATAAGGGTACAAAAAAATTATTCTTCATGTGCTTGGCATATGTTTGTTGTGTGACATACTGCTACAATAATCAAGTAGGAGTATATGATTACTTTGATTATGTTGGTCGTTTCCTTCCATCAAGATTGTGTGTTACATTCAGCTGTAGTTTCCACTCTCTTGGACTCTGGAAAGAGGTGCGCCGTGCTCCCGTGCAAGGGGATTTTAGAGGATGAGTTCCTTCTATAGAACTCATGCGAAACTCGTGCCTGAACAAACAAATTAACACATCGGACAGAAATTAGCTTCGGCGCAGACTGTATTACAGCTTAAGCGATGGATTTGTTTTATCTTCATTTACATCGCATCTATTCTGGCAAATAACTGCACGCTTGAGTCCATCACACCTGCTGTTAATTTTAGCAGTTAATGCTGTTAGATCCTGTGCATGCTTGCTTTCAGACCCTGCAAAAGAATACTGATGGAGAGAGAAAACGAGATTGATCCATGGCATGTTTATTCTGCAGGTGTTCACGTACCTGATCCTGGCGGCAGGTGCGGCGGCCGCGGAGCTGCTGTACCTCGCCTACAACGGCGACAAGGAGGTGACATGGAGCGAGGCGTGCGGCGTTTTTGGCAGCTTCTGCCGTCAGGCGCGCACCTCCGTTGCCATCACCTTCGGCACCGTGCTCTGTTTCATCCTCCTCTCCCTCATCTCCTCGTACCGCCTCTTCAGCGCCTACGAGGCGCCTCGGTCGTCGGTGCTCGGCAGCAAGGGGGTCGAGATCGCCGCATACCCACGCTGAAGCCACCGGCCATCCATCGGAGGCTCTGGAGGGAGGGGTACATGGTTGCATGGTCGTTTCAATAGTATTCTCTCTCACTATGTGTAGGTGATCAAGTAATAAGGGCTTATATATATATTATATTATATATATACTTCGTTCATAGTAGTTGTTTGCTGCTACATATGATTAGTACAGCTCTGCTGCTGCTAAATTATGCTTGACTCCGTAATAATTATATAGTTTGCATCGTTCTTGTGTGTGCTAAATTGTTCTTACTACAAATGTAGTTTCTGTGCATGTTTTGTTATGGCAACACCTTTCTGTGGAAAACAATCCAATGGATGTTTCTAACAAGGTGTCATGACCCAAAAAGAGATCGCCGGAATAGGACCTAACAAGGGGAAACCGCCGCCTAGGGGGGGCCCAAGGCCACTGGCAAGGCGCCTCTGGCCGGCCGCCGCCGCCATCGTCCGCCGTAGAACGCGCCACGTCGGTTGCCGCAATTAAGTAAGGAATATTTAAGGAATAAAATAGGGAATAAATAGGTTGCTTGTAAAAGAGGAATTCTAATCTATAAGGAAACCTCTAGATCTATCTTAGCATGCAAGTCTCCCTCGGACTATAAATACTGAGGGCATGTAGTCGGTTGAATCTTAAGAAGAAAATAATTAAAGGGGTAACTCCCAACGGCTCTCCGGCTCTAGGCTCTCTCTCTCTCTCCCTCCCACAAGACGTGCGCCGCCAGGACCGCCGCCGCCGCTGCACGGCACGCCGCCGCCCGCACGCCACGCCGCCCGCCAACGCCGCGCCGCGCCGCGCCACCACCTCCACCGCAAACCCACGCCGCCCCTCTCTTCCTCTCTCTCTCCCCGCTACCTCGCCGTCATCAATCAACGCTCATCTCGCCGCCAATCGTCGTCATCACCACCACCTTCGCCATCGCCGCCGTCAAGATCGCCGTCGGACGTGTCAATTCCGCCTAATCTAGCCGGAATCGACACAAGGTGAAATTCCCTTTTCTCCCCGGGCATGCGATAGCAAAATTGTTGCAAAAGGTTACGCTTCGTCGATGGGCCTTAATTTGTGCGCTCCTAGTCCTAGCCCGCTAGGAAAGCAGCCAGTCGCTGGCAATTTGCAAACACCATGTCATCTTTTAAGAGTAGCTCCAACTGTTTCTCATTTAGAGCAAGTAATATAATACAGCCAGTAGCTCCAACATGTATCTTTTAAGAGTAGCTCCAACTGTTTCTCATTTAGAGCAAGGAACCTTACAGTCTTCTTCCAGCCGACCCATACAGTAGTTATCTTTTTCTAATTAATACATGACCCACTTGTCTATCTCACATATTGCCTTGGTTCTTGTGCCCAAGCCGGCTGTAAGCTTACAACCCGCTTCTCCTCTCTCTCATCCCTTCTCTCCTCCACATCAGTATTTAGCCGGCTTACAGCCTGCCATAATACTTGCTCTTAGACTTCTCATTCTTAAATGTTTCCCTAAACCTCTAAGAACTGTCTTTAACAGCTTTGCATTTGGAGTTGGCAATTGGGTTCTCATTCTTAAATGTTTGCCTAAAGCTCTAAAAATTGCCTTTAACAACTTTGCATTTGGAGTTGGCAATTGGGGCAATGTTGACAAAAGAGGCCGTTCTCGCGCAAATATATGCGCGCGGCATCCGTGGCATCCGTCCGTATTACAAGAGGTAGCGCGACATCCATGGCATCCGTCCGTATTACAAGAGGTGGAAGGGTATAAACATAATTTTACATAATTTTGTTTGTCTCAGGGTTTTTGATTAAGTTTTCAAGAGGTGGAAGGGCATAAACATAATTTTATTTCTGTCTCAGGGTTCCTGATGTAAGTTAAATCTGAGTTTGGCAAGTGAATTATGCCAAACTGTTGCAGATGAGCTCGTTACATAATTTTATTTCTCTCTCAGGGTTCCTGATGCAAGTTAGATCTGAGTTTGGCAAGTGAATTATGCCAAAATATTGGAGATGAACTCTTTTTTACATGGCATATCTTTTTAGAAGTTGGCAAAAACTTAAGATTTGCTGAGTAAAATTTGGTAAACTCATGTATATGCTCCAAGGGTTTACTCCTTGATTTTTTTTTGACAAAAACCATATATATTATATTAATTAAAGCAGCATTCTTAGAACTAGGCCCTTAACAAAGGAGCCCATTACATCAAGGTCCATATAGGACTCTGATCTAGATTTGTCACCGGAGCACTGGTCGCCGGCAGACGGCTATAGAGGCGCCACATATGCATGGTGTCGTTGGTGCGGAAGGGCCTCACCGAGTGTAGGCTTGAAATGGGTGAGGGCGGCGTCATGGAGTTGCTTCGCCGGCGAACCAAAGTTATTGTTGAAGAAGTCGCTGACGGGTAGAAGACCACCATTCCCAGAGCCGGTAGGTGGCTCGCTGCCGGACCGATTACGGAGGGACTGAAGAGATCTTGATGTAGATCGATGATGTGCTATTTGGAAGAAAATAAAATTAAAAAAGAATAGAAAAAGAGGATGAAGACTAGAGGGAGCCCTGCTGATGAGGATGGGCAGTAGTAGTTAGGCCAGGAGCCAGACACGCGTCCACCTATGGGGCCGGGGAGGACAACGCAGAACGCATGAACCGCACGTATCAAGGCAAATCAAGAGCTACTACTAGCGGACAACAGCGATAGTTGCAAGCAAGCACCGACAGACCGACGGTGTAGCCGCGCGAGACGGCGACTCATCAACCGTACTGCACACCGCTGACACGGAGCGCGCACCGGTGCAGCGCACGCTTCGCTTGCCGGATCGCGGCAGTAGCCAGCACGAACGCGACAGCGCCTCACGCATCAACAGGACGCCGCTGCACTTGAGATCGTTGAGAAGGGATCGGATGCTTTACCGCATTCTAATGATGCGCCCATTGATTCAGGTTCAGTACAGTAAGGTCACGCCACCACTGTGTGATCGCGCACTGCTGGTCGTATATTTCTTCATAGGCCGTCTAATCAACTATCCAATCAGCCAGTTAATTCCATCGCCCGCCACGCTAATCCTGCTGCTCCTCCATCCACACTGACGGATTAGTTTTGCAATCCCGACAACGGGAGGCATTTAAACCAGCCAAGGCCCGACACTTGCGCCACCAAGCGTGGCGACTTGCATCCAAAGTCATAGACATGTGCCCATCCCTTGACCTGCCATGATGGAATGCCCTGCCCTCCTGTTGTTGTCACGGTGGCAAGAGCAATAAACCCTCCTAATGATCCTGCTGCTAATCCCTGTCGCCTCTGTTGCATCGATCCTCCCTTTCTCCCCGTGTTGCCATCGGCGACAGACAGCGACGCGGTCGAGAACACCTACTTCGCTCTGTCCTATTGAGTTCTTTGTTTTTGACTTTTTAAACTTCGTGTTTGACCATCCGCCTTATTCAAAATATTTATACAAATTATAAAATAAATTAATCAATATTTAAGTATCTTCATTGATAAAATAAATCATAACAAAATAAATTATATTTGTGAAAAAAAATTTAAATAAGACGAAGATCGAATAAGACAAGCGGAATCCGGGGTGACAAAGTGGGACGTAGGTAGTACCGAACAAGCAAGCAAGGAGGCAAGCCGGGGACCGGCCTAGTGATGGAACCATCTTTGTCTCCTGGTGGTAGCTAGCTAGCTGGTCTCTCGTCTCCTCTCCTGCGTGGTGGTGCGATCTGCACCGTCGTCGTTGACGAACCTTGGTTGATCAATCAATCAGTACAGTACCTCTGTTGTCTGTCGTGGAAGATGACATTCAGTCGTTGACTATGACCAAGGTTAGTTCGGCACTAATTACATGGTTAATTCCGAGTACTAACTAACACTTGTGTGTCTGTGCGTTAGTACCGGTGGTTTCTGTCACCGAATTGATTAGTCAGCCGTGGAAATTCCAAGAGCTTATTCGGAGGCGAACAACACAATGATGAATGGATGTCAATGGAGGCGGCACTACTACAGTATACTGCTGCGGGCACTGCTGATCGTGTTAGCTGGGATGTCCATTTCGTGCAGCAAAGCAATATTCCTGGGCGACGCGAAACGGGCAAGCAGCGCAATTATTTTTCCGCGGCAGGCTGACGACAGGGCACCACCAGGTGAGGTGAGGCGAGGGCATCATCAGAGCATCAAAAGCAGCAGGGATACGCAATACTGTAGAACGCGCAGTATCCGGCTACCTGCCATAGACAATGGGAACAAATTAAATGCCTGGAGTTTCCCAAGCCTTCAAAACTTCGTCAGAAGTTGCAGCTGCTGCTCCTGTCTCTCTGGGATGCCAGAGGCTAAAGGTTTATGTTTAATGAACATTGAAATCCAAAAGGGCAAACGCAGAGCTTCGCTTCAGGATCAAGATTATCTTGTCTGCATTATCAGAACACGGCAGCCAAAGTGACTAAGACCCCTTTGAAAGGCAGGATTTTCATAGAAATCTGTTGCAGAAAAAAAAAATCCAGCAATCCTAAGGAGTACTAAAATTACAAGAAAAATACAACCTAGCGCGCTGAACTGAATAACCCAACCTAGCTGAACTGAATAACCGAATCAGCTTAGTTTCCTGACTCTAGCTAAGATGTAAACTCTCTAGGAAATCGAATGCATGCGGCAGAAAGCTCAGCTGTGCATCCGGCTTATTGCATCGAATGCATGATCAGTCATCAGTTGCCAGTGTTGTCGCTACCAGCGTCGCTCAGGATTGTGATCCTCCGCGCTGACTTCACAAACGCACTGCAAACAAACAAGTGGAGAAAAGTGAGAAAACGGGAACCTTTTTTTTTTCAGTTTATAGGCATTTACTTTTGCGAAGAAGTTTATAGGCATATGAAAGCAGATGGTTTTGGATTTGTACAAATACAAAAAGAAAATGCAATGAAGCCGCTGGTCTGCTCACCTGAAAGCCTCGTCGCCGACGTGCTTCACCTCGCCGGCGATGGTGCCGTATACCACGTGGCTCCTGAGATCAGCGTCGTTGATGCCGAACATGCTGGACAGGCGCGCGCATAGCTCCTCGAATGAGCCCAGCGCCGACAGGTCAAGGTTCCTGCCGACGGCGTCCGACTCCACGAACACCTTGCACTGCCCGGGTTCCAGCCCGAACTCAGACGCTGGACTGTCTCCAGACCACCACAATGTCAGGGACGTCGGCGGACTTCCACCGATGACGTCGGAGCCAGAGCGATCAGACGCGTTGGACGCATTCTCGTCGTCGCAGTCGGGATTGGACGAGCTGCTCCTTGTGGAGCTGTTGCTTCTCATCTGCTCCTCGGTCAGTATCGACCGTCCGAAGAGCATTATCCCCGGCGGTGGCTTGACGTCGTCGCCTTTCTTGGCCTCAGGTGATGGAGAGCAAGGCGTTGGGCTGATGATCTTCAAGTCGGTGGCGATCCTTGGCGCGGGAGGGGCTTGGTGATCGCCGCCGGACAGCAGGCTCTGCTGCAGATTGTTGAGGTGGAGATCCGAAAAGAATGGAGGGGCGAATTGCGGGTGCCTGGCTCCTGGATGCTTGCAGCAGCAGCAGCAGCGATGCTGTCCGGGACCGCCGGGAAGGGGAAGGAGGGACGAAGCCGTGGCGGTTCCAGTCGTGGGTTGGGGCGGGGTCGAAAAATGGCCGGCATTCCGACGAGTGGAACTCCGTGCGCGGCTTCTTGCACGGCGGCGGCGGCGACAAGCGCACCAGCTCGACCCGCCACGGGCACACGCGGTTCACGTTCCGCAGGAGCTCGGGCTCGTCCCAGGTCACCTGTGAAATTGGAGAGGCAAGCAACCACCACGATTTACCGAGCGGTTCAGAGGAAGAACGAAGACCATGGAGCAGGGAATTGATCGCGCTATTCTTATTTGCGTACCTGAAGGAGTCGCCACGGTGACTGCGGCCACCGTGCCGGGTCGGCCGGATCGACACCGGCGACGGTGCCCATGAACCAGCTGATCCGCGACACGTCCTCCGTCTCGAACGCCATCTTGAACCGCAGGCCGCGGCACCAGGGGACCTGCATGGACTCCTCGACGGCGGCCGCGCGCACGCAGAACGCCGGAGCACTCGCGCGCGGGTAGTGCACCACCTCGAACGGCTGCCCGGCGGCGGCCAGCCTCGCCGCCGCGACCACGTCCTCCGCCGGGACCTTGCCGTCTGACGGACCCGCATTGCCGGTGCCGCCGCCGTGGCCGGCGAACACGCGCTTGACGCGCCGCAGGCCTATGTGGACCTTGCCGTCCTCCTCGCGGACGAAGACGACCGAGTCGCCGACCTGGAGCTTCTTGTTGATGACGAAGTTGCTCCAGCCGGTGGTGAGCAGGTGGCGGCGCGGCGTGCCCCGGTAGACGTGGCGGAACGTCCAGTCGACGCCGTGTACGTCCGTGGCGGAGACGAACTGCACGGGCTTTTCGGAGCTGTAGTCCAGCTCCGGGAAGACGGACAGAGCGCCGAACCGCGGCACGGAGAAGGCGCCGCTGTTGTTAGCGTCGGACGGCGTCAGCGCCTTGGCGAAAGACAACGGCCTGGACTGCTGGCCGTCCCCGCCGCCGCCGCCGCTGCTCCCGTCGGTATCGCCCACGTCCGCCACAGGCTCCCAGGGGCGGAGCGGGACGAGGCGTATCCTAGCGTAGACGTCGTCCGTGTCGCGCTCCGCCATGAGCCTGACGCCCTCGACACGGCACGGCACGAACGGCGGGACGCGCACGCCCGCGGCTCGCAGGTCCACGTTGCCGGCGCCGGCGTGCTCGGCGTGTCCCCTGGGGAAGTAGTAGACCGCGGCGCCGACGGGCGGCACGGCGCACAGGGAGCCCGCGCACGCCTGCCACAGCTGCGGTTGCACGCACCGCCCCTCGGGCTCGGTGGCGGCGCCACGGGCCTCCTGCTTCGGCAACGCGCGCATCGGCGCCGCGAACGTGAGCGTCGTCGCCCCGATCGGCTTGGGCGCGCAGGCAGCTGCAGCAGACATCACAGAGCTGCTTGCGGTGAAGGATGTGGACTGATGGACTCTATACTGTGCTTATCCAACGACCCAATCACGGCCTAAAAATAGCAACCTCCTTCCATCGCCCAGGCATGCTTTGACTCGGTCGGCCTCGCATGACGGCAATCCAGATGGAAAAAGGAATAACCACACCGTTGCGTGCAGCTCGACCATTTTGTTTTGGTTGCTATGTATGAACCAGAATGGATACTATAATGTACACTAGCGGGTTTTTTTTTTTTTTTCAAATATTATAACCGGGAAAAATTAAGAATAGTTTGCATTTTGACACCCCTGTAGCAAAGGGCAGAATCCTAGTATATTTTCTGTGCTAACGCTACAATGACATTTAGACAATACAAATCAAACAACCAAATGGTGTAGATGATTTGGTGATTTTTAAAAAAAAAAAATCATCGATCACATCAAATAATATAATATTACAAAGTAACCAGTATTATTTTACATAAAATAATATTACAAAGGAACCAATGTTATATCCAAAGAAATTGTGACATTTCTTCCTCTTCAAAATTGGTGAAAGATCTTCTTTTGCATGAACAATGGCTAGAAAAAAATACGATATAGATTACATGAATGGCAATATCTACATATCTGCCTTTGGACTTTTAGTAGACACCACAACTTTGTGTGACGACAGAGAATATGCAAAGTTACTAACAAGATATAGAGGCATTTTTAGCATGCATAGAAACTATAAGAATTTCTGAAATAATAGGTAGATTTTGGAAAGTAATGCGGGTTCATCACTGAGCTATATCATAGAAGAACATTTCATACCCTCTCTACAACAAGGAAAGCCGAATAGAACCTGACACCAAATTGACCAATAAGTCCATTATCTTTGTTCTCTGGAGAAAACAGAGAAACCAAATTATTATCAACAAAGAAAACAATGGGCATTGTGGAACAGTAAAAAATATTGTTGCTAAATGGTAAAAAAAAAGTGCACCTTGAGCATTCCAAAATTTTGAGGTGCCACTTTGTGCAATGGCTCCAAGATAGTAGTCGCGCGCGGATTGTGCACGCACAGGGGAGCGGCGGCGGCGATGTGGCGCGAGGCCGCGGCGTGACCGGTGCGGCATAGCAGGCGCAAGGAGCCGGTGAGGACGGGCGGACTACATTGTTTCTTTTTTCTTCAAGACTCGATCGGTTCGGTTTAAACCGAAGAAATGAGCCAAAACCGAACCTGTCGGTTTTGGTCGAGAAAACCGATCGGTGCTTCATTGTTGGAAAACCGAACTTTTCAAGAACGAAAAAACCGAACCGAACAGTAGAAATTTAAACCGAATGCCTAGGCCGAGCAAGGGCTAATGGAATAGTTGGTTTAAAGATACGTACCAGGAGCGTGCCGACGGCGCAAGTGGCGCTCTTGACGACGATCGTCTCACAGGCAGTGGCGGCGCGTCTGGGCCAGTCGCGGCAGCCCTAAGGGCGATTCTATCGTGGATAGTGGCGTTGGCCTCAAGCGTTGGCGATGAGTGAGGTTCCTTCGATCCCGATGAGCGATGAGCGAGCATTGCCGGTTCTGCGGCGCTCGTCACGCTGTGGGTTGTTTTTTTTATATATATTTGCGTTGAGGAGGACGGGCTTCGAACGATGGTTGCCTCTGACGCGTGAGAATGTTCAGCATGAGGGTGGGGGTCTAAGACACTACATCAAACTTTCAATCTCAACCCTTGGTCCTTTAATTCGTTGGTTGGTGAACCTTCATTTAAAAATAGCTAAAACGGGACATTACAAAGAACTCCAACAGTTTTTTCATTTATTGTTTGGCGGTTGTCCTTGTTTGCCAACTCTCAAATCTAAATGCCAAATTTAAAAAAGTTCATCTCCAACGGTTTGACATAATTCACTTGCCAAACTTAAATCTAACTTACATCGAAACACCGAGAGAGAAATAAAATTATGTTTATGTCCTTCCACTTCTTGAAAACTTACTTGAGGAACCCTCGAGGCAGAAATAAAATTGTGTTTATGTCTTTCCACCTCTTATAATACGTATGGATGCGCCGCGAATGCCTAACGTCTTAGAGCGCGTATTTTTGCGCGCACAAGGCCTGATTTGCCAACTCTAACTAATTTGCCAACTCAAAATGTTATACTGTTAGAGGGAGTTTTTGGAGTTTTTTTTTTTAACAAAATTCAAGAATACCAACTTTAAATGTCAAACTGTTGGAGTCGCTGAGTAGAGATTAGAATGTCGTGTCGTGGCCGGAAGGTGCAGTTGCATTGTTGCATGGTTACAGCGGGCGGAAAGCTGCGGTTGCATGGTGCACGGTCAGAGCGGGCGGTTCGTGGCTCCCGAACACGTCGCACGCGGAGTGAGACGGCGAAATATCTGAATCTGAACTAACAATAAGTAGGATCTTTTTAATTTGCACGGTTGATATGATATGATCGACTGACTCCGACAATACATTGCCGACATGCGTGGAGTTTGTTGTCCGAAAAACACGAGCACGTTGAAGGTGATGGACTAACCTGTCCGAACGACCGAGCATCTTGGCTTGTCTAATTAGCTACGGTTATCGATCTAGTAGCAATGATCCGGCATGGACTGGAACTCTTCGCATCAAGTCGTGGAAGGGGTTGCTGGTCAGCGCTACTTTTGTCTGTCTTTGCTTCACACACCGAGATCAACGGTCTGACCGCGTGACACTCCATTTGCACCTACTGTACGTATATTTGTTCTGCAACCGGGACCACCGCCCACGTACGTACCGGAGCAGTCAAAGCCTCAAAGGATGCACACACAGATGCATCGTGGAACGGCCGGGGCCGTGTCTCTCGTCACCGGCGACGGGCGGGGGGAACCACCAGCAAGCATCTCGGTCGGACCAGGAGCGCGCGTGTGCGTGTGCCTGTCTGGGTGGTGTGGCTACTGTACCGCGGCCTCCATCGCATCAATAGATGCAGCAGTTCCTATACGGGCCCGTGTGCGTGCGTGTGGACAAGGACAACTACGGGACGTCGCGGGGTGCGTCAGCCGCATGGACAAGTCCACGTCGCTGGCGTGGGCTGGATGGGACGCGTGGCCGCATGGACAAGTCTTGTCGCGCTGTGCGCCTGCTGCGTGTCATGTGAGGGATTTTGGTCGCCGCCGATGGGTGCCGCTGGCGCGCCGCCAGGGGCCGGCCACGGCTGCTTCGACTGCCGGTGCCAACGCGTGATGCACTGTTTCCTGCCGCCGGCCGCGGGGCACCATCATCGCCTCTGCTTTGTCCATTGAGCCCCGTCGTCCTGTTCATCGGCGTACAGTACTAGGAAGGCAGAAACTTGTCTGCTCAAGCCAGTGCCCCGGGGTTCGATATTCCACTATTCCAGTGCCGTTGTTCTTCCTCGCAACATTAGAAAAAACATGGTGCCAGTTATTTATATCGTGATTAGGTAGTATACGTATGCTACATTGTACTGATGAAAGCACCGTAGAGCTAGTGCAAGTGAACGAACCCACGCCCAAAGTACGAACAACAGATGGAGTCTCGAGTTATAGAGTTTATTATGCATATACGGAAGATTTGATACGTCTCTGTATCTTGATAATTTGCGGGTACCATGTGTTGTGAATGTGACGACCGACCTCTTGTTTGAACCAGCACCATGTGGCAGAGTAGAGGAACCGGATAAGCTAAAAGCCTTGGAGCCGTTCTAAATTCCACCTCACACACACACACACACGAGAATACGACCTGAGTAAAACCTGAGCTCTGCTGGCACGTTTGGGCTAACCAGGCAATTAGCAGTGATTTGTTCTGTTCAAGTATTTGATTCTCCATGGATACGTATCCCTCCCTCGCTTATTTGGCGGTTGTCCACCTCACACACACACACACACGAGAATACGACCTGAGTAAAACCTGAGCTCTGCTGGCACGTTTGGGCTAACCAGGCAATTAGCAGTGATTTGTTCTGTTCAAGTATTTGATTCTCCATGGATACGTATCCCTCCCTCGCTTATTTGGCGGTTGGGGAATCTCGCTGTCCGACCCGTCAGTCTGGCTTCCATGAGCACCGTACGCATGAAATGGCTTCGACAGTGAAAGTGTCCTCCCTCGGGCCCGGCCCGATCGGAGGAGCAGCGGCACGGCAGCAGCAGGTTTGAGCCTGGCGTCAGTCTGCAGGCTTTGTTTTTTCTCCGGCGACACGACGGGACAGAGGTGCAGCTGAGTGATGTGACGCCTCGATCCGACACCACCACTATTTGTCCGTGTCCTAGCGTGCGTTTTGTCCCTATGCACCCCTCGCTTCAGCTAGCAGGGTGTTCACTTTCCATGCACAACCCAAAAAGTTCTACAGTTTTCCTGTCACATCGAATCTCTTAACGCATATATGGAAAGATTAAACGTAGGTAATTAAAATAACTAATTACATAGTTTGGCTGAAAAGTGTGAGACGAATCTTTTTGAGCCTAGTTTGTCATGGTGGGGACAATAATTACCAAATACAAACGAAAAAGTCTTCTGATGCCCGAACCCAAACTATTTTGGGTTTGCATGGCAAGAGAACACGTCCTAGGATAGGACTGATGACTGCCTCTGTCCCTCGGCCAGTCGGCCTGCTTCTTTCCTGTAGCAAAGTAGAGTAGGAGTAGACGAGTGTACGTACCGTATCTCTCTTGCACAGTGGAGTAGTATTGTAGGAGTATACTCCATGGCTGAATGGGCATGCATGACAAGTTCGTGCGTTGTTTCTAAAAAAAAAAAGTATATACTCCCTCCGTCCCTAAATGTTTGTCTCTAGAAAACCGTGTTTTCCTTACAGACACGCTTCCCGGGCGACATACATAAAGGGACGGAGGGAGTACTCAGTAGAGTATTTGGTAGAAGTTTTTCCAATGCCTGGTTGCAGTCTTACGTGATAATCTTAGTACGTGATAGAGAGCCTACATAAAAAAAATCACCTACTCACTGCTCGCGCTTTGTCGTAGAGATTGTACATGATTATTGTTGAGGTATCAACAAGAAAATCAAGCTCTCCGTACGTTCAGGTGTGATGTATTGTAGACCATTTGGAAGACTAGGGACCATGTGGTGTTCAGCAAGAAAGCATCCCGGCGCCGGTTCGGTTGGATCGCCCGGCGCATTGCTTGGATCGCGGCAAAGCGCGGTCGAGCTCGTGCATGTATATGGCCGGGTCGCCGGGGTGAGAACGCTTTGCTCGATCGAGTTCGTTAGGATTGGGTGACGTCATGCCATTTGAATTCGTACGTTACGTCGTTACATGCACCGTGCATGCATCAGCGGCATGGGTCATCAGCGCGGGCCTTTGCGGTGGCAGGCCTGCCCTTGACTTGGCTGAGTCATGCAGAGAGGAGACGGACCGGCCGGCCGTGCGGTGCTAGGCTGCCCAACACCGTGCGCACATGTTCGTTTCCACTTTCCTTCTGTCGACCGACCGTCGGCGGCGCACCTGCACCGTACCTGCTTCCATGTTACTATGCACATCAGCACACAACATCCGTGCTTCCATCGTCACCATTGGGGATTTGATGTGAGCACCAAACACACGGCTAGGCAAATTTGGATATATTCTAACCTTTTAAAAAATGGGCTCAGAAAATCTAGAAAATCAGTGCAAAAAATTTATGATCTATTCGCAATTGACAAGACATGTTGTCATGTTGATGACAACATGTCGATAAAAAACGTATATAAAATTATCATGTCGATCGTCACTATGGGATCGTCACTATAGGGTTCACACTTCCTCTAACTTTAACTAAGTTTATAAAAAATACATAAAACATTTTTATATCTCCAAATTAATTTATTATGCAAGTATATTCAAAGATCTAGTCAAAGTTGAAGATTGTCACTTTTTGGAAAACAAAAATAACTCTTTTTTTGTTTTACAGTTGTGTACCCTAGGGGAATTAAAGCTATAGTTGGAGCGACCAAAAGCCTCGCTACTTGGGTCCATTGACCAAGCTTGTTCGATGGTCAGGTGGCACAAGGAGAGGAAGTCATGTAATCGCCCTCGACCATGTAGTCATTGAGAAGTAATTATTTGGTCTTCGTTGACATATACTGTACTTTTAACGTCCCAAATTGTAAGACGTTTTATTTTTTAATCAAGTTTGATCATGTAACACCCTAGGTGTTAATTACCGTTAAGTAATGGATTTGGACAAAGACAAGTGTATTAGTTCATGATCGTGAACTCGAAGCATTAATTTCGGAGCAAAAGCAAGTTTTTATACTTGTATTTGGAGCCTGGCTAAGGACATAAGTGATTAGAGGGAACCATGATTTCATATGCTCCGCATCTCAACCTATATGTGCCTTAGCTAGTGGTTAGGTTTTTAAGATCGGAATCAAAAAGTCACATGAAATGATAAGTCATGCCATTACTTATATAGTGCTTTTCGGTGGCTCTATAATGTAATGGAACAGGTGAAGTCAACCAACCCTTGCCACAGTACTCAAATGACTCTAAATGAACTCTTCAACAAAAGCCATTAAGGGTTCATGTTGAGCAATTACCTCGAAAAATGCTTTGATTGGCTCAAAACCCTAGTTCGGAAGTTTATCAAGTTGATGCGTTGGATCGAAGTGGAACTATATTTTCTCGAGCAAGATATGAGGTTTGCTCTTTAAGTGAAAGTTAAGATTGTGAGGAGTACAACAAAAGTTATATATGGGTCAAGTCATGCTTTGGCTCCTAAGTGCCTCAAATATATCACTCAAGTTGGAAAGAAAAGTCGATTTCTAGGACTTAGAATATTCTAAGTCCGGAAAACCATGAATATGGATCGACGCCTCGCGTTCTCGAGATTTTGTTAAGCAACTTGAGTTGGACTAAAAATATGGATTTGAGTTTATGCTTTGAGGAATGACATATCAAAATTTGGGATCATTTGGATGAAGTTTGACAAGGTCTCGACATGTTTTCTCGATCGTCATTAACATGTCGACATTGTCGTGTTGGCATATGATTATATTCTAATGTGCAGTTAATGGTCAAGGTGTCTTAACAAGAAATGTAGAGCATCATTTGGAGAACAAATGTCGCTCTTGGCCCATCTTCAAACCCGCCCGTAGCAAGCCCAAACGACGCCACAATCAACCTCCTTTCACACGTGTCACCGCTCGATGGAATGTCTCAATGGAACTCTCGCGTCGTGGAGGTGTCCGCGTCCCCGAGCACGCCGACCGCCATTGACGCGCCCAACCCCGTGTCCGCGCTCCGCCCCTGGGTCCCGGTTGGAGAGGCCAAAACCACTTCTCCACTTCCCCGCCCGCTCTCCAACTCCCTCCGCTCCCTCCTCTCTCTCGCCGTCGCCCAAGCGTGCGGACGCCATGGTCGAGCTCCATGGCTATGGTCGCTCTTTCCATCACCACCGGCGCTAGCCCCACCTTCGAGTCGTGTGTCGCCGCCGTGTCCGCCTACTCCGCCCCAAACCTTCACGGAGTCGGAATCGCCGCGTGTTGCCGCCGCCATCGCCGGTCGCCGGCGGTCGCCGCCGCGCGTGTGAGCCGCCGCCCACCGCAGCCGGCCCGGGGCCGGAAGCCGAGCCTCGGGCGCCTTGTGCGCGGGCCCCGTGGCGCCACGTTCTCCTCCGCCGTCGCCCGAGCCGCCGGCCGAGCCGGTCCAACGACGCCGCCCCGTCCCGTTCTCGCCGTATACGAGAAGAGGAACGAAGAGTAGAAGAAGATAGATCCGTGATTTAAATAGAAGCTTTTCCGTGATTCCCAATGTAAATTTCTTAACTCATGTGAATAGTACTTTATACTTGTTTATGATTTCATAAATGTCCGTGGTCTTTTTTCGCAAAAGAGCCAAACCAAAAGCTTGAGCAGGCCGAGCGTCTTTGTTGGGCCGGATCTGTGCTGTTGGGCCGCCTGCCAAGCTGTCTTGCGGGCCGAAAGTTAAGGCCCGAATGCCTTTTTCTTTTTAATAAATGTTTTACTAATTCCTTTATGTTTGAATAGTGCCCGATTTTGTAATTTTCATATAAATTCAAATACTTGTTCAAAAATTCTGAAAATTTTTGTGTAGCCTTCCTATGAGTATGTCTACCCATGAAAATTATGAAACTTTGATTTTGAGTAGTTCTTGCATGATTTAAAATTACAATATTTAATTGAAAAATGCATCTTCCATGAATTTTAGAAAATAAAATATTTATTTAAAAATCATGAAAATTTATTTGGTGCTGTGTTTATGATGTGTCCTACTTGTATAAAAAGTTTGGAGTCATTTTGAAATGTTTAAATTATTTTCTATATTATGCTTTAATTTATTTATTAGAATAAGGATAGTGATTAGTGCTTGATGACTTAGGTTATGAATGATCTTGGGATTGCTTTGTGAAACTTGGATCATACCATAATCAAATGGTCCTTGAGAACTCCTTAGGCAATGGTGATGATATCTTGTAGAATAGTTCAACAAGTTGGTTTTGTTGGTTGCAACTTTATCGTGAAAGAAAGTTGTACTTAAGATGTTTTTCATTTCATGCATCATCAAGCATCATGTTTACCATTCCATCATGCTAAAGCATGCATCATCATCTACGTGTAGAGTATACGCGAGAGAGTCGGATCGTGTTGATGAAGCTTTGGAGAAGATGCATCCACCCGATGTGTTGGTGTCAAGTGTGACGTGGGTGGTCCAACCGGAATCTAATTTTCCTCGCAACACGTGCAAGCCCCGGTTCATTTAAACATCCCTTGTGTTTTACAAAGCTTTATATCACCTTTGCTTTATACAATCGCATTAGGTGATAGGAGTTGTGTGATAACCTAATTGATGCATTACCAATCCTTGATTATTATGATATCTACCTTGGCAACCCGCTTTGGTAAAAATACTTAGAAATGCTTAGCCAGGTGCTAAACTAGTTAGACTTTTGAGTCAAAATGTGACAAGTCTCTTATGATAGCCCGAATGGGCATTTGATGAACAAGGATGTTATATGATGAAACCATTTGGGATATGGTATTGAAATTTGAGACCGGTCGGGTAATTTGCATTGAGAATGGAGTCTCGGTGTAGTATTTCCGGCTTGTCGATTAAGGACCGGGGCGTGTAGGCCCGGTAACCGAGACTATGGAACATAATCTGCGCTGAGGTCTTTTGGCCAATGGCACGCGTCGTGCAGGCGTCACCCCGTGTCGGGCCGAAACTAGTTCGACCACATACTCCGGTAAGCCCGATCTCGGGGTGTCAAATCGAAAACGCATAACCGCTACCGGGAGTGGAGAGATGGCGGGAGTAGCGTGTACACTCGTGGGTTAAAGTCCGGATGCCCGTGGGTTAGATTCCCGGGTGTGAGGTGTGTCTTGTGCTCTCGGGTGGCGTGGGGACGCGGTTTCGCTTTTGAACGATCGAGTAAGGGTTGATATATGCAAGCTTAAGTGCTACATATGTCGTGGAAAGGACTCCCAATTTGGGTTAATCGGTTTCAAATCGCCGTGCTTCTCGGATATGGAGACTTCGGTTTCCCGACTTATATCGTAGATTAATTATGAAACAATAAAGAGTTGGAATAAGTGATGGAATATCTATGAAGTGTGTGCTCTAGTGTAAGATCACCTAGAGTAGGTGAGAAACTAAATTGGGATTAAAATATTGAAAGTAAGGATTCATTACTAGTAAGCTTTTACTCAAAAAAAGAATCCTTGACTCTTGCTAAAAGCCTTACCTTGAATCCTATTAGACCAACATTCCCGAAGTCTTCTCCTATTTTCTTTAGTCGGGTAAGTCTTGTTGAGTACTCCCGCATCGTGGTTTGTTAACCCTTGTTGCGTCTTGACTCGTCTTTGTTTAACCAAGGTTATGTCGGTGGGCTCGACATGATCCGGTGTCTTCTAGTTCTACCTAGCTTCAAAAATAAGTTAAGTTTACTCAAATGTAACTTATTCACAATTTGTAAAATTAATGTTATTATTCTTCCGACTCGATCTATATTTTTGTAACAAATGTTGTAATGTTGTAGCTACTCCTTTGTTGATCCTGGTATGAGTGGTGTAATCGGGGTTTCCGATGACACTCGGCAAAGCTTCTTAAGTTATTTGGTGCACCGCACTTCTTTGTCGAAGTTTTTGAGACAATGACAGTGGGCCCAAGAATTAGGAAGATCATTACGCATCATTTGTCTTATTAAAAGAATAGTATGAAATATCACCTCTTTCGTAAAAGAAGCAATTAGATTTGATTATTGTTGGACATTTTTTAATAAGACGACCGATTAAACTTAGGATCACAATAGTCAAACGTCTTATAATGACTGATTAAACTTAGGATCACAACAGTCAAACGTCTTATAATTCGAGATAGAAGAATTACTAGAGATTGCTCCCTCCCAAATAAAACGCAGTCACTTGTTATCCATGTAGGTTCGCATCAAACTTGCGGCTTTGCTGGCGTAATAGGAGCTGAGAATGGGTCAATGGGAGATTGTGGCTATGCGGTATGTATACGAAACAAAGCAAGGGGCACCTTTAGGAGGAGAGACAAGTGCGGGGTATGTGGTATGCATCAAGACAATTAGGAGGAGGACAAACTTGGACACCACGAGAGATTCGATCAATTAGTCTAAGCAGCAAACTAGTCCATTGCAGCACATCGTGTTAGAGCGGAGCAGAGTGGGGCAAATCGAGCCATGCGCGACTTTGGCGCATAGGTGTGCAAAGGGGTATCCTTTAGGTCACCTCCGAAACTCTTTAGTTCATGTATTTGTAATACATCTTTAAAAATTTGAATAAGTAGTACAAATACTTGAACTAAAAGGTTTGAGGTGCACCTAATTGTGACCAATTTGCACCCCTAGTGGCACATGTGTTTTGCACCCCATTAGCTCTCCCAACCTCACAACAAATGCACATAATTATTCTCAAAAAAAAAAAAAAAACAAATGCACATAATTATTACTTATTTGTGCTGAATCAATGTTTAGTCAAATCTTATATGTGACTAAGGCAATTCCACCTAGCATTTAATTTGAGCCTTAGTTTTAATTTGGTTTTAATTAAATATAAAATCTAGCCAGTCCAAATTTTAATCTAACACATATCTTTGATGTCCTAATCATAGTCATATACCACTACTCAATTAAATTGCGAGACATATCTTTTATGTCATACCAATACTTTTTTGTGTGTGTGTGTGTGTTGGGACATTATTTATCTGTTGCATACTCATGGGCCGGGCCAAATCTAAACACTAGTACTCCGCAAGGACAAACCTCTGTTTTCATTGGGCCCAGCCATTCTTGCATTCTCCCCATTGCCATCATCTTCCCAACATCCACGATCGGAAAAAGTCCGATTCCCTCCCCCAACTATCACGAAAGTTCATTTTTCCTCCTCCTCAGCGCCAAAACCGGACAAATCACCTCCCTCAACTTTTCAAACCATGCAAATTACCTCCCTCGAAAGTGGTTTTGAGGGTGGTATTGCTACAAGAATAACAGCGGTTTGTCTTTTCCTTTTTTAAAAAATTCGATTGAATCTTTGAAAAATCATAGTAAATCACGTAAAAATCATAAAATGAAAAATCTAATTTTGTTAGACTCCACATGATTAGATCTACACATTGAATATATAATATGATATGATTTAGTACAAAGTTTTTGCTATGAAGGTTTTGTCTTTTTATATATATTTATTTGTTTGAATCTTTAAAAAATTATAGTAAATCACGGAAAAATCATAAAATAGAAAATCTATTTTTTATACTCCATATGTGCATGTCTACACAGTGAATATATAATATGGTATGTGCAGATCTAATCATGTGGAGTCCAATAAAATGGATTTTTTATTTTATGAGGGCCCGCGGATTTACTATTATTTTTTAAAGATTCAACCAAATTTTTTAAAAAAATGGAAAAGGAAAACCGTTGTTACTGTAATACCGCATTTCTCAAAACCTGCCGTGGGAGGTAATTTACACGTGGTTTGAAAAGTTAAGGGAGTTAATTTGTCCGGTTTTGACGTTGAGGGAGAAAAAGTGAACTAACGATAGTTGAGGAGAGAATCTGGACTTTTCCTCCACGAGCCAACCGCCGTCTGGTAGTGTTCTGTTCCCGCCGTGGCACCCATCACCTCCTGCAGCTCTTACTGCCAGCGGCCGCCGGCCGCCGCAGATGCAGAACCCCAGCGGAACCATCCTCCAGCTCTACCACGCGGGCCGGCTTTCCGCCGCGCTCCGGGCCTTCGAGTCGCTCCCCTCCTCCCCCGCATCCGCCCCCGACATTCTCACCGCCGCTGCCTATGCCGCGCTCGTCGCGGCCTGCTCCCGCCTCCGCTCCCTCCCGCAGGGGCGCCTCGTCCACCGTCACCTCCTTGCCGCCTCCACCAAGGACGCGTACCTCGCTCGCAACACCATTCTCAGCAACCACCTCATCACCATGTACGGCCGCTGCGCCGCCCCAGACTCTGCCCGCGTGGTGTTCGACGGGATGCTCGACAGGAACCCCGTCTCCTGGGCCGCCGTTATCGCGGCGCATGCGCAGAACAGCCGGTGCGCTGACGCCATGGGCCTCTTCTCCTCCATGCTGCGGTCGGGGACCGCGCCTGACCAGTTTGCGCTCGGCAGCGCGGTCCGCGCTTGTGCGGAGCTTGGGGACTTGGGCCTAGGGAGGCAGGTGCATGCGCAGGCCATAAAATGGGAGAGCGGAAGTGACCTGATCGTGCAGAACGCACTCGTCACCATGTACTCCAAGAGTGGTTCAGTTGGGGATGGATTCACGCTCTTTGAGAGGATTAGGGACAAAGATTTGATTTCATGGGGGTCAATCATCGCCGGGCTTGCACAGCAAGGTTGTGAAATGGACGCACTACACATTTTCAGGGAGATGATTTCTGAAGGCATGCACTACCCCAACGAGTTTCATTTTGGGAGTGTCTTTAGGGCCTGCTCTGTTGTTGTTAACAGTTTGGAGTATGGGGAGCAGATTCACGGTTTATCTGTCAAGTATCGGTTGGACCGCGATTCATACGCAGGTTGCTCATTAAGTGACATGTATGCCCGATGCAATAAGCTTGACTCGGCAAGGAAGGTGTTTCACAGAATTGAGTCACCTGATTTGGTTTCTTGGAATTCCTTAATAAATGCTTTCTCTGCTGAGGGGCTCCTTAGTGAGGCTATGGTCCTGTTCTCTGAGATGAGAGATTCTGGTCCGAGGCCTGATGGTATAACTGTTGTGGCTTTGTTATGTGCCTGTGTTGGCTGTGATGCTTTGCATCAAGGTAGATCCATCCACTCCTACTTGGTCAAATTAGGTTTAGGCTGGGATGTTAAGGTATGCAATTCTTTACTCAGCATGTATGCAAGGTGTTTGGACTTCCCCTCTGCAATGGATGTCTTTCACGAGACAAATGATCGTGATATTGTCACCTGGAACAGTATTCTTACTGCTTGTGTGCAGCACCGGCATCTGGAAGATGTATTTAAGTTATTCAGCCTCTTGCACAGGTCAATGCCAAGTCTGGATCGGATCAGTCTAAACAATGTTTTGAGTGCTTCTGCTGAGCTGGGTTACTTTGAAATGGTGAAACAGGTTCATGCATATGCCTTCAAGGTTGGACTAGTGGGTGATTCAGTGCTGAGTAATGGTCTGATTGACACTTATGCTAAATGTGGAAGTTTAGATGATGCCAACAAGCTCTTTGAAATAATGGGCACGAGCCGCGATGTGTTCTCTTGGAGCAGCTTGATTGTTGGCTATGCCCAATTTGGTTATGCAAAGGAAGCACTTGATTTATTTGCCAGGATGACAAACCTTGGAGTCAAGCCAAATCATGTAACCTTTGTTGGTGTCCTCACAGCATGCAGTCGTGTAGGACTTGTTGATGAAGGCTGCTATTACTACAGTATTATGGAATCTGAATATGGCATTGTCCCAACAAGAGAGCATTGCTCATGTGTCCTTGATTTGTTGGCACGTGCTGGGAGACTAAGCGAGGCCGCAAAGTTTGTTGATCAAATGCCATTTGAACCTGATATTATAATGTGGAAGACTCTGCTAGCCGCTAGCAGAACACATAATGATGTCGAGATGGGGAAGAGGGCAGCAGAAGGTGTTTTAAATATTGATCCTTCTCATTCAGCAGCCTATGTCCTTTTGTGCAACATATATGCTTCATCTGGCAATTGGAGCGAGTTTGCAAGATTGAAGAAGGATATGAGAAACAGTGGAGTCCAGAAATCACCTGGGAAGAGTTGGATTAAACTCAAGGGCGAGCTGAAAGTCTTTATTGTAGAGGACAGATCGCATCCAGAGACTGATGAAATGTACACAATGCTGGAGCTAATCGGATTGGAAATGGTAAAAGCGGGTTATATCCCAGAACTTTCATGTCAGTCATGTAGATATGTTAGTTCTGACCACACATATTATGATTTTCTGGGCGAAGAAATGTTAGCTGAATATGGTTGAGTCAGTTCAAAACAATCATTGCTGATTCCCTAGGTTTTTCTTTTACCATATCACAACTTTCTTTTGTCAATTGCCAAAGGAAATCAAGGTTCACTAGAATTGCACCACCAAATATCGATAAGGTACTTGGAGCTTACCTTTGTGCTGCATTTTGATGATTCAGTAACGTCAGGTTGTGGATTTCCCTTTCCTAAATGAATGGAAGAAAAGGTACTGTCTTTTACCAGAAAATTATCTGTTTCTTTGGTTCCAAGACTCTGGTTTCTAGTTGAACATACATGAGGGAGAAATGTCTTAACATTGTGGTTGGACTGTGTACATACTACATAGCAGTGAATCTGTGGAGGAAGCAACTGAAATTGACGCTGCTGTTTCATAGCTGATGGCAGCTTCTTCTGCCACCCCCTCAAACTCTGTAATGATTTCTGTTGTAATCTAGTTTCGAAAAAGGATAGCTGATGGCCGGTTACACCTGTTTGAACTAAGTGCCACATATTCTTGTCGAGTAGGTTTCAAGCTAGTGGACAAGACACATGATTCATGAACTATCTGAACTCTTACATAATAGTTAAAACCTTTGAATATTGAATTTACTGTTCAGAAGCCCTGCCTTTTATGGGTAGCTGCTTGCTAGTACACTGCCTGTAAGGTGTTCGTAGCAATACATCTCATGCAAAGCAGCTTTGATGATACTATCTGACGTAGACCACTTTTGCATAAATGAATCCACTTGGAGCTTCTGAGGTATAATATTTTATCCTCCATTTCTTTCACCTTGGAATTGGAACTGATTCTGATGGTAGACTGCTGATTTTATTGTGTACTTACTACTTAGAGTAGCAGTTCAGAAGTGATCTATGGAATGTCCTCAGGATTTATTGTTTGATTTTGTTAGACTAGCTTGGTAAAGTAGAGAACTACATCTGCTAAAGTATAGTTTGAAATCTGCACTAGTAAATCTTCAGCTGGAACAGCTGTGTGTAGAATACAATCAAATAATAATTTTAATGTCAAAATATACATTCTCTACAAATTTTAAAATCTTCTTTTCCTAAAAGGGAAATCAAGAATGAAATGAATGGCTTTCCAGGTCCATTAAATTCGAAGGGCAGTTCATACTAGACCTAAACTACAAGATAAGCCTTAGCAGTCGTGAGATAAACCATTTGCTTTCTTGGTGTCGCTGCTGTCTTTAGTTGCCAAAAGCGGTTCAGCCTCCTTATCTGGCATCTACATATACATCATGAAAAACATCAGAAAGGGTGAACTGAAAAAAGGCTGTACATATTAAATTGTACTTCAAGGACGAATTGGCAATTTTGTTGCATATTTCATGATGTTAGTTATGTTGCAGGCTTGCAGCTGTGTATATTCCATTCTGAATCTAAAATAATTCACTTCACATGGTGCTTGTAGCGCACATCATTACCTAAACATTACAAGGTCCAATCTGGTTGACAGTATTGGAGGTGCCATAATTTTTGTCTATCCGTATCATACTAATGCTTAATACTGATTCTGTTCAGTGTGCCAAATCTAACGTAATTTCATTTTTTTGCAAATTTCAATGTTTATTTCATTATGGTTATACCAAAGTAGAAGATTCAACCACTACTGTATTTAATTTGATGGAATGGACTCTTGATTTTGCTGCCTGAGTATAGGAAGCAGGACAGTCATTGGCATGGCTGTGCTATGTTTATCACTTCTTTTATCCATAAAAACTATCTATGATAAATATGATTTTCTTTTGAAAAAAAGATAAATATGAATTATAATGCATGTTATTCAAGGATTGGAAAAAACTAAAACCTGTGAAACTGGCAGAGCATCATTTGTTGACTTCTTCTTGCTTTCTCTTACAGAGAAGTAGGAGTACAGTGCCATCCCAAATATGGCAATTAGAATGCCCAATATGTTCCTTAGAGTGAAAGGATCATGTAATAGAGTGTAGCCAAATGATAGAACCAGACATGTCTTAAGGTGACCAAGCACCTGGTAGGTCACTGGAGATGTTGTTCCAATCACAAGAAATGTACTGAAGTTCACAGACACAGCAATCAAGCATGATAGGACAATGAAACCCTGCACACAATTTCATCATCAAATTTGAGGTATACATGAGATTTTTTTTCCAATAGGAAAGAATATGACAAGAGAGTAATACTGACTTGAAAATGCGTTTATATTCTAGCTATATCTGCTGATGCCATTGAACGCTTGATTTTATTTAAATTCTGTAGATATCAGCGAACTATTTTACAGTACATAAAACATGTTTGCGTTTGAAGCGCTTTCACATGATTAAAGATGTACACACACCAATTAGTTTCTTAGCAAACTTGCAGGTCTCAGAATTTTAATATTCTGCAAATTATAGAATTGGCTGGTTTGTGTCTTAAATCCGTTGAGTTCCGTAAATAGTAATTGCAAGAATACTATTTCATGTATTTGGGTAAAGTATTAAGATCATACCAGAACTGGAGCAGAGTATTTGTGTGCAAAGACACTCCGGCTAGTAAGGAGTTGATCAACAAAAGGGCCAGTTGCAAACAGAATTGCCGCCTGGTAAGGCGCAGATTGGTACAGAAGCTGTGTTGAGGAGACCTTCAATCTCTTCTGTATCGTATTTGTGAGCTTCGTTCAAAAAAGATTTGGTTAAGGATTAGCACTGGCACTGGTATATGAAGAATGTGGCAGATTCATGCCAAGTGATTCATAAAGTGGCTCCAACTAGAAGGTCTGTAAATAGCTTATAAAATTTTCAGTACTGGGTCCTTGTATGTTTTTTTTTTTTTTTAAAAAAATAATGAACTATTTTATCAATGTACAGTGCAATAAGAATGGGTTAAAAAGAACTAAAAATATTTGCTTTCGTCTTACAGTTTTCAGACTATTGATTATTGTATTACTATAATGTAGGATACAATTTGGCCAACACAAGTGGTTGCAATGGCGAGGCCAGAAAGGACGGACCCAAGTAGATTTAGCTTGAGATCAGTAACTGAAGCGATTCCAACTCCAAGAAGTAAGACCAGAAGAGAAAGCTTGATACTCTCGCTGCACATCATTGAGTTGGTATTAGCTCAGTGAAAATAAAAGTGAATACCACAGGGACCACTTAGGCCCAGAAAACAATAGACATATTTAATCAATCATTTGATCCAAGAGTTTATTTCAAAATATATATGAAACCTAATTGTTCTCCTGAATCAAATGTACAAAATGGATCAGAAGATTTCAGTGTTTTATTCCTCAAAAAAAAAAGATTTCAGTGTTTGCTTAAGTTATTTTCTATCATTCCTTTGACCATAAATGAAGTCTGATATTGTGAGAAAACAGCTCAGTTTATATCTCGAACCTGAATCTTTTCTTCAAGAAGATAGTCTCCAATAGCACAGTGAAAGGTATGATTGCCAATTTTGTCATCTGTACAACATTCTGAGTTTAGTGTATCTGCACATGTTTATATTAAACGTTACCTAGACGAGCTTACCTGGTAGAATCCAATGGAGTTGAATCCTAAACTCAGGTTGAGAAGGCCAATTGACGTGCCATTCAGCAACCCAAAGAGTATCACTGTTTGTCCATCAATTGCCTTGGACTCAAAGAAATGTAAGCGCTGTGCCACATGGAGGGTGCAGAAGGTCACCATCAGATGCCAGCTTGTTAATGTTGTAGCTGCATTGGTTCATAAACAAGACAAGTCAACGGTCACACTCTGATAAGTATGCAGATTTGGTGCATCCATGAGTTTTTTGTTATTCAAGGTCCATTGATGCATGGAAAAACAAAGTATGTTGTACTAACCAAATGGAAAACCAAGTGTGCTCATGAGAGCTTTGTTGCAGATGACAATGGCAACTGAAGATGCAACAGAGAGTGCAAGCGACCCGATCACACCGAGCTGGAAACCAGCTGACATCTTGACGAACTGGTGTTTGTCTGCTTGTCTGAATCCAAATCTGTAAAGAGTAATCTTAGGTATGCATACTAAACTTGAGAAAATAAAAGCATATCAAGTTCATTCCCTGTGTCTGGCTTGAACTCAATGCTATTATGCAACCATAGTCTTTTGTTAATTATAACTGTCCATTGGTTATTATTATGAATTATCGAACAGTTGGTGCCCTAACTCACTTGAGCACTGAACGGGCTGGGTGGTAGTTAGCATTTGTTTGACTATAACATCCTTGTTAGTTGTTGCCAGAACCCATGATTTTCATTGTAGAATGCAAGGGGTGGTCATAATCTTAGCTGGCCCAAGCCCAATTCATGAACAAGAAGAACAGTATGGAGATGGTATCCTTGAATCCCCTTTATTGCTGGTTATAGGGAAAAGGGATTGCATTTGTTCAATCTGCTGGAGATTCTTTTATATACATCACATGCACATCACAAAACGTAAGCCTAGCACTTGGCCTGCCACATATAATATTGCTCACGCCAAACAAGGCTAATCATAACCAAGTTGGTCATCACGAACGAATCACATTAAGCGACTAAGGCCAGTAAGTAGTAACCCAACATGCCTATATATTGACTGAATCGGCAGCTCAAGATCAGGAAGTGCGAAGTTCGTCTGATTGCACATGTATATGCTGCTTTTATCTCCGAAACAAATGAGTGTCCATTGTACCCGACCTTACTTTTGAGCCAGTAGCTAGCCTTGTCTTATACTGTTGGCTTGTCCTATATTTTGAGAGCGGGGAGCCTACTACCTACTGGACTGCTACTGGGCCTCAGATCCACAACAAATAGGTGGTTGCAGTTGCTTTCAAATGATTCATAGGATTACCAAAAAAAAAAAAGGATTCATAAGATGACCGGAATAGAAGAAACTGAACACATGCATGGTCTTATGGTTATCCAATCCACCTCACGCTTCATGTGTTTGGTGGTCACTTATTATAATATATATTAATCTGTTGCTTAAGAAGTAGCTTTGCATGGTTGGTAAGATCCAAGTGGTTGAGAAGGAAGTTTGTTGAAACTGACCTTTTGTTGTAGTGCAAACGGATGGAAAATCCTAATGCATCAATCTCCATATGACAGAGGATTATGCTGTCTTTAGATTGGTTCTTATTTCCTTCTGTTTCCAACTAAATCGATGGGAATTTGCAACCCAGATCAATTTGACTTTTTTTTTAAAAAAAAATGAATTTTATAAAAAAATCTGCCAATTCTAGAAAGCCTAAAGTAGGGAGCTCGTGTTGATGCAGATGTACGGGCTGAAAGGCTAGTTGCATGTAACATGGCTAGCATTGCCGTAAAGGCATGGGTAGACAGCTCTACTCAATTATTTCATGAAAATCATCACATACTGTATAAACTTTTCCTGAAATAATAGCCACCCATAAAACAACGATTAGACTCGTTAATATCATCAGTGCTAACCCTATGCTTTGGGATTCCTGATTTATAGCTTTTGTGTGCATTTTGTTCACATAAGCAGTTTGGCACATAGCATGGGATCAACGAAGGCACATGCTAATGGCCTACCGGACCAGGTAACTTTCAAATGCCTATTTCGTTATTTAATATATTTTTTCAAACTCCTACTGTTCTAACTACATATATCTTAGAGAGAACAACAAAAAAAAAATGCACACATTATCACGAATCAGGAGAAAATGAGAAGGATGTACTATGCTGTTCGGGTGGCTTCAGATTATAACAATACAAAACAATTAGCATACACATTACACTGGTCATACAGTACAAGTATACTTTTATAGTGATAATAATTGCTTCTCTGAATGTAGCCGGACACAAGTATATTTTGGCAATAATGCGCTGGCTTGTCAACAATTAAGTTTATGAATTACATTGTCAAAATTCAGAACGCATAGAATATGATGAAGAATTGGGCACAGCAATTCGAAACCCAGATACAACCTCTTGTCACCGAGTCCACTAAACAGAAATCTAGAACCGACTAAACATGGGCAGTGGGAAGCAAACAACATTGATAGATAAAGATCAGACGACAGTCTGAATGAAGTGGTGCTTACTTGAGACTTGAACTGTCGCAGCAATCTGTCTTCCCCTGCTCCCTGTTGCTTCTTCTCTAGGTTCCAAGGAGAGAGAGAGAGAGAGAGAGAGAGAGAGAGAGAGAGAGAGAGAGAGAGGTGCTGTTCTCCTACGATGAAGAGGAAGAGGAAGAGAGGGAGGGCGACGCACTTTTATGTCCAGAGTTTACAGGGGGGAAGGTGCAGAGGCGCGCGCTCGTGTACGGTGGGCGGTTAGGCTGCTTCGCTTGGATGCTGGACTGCTGGTCAGTGGATGCTTCCTTGTCGAGGCTACAAGGCATCGTGCAACATGCCGGCCACAATGTCGTTGCTACTGGCGTATCGCGTAGGTAGACGCAAGCCGACCAGCAAAAACGTTCTAGATTACCCAGCCTTTGCATTGGGCCACCGCCGCCAGCATAGAAAACGATGCTCTGAATAGCGAGGGAGTTGGTGCCGGAAAGATGAACTGCGACGTTGAAGAGTGCGGTATCTCGTAGAGGTGGAGCACGTCGAGACCACGACCATTTTCAGTCACTGCCAAGTTTTATTTAACCCGTGAATAGTAGCAAGGTTAACAAGTACTATACTCTATGGAGAGGCGCTCTCTTTTAACAGGTAACTGTTGTGTCTTGTTGTCATGGTTGTGGACAGTCAATTCTCTCTAATTATCAGCACCTCTGTCTTGTTGTCATGGTTGTGGACAGTCAAGTCTCTCTAATTATCAGCGCCTGTTGTTACTCCGCGATGTACGGATTGATGAACCTTAGTCCTTAGAGTTGACTGTAATAAACCGTTGGACCATTTGTGGGAGGAAATTCGCATGGTGTGCCAAGAGTAACAAGACTTCTGGTGACTGGTTTAGCATATCGACGACACATTGTCGTCGGTCAGATCGATAATTGCGCGTGACGCTTTCAAGTATTTTTTTTTCTTGAATTCCCTTGCAAAAGAGTGAAGGAATTGATGGGGACGATGTTTCCATCTTGCCCTGAGATCTGCCACGACGCTCACTTGTTTTTGGTCACCTAATGCCATCAATCACTCTTGGTTCCTTTTGCTGGAACGAACCACCAGACCAGACCATATTTCTTTCCAATTACTTTACTTTACCAATGGATCGGAGGCAAGGACAATGCGAAAAGGATCTTTTATCTCAACCTGCGGTGCGTCCAATGTATATAGCTCGACAAACATCAAAGCCTTGACATGAGTTTGCGCGATCAACTGTAACTTCAGTTCTAGTTCACCTGATGGTTTCCAGATCACAGAGACGACAGTACGACAAAAACATCCCACCATTTGCAGCTCATGCCACTTTCTCGCTCAAGAAAGTTAGCAATAATCTATAGATTTTCTAAGGATCCTGCAGTAGAACAACAACAATGCAGCATCAGCTGGAGCCGAGCAACAGTCAACCTGCCAGATGCATCATGAGAGCGCCATTGCGACCTAAACCAACAGACAGAGGTTGTACATCCATCCACCACTCCGAATAAAAATAAGCCACGCCACGATGAAAAAGAGGACCAAAAACATGGTATAGGCTCCAATAATTGGCAACAAAAAAATAAGAGGTGGTTTTCGGCACCTTGTTTGTTTTGTCACTTGGAGCACAAGGTTGGGTTGGGATGGAGGGGGGTGGTGGTTGTAAATAAAGCGTCGTCGGGGTTCCTGGGGATGCAAGCAAAGGCAATGGCCCAACAACAGCTAAGCTGCTGGAATGCCCCCGTTTGGTGAACCTTCGGTCTCACTCTTTTCTTGTGCCTGTACCGACGACCCCACATTCTCCAAACGACCTTTTTTTCCCCCTGCAAATCCTAGCATCTTTTTCTTTCGATTGGTTTGGAAACTATGTTGGTGCTCGGGCCCAAACTCAGACCGAAAATGTTGCCGTCTGAACCTGGCGTAAGCTGACGGCCGGTGATTCCCCATAAAATGCCATTTCTGGCCGTCCCCGTGCGTGCAGCCCAGCGGTGTTCAGGCGGATCTCCCCGGCCGCCAGAGCTCCGGCCGGTTGATTAGAAACCGACGTCCGTAGTTGAGGGGTTGCCTTCCGTTGCGGCCCAGCGGCGTGGCCTCGACGTCGACGGCTTGGCGATGATCGCGGCCTCACGAGGCCCTGACGACTTTCTGCTCTTGGTCATCATCGTTCATCGTCGACGGCGGCACCTGACGATGATGTGGCGGGCCGGGGAGGAAGGAATCATTGTCCCCTTACAATCGGTGTTGTTGGATCGGATCCGACGATACCCTGGAATTTGGCCCATAATAAGTCTGGAGTGGGCGGGGTGTCTGTGCCCATGTCTGAAACAGGCCCACTATCCGTTACCTGAAGCTACTGGGCCAATAGTTCCTGACATAAAGGGGCCTACCGGGCCGAAAACATTTTCCTCTTTCGTGATACAGTAATAAGATAATAATCCAGTAACAGCTCATTTGCTACTAGAAACTCGAATTAACACACGCATAAAAATATCATCTCTGCAGAATTAATACAGCTCATGATATATAGCCAACACTAGATTGATCAGTCGACACATCCCAACATTAGGCGGCGCATTCTACTCAAGTTATTACAGGAATTAATCAACAGCAATACTGAAGTGGCCTGATCGGTTCTGAATCTTCCTACATCACCACTTGTGCAGGTCTATCTGCAGACAAACCTAAATGGTCACTGGCTAGTTGTAGCTATTAACACCATTAATTCATTCAGAGCATGGCTTCTCGCTGTGCTTGGATGATCGGCTTCTTCCCTTCTTTGAGCCCCGGTGGGATGATCTCGCAGCTCTTGCAGTAGCTCAGCTGCTCCATCTCCCACTTCATCTTCGGCACCACCTTCTCGTGCCGCGGGGAATACTCCTGTGAATCAGGATCAGATGTCAGCTAATTCCAATGTTATCAGAATTAATTCCCTCGTTACATACAGACGTTTTATTTGTCAGCAGATATATAAGCAAGTCACCTCTAACTTGTCGAGCAGTTCTTTGGGTGTTGGTGCCAAGACGATGATGTGGCGAGCAGTGGGGCTGATGAACTCTTCCTCTACAGCTTTGTCGATGAAGGATAGGAGGGAGTTGTAGTATCCGTCCACATTTAGCAGCCCAACCTGTTGTACCACGCCCAATTAAACAGTTGTAAAAACATTTGTGACAGTGGTACACACTATAGTATAACATGAATCTTCAGTAAAATGAGTTGCAGACACAGTGAAGAGCCAGTACCGGCTTGTCGTGAATGCCAAGCTGCGCCCATGCGATCACTTCCAGCAGCTCTTCAAGGGTTCCATAGCCTCCTGTGTAATCGAAGGAACAGTTTATATTACTTTCTATGACAGAAACTCAGAACTATGGAAAGTGATTAGTGATGCTGAACTCATCCTCATGTCGATAACTGAAACAACATACTGGTCACATCAACAATTCGGTAAAGATAAAATTTTCATCACTACTCATAATTAAACATGCTTCAATGAGGACTAGAAAGGGTCCTGAATTTTCAAAAGGTGAAAAAACCTCATGCACCAGCCAACACCAACTGGGAGGTGAATTTGGAGTCAAACTGCCCATGCGTGCATCCTGCTTACAACTTTCGACTCACGCTTCCACTACGCATGGATCCAGTATATATGTGTGACATGACCAGGGAGAGACAGCGACAGTAAAAAGGGAGCTACATCTACATGCATGTCGGCTCACTACTCGGCTAGTAAAAACTAAAAAAGTTACTGTACCAGGAAGTGCTATGAAGGCATCAGATTGCCTGGCCATCTCAGCCTTCCTCTGATGCATATCTGCCACGGCCTTCACCTCCCCAACAGTCTCACCTGTAATCTGCACGCACAAGCAAACACTGATGCATGCCTTGCCTGTAATGTAATCAATACTCCATAGCCTAATAACAGGAGCAACCAGAAAGCTAGGGTGGCTGTGACTGAGAGGCCTGCTATATCATCTATCTCCTAGGAGTATTTTATTTTTGCCCGGGCAGCATGGTTCAGAAGAAGTAATCATGGTCTTGTTGTGGGGGACAAAAAGAAAATGTGAGGGTCATTTCTTTTCGTTAACAAAGTCATTATCTGCTTAAAGGATGAGGGCCCTTAAGAACAAAGGGGCAGACACTAGAAGCAGCAGTCAGGATCAGCAAGATGCCAAGATCTCATCTATCATCAGGGAAAGGGAAACCGGATTTTCACTGATCGAACATTCAACGTGATCTTTCAGTCAAGAGAAGATAAGCTTGCATCCCAGCTTCTTCCCACTTCAAAGAAAAAATATATTTGCACATGTAAATTATTTTCTTCTGCATTTCTTGTCCAAAAACAAAAACAGTTGTTCAGTAGTTCGTAGTATATATATACTTGTATTCTATATAAAAATAGTTATCTCTAAAATCAAATATAATATTAAGTACTAGGAAAAACAAAAATAATCTGATCTACCATGCTTTGTCGAATTCATGGGAATCATTGCATGTGATTAAACAATGACAGGGTTTTAGGGAGGCGTGAGAGCGTGGTTACCGTACCTCTCTCGGCATGAGGGTCTTGGGAATCACCCTGCACAAACAAATATATAAGGGATCGACAATGAGATGACAAATTATATAGCACTTAGCACCTGATCGAGGATGCGACCAATCCAACTCTTTTTGTCATGATTTTACAAAGTTTGGGGCTATTCTTTTTTATGCTCAAGAGTAGACTGACGACCATGCATCATTGCTGTTTACATACCCTATGACGTGCCTCCCTCCATTGTAGACTGCTCGAGAGACCAGGCCCATTAGCCCGACACTTCCCCCACCGTAGACCAGATCAATGTTCCTTGAGACCTACAATATATATAATGACAGTTCTAGTGATAAACAAATCTAGTGGAACTAGTTAACGTGATGGGCATGTCTAGTCTATTATCTATCTATCTATATATATAGTAGCTAGCTATACAATGTTGTGTGATCTTACATATACTTGTTTTATCTGCAACCACATCAGATTTAATTCAATGAATTATTGCGAGATCTTTTCCAATGGCCAGAAAATTCAGCAAATGCATGGGAAATCACTAGTGGAGATGGAGCCGTGTAGTATCATATTATATGACTATATGAGTGAGGAGATGGTGCCAACAGGAGCGGGAGCATGCATGGGTCCCTATTTGTGAAAGTTACGTGGTGTAGTGCTTCACATATATTAAAAAGAAGCATTTATTCTACTATGTGAATGTGAATCCGTTTGAAGTTCCAAAAATTTCAAATCTAAACTCGTCATTTCTGAAAAGAAGAAGAAGAAGAAGAAGTCAAGCAGTAGTTTCAGTGCACATACGAATACGTCATCCTTAATTTGCAGTAGTGAGTGAGGTCTATCTCGGCTGTATACATGCATCCATGGAAATATAGAACTGCTGCCATGATTGTACGTATCTGTATCTAGGGTTTTGCTAGAATTCAGCTCGATCTACAGTTCGATCTGTAAGTGGTTAATGCACATGATTGTACGTATCTGTATCTGTATGCGTTGTACTACCTTCTTTTAAGTTTTTAAGGCAAGCACGGCATATAGAAGTAGAACTGCTGCCACAGAAAGGAAAACAAGATAAACGTTTATGGCCACGTGGTGGTCGTTCTGAAGAAAAACTTGGTGCATGCAGGCTACTAGTTCGACTAAGAAACCAGCATGTTACCGTTGATCAGCAAAAAAATCCACCATTTCCACAATCAGTAGTAACACACATGCTGAAACTTGAAAGCTTATGCAACTATCTACTGAGATTCCGAGGAGAAAGAAAAGAATTGAAGACTCACCAGCTCCTCGCCTAGCTCGACGGCAGCATCCTGGTAGCTCTTCTTCTTCCCCTGGCTGCTTCCGCAGAAGACGCAGATCCTCCTGAACCGAGGAGGAGAGGGCACCGTCATGGCATCCATCTCCGAGGAGAAGCCCATTTCCATCACCTCCACTGCTTCCTCCTCCTCCTTGATCTCCATGTGATGGTCTGCTTCTGCGTCCATCTACCACTAGCAGCCCTCCCTGTTCTGCTTAGGTTCACCCTTCTTTGCAGCAATGGTGGCACAGTAGAATGGAGAGAGATCCCACTACAACATGGATAGCTTTACTGCACTCGATTGCACCACCACTTTGCGGTTATATATACTAGCCAGTGGCGGTGGTGGGCCCCGCAGGAGCTTATTATCTGCTGAAACATATCCGGGGATCGAGCTGGTGTGTGCGATTCTTCTAATTAACTGGTGGAAATTAATTAGAAAAGCTGATGAGTGCAATGTTTAGAAGGGCCTGATCGAGCTTGATCAAGGGCTCATTAAGCACGACGGTTCGGAAAGAAGAATCAGACTGTGTCTTTATTTACTGCATCTCCCTGAGCTCACCAGTCGGTTGATGTCTTGCAATGTTTGTTTAGGTAGCCGGCAGGTAGTCGACAGTTGTACGCGATCCCTACTAAACTTAAACTGAATGTTAATTAGGCTGCTGCAGTAGTTAAGCAACTTTTTTATATATGTCGGCTACGACCACCGGCTTGACATACACTCATACTACTAGGCCGGTTGATCGAGAAGAAAAAGACAGACATGCTTGCTTGCAATGTAAGAGAAGTTGAAGAAACAGAAGCATCTATCAGGCCTGCTTGTGCAGGGAATCGTGCCTAAATGTCTGATGCTGCGATGGAAATGCAAACGCGTCCAGTGGAAGAAGGCCTACTCATTACAGGTCCAGGCTTCAGGCCAGGGCGATGTTGGGATCCAATGATCCATCATGCTCGCAAAATTTTGCTCAAACGTCTAGAGACGGCTTGCCGGCCGGAGACTAGAAGATGAACAACCCGTTGCTGCAGTGCCCTAGCACCATGATTGCAGTAGTGGAGAAGCGCATGCATATGCGTCTTGGGGCCGGGCTACTGCCTGAAGGCTGAAGCCTGTGATGATCGATCATTCACGCACAGTAAATAAAGGAAATTACTACTGGCGCTATCTGCAAGAAGGGTTTTACTGTACGTGTAGTCCATCAGTGTTCAGTGTGGGGTGTGTACGTTTCCCTTCCCTGCAGTACGTAGTAGCCGCCCCCATCGCATTTACGTCGTACGTTACATTTCTTGAGAGAGTCCACGCACGTCTCACGTATGTCCCCGGATCCAGCGGCAATGTCTCGACGGAATACTTCAGCTTAATTCGGACCAGGAGCTAGCTGTGTCTACATAGGTAATTAGGTATCGGAGGCGTTGAATCTCAGTCAAAGGCTATCCAGCG
The DNA here is from genome assembly GCA_015847255.1 of Hyparrhenia diplandra. Classification (NCBI taxonomy): domain Eukaryota; kingdom Viridiplantae; phylum Streptophyta; class Magnoliopsida; order Poales; family Poaceae; genus Hyparrhenia; species Hyparrhenia diplandra. Next base: position 148,667 of record JADLZK010009783.1, read on the forward strand.
CGCGTACTACGTAGGTACCTGCAAATTCAGATTTACTCAGCGGTGGATATAGTTGTCCATATGGCACTGACACGATGGGCGGCACGGCACGACCGAAAAAGCACGGCACTAACACGGCACGGGCACGAAACTCATAGTGCTAGTGCCGCACGGCACGATCGCGGGCCGTGCACGGGGCGAAGGTTCGGCCCGTAGTGTGCCGCACGGCACGGCACGGATATTGGGCGCACGCGATGATGGCCCGATTATTCTTAACCATGGGATTCATTTAGAGCATTTCTGGCCGTTGGATCTAGAAAACCTACATATATAAACAAACTTCACCTCACACCCTCCCGTTCTCCTCCCTTCTGCACCCTCTCGGCCGTCATTTTCTCTCTCAAGCTCTCAGCAGCACCACACGAACAAGAGTCAGAGTGCATGAACTCGTGGCTTTGCTTGCGGCGGCGTACATGCATCCTTCATGGCGGCGGCGACGTGCGGCCGGGGTCGCATCCTGAGGGCAGCGGCGCGTCCTCAGTCCTTGCGCAGGTTCTGGCACGCGGCCGGCAGCACGTCCTTGCAGCCGACGACGCTCCCCGCGGCAGCGCAGGCGCGTCCACGCAGCAGGCGAGCTTGCCCTTCCGGCGAAGCATGTCGGTGGCGACGCAGGCGCTGCGGCGGCGCGCGGCTGGGGACGCCTCCGCGACGGCAGCAAAGCTCGGCGGCACGGCAGCCCGCGTGCCCGACGGCACGGCACGGCACGGCGAATCGGCTTTAGTGTCGTGCCTGGGCCACGACCTCGGCACGGTGGCACGATTTGGCACGGCACGATAGTGCCGCCGTGCCTGATAGTGCCGTGCCCCGGCCGGCGTGCCGGGCCATGTCGGGCTAGTGCCGTGCCGTGCTTGGGCGGCCCGTTTGGCCATCTTTAGCGGTGGAAACTTGACGGGAGCTGAGAGTTGCAATATCTATCTATCTACTATAGGAAAACCTAGGTTGCTTGATGTGAATGTGCAAGTAAAATTGCATATGCTACTTCCTCTGAATATGACTATATGGCACCCGTACCGATCAAATTAGATCAATATATGTTTATAATAAATAATAATAGCATTTATATCTCCATATAAATTCATTATGAAAATATGTTATATAACAAATAAAAAATCTAAAAAAATAACAGTATACCTTTTATATATATAATAACTTCATTCAAAACTACAAAAAGTGAGAAATTCAATTTTTTTATGGACGGAAGAATTACAGCGAAAGCAGCAAAAGGTAGGATTGGAACATCTTGGTGGTCACAACCTCTCACCAGTGGTAGATATCAAGATATCAAGGTTTTTTGACGAATATATCCAGCAAGATTGCAACAGGAGGAAAAGTAATAAAATATTAATAAAAAATCTGGATGAAAATGTCATATATCTATTTATTTCTTATTCGTTCTATAAAATTTTGAAAGATATAATTTATTTTATGATGACCGGACATCCATAATATAAATTGATATTTGCAATAATATGAAAATGTTCTATTAAGTCTTTTTTTTTTTTTTTTTAGATAAAGGATGAAACATCCGCCTCTACGTCCAAGACGCATATAACCCCTAGTTATTACGAGTTTTTTTAAAGTAGAGCGACAATTGCTCAAAGAAAGGAGCAACAACCGCTCAAGAATGTAAACAAAAACTAGCACAGTCTATAAAGGTGCTTCCAACCACCGCCCCTTTGTTGATGTTCTATTAAGTCTGTATCAGATTAAATATAATCTTGATAAATATTTCTTTTTCGTTGCAAAGCCACATATGAATATTCCTAAATATATTGTAGAATTTTTAATATTATCTTTGTGTTGGTAGAGTTAGCGTGAGATCCATGAATTATTTTGGGTACCTATAAATATATATTAGTTCGATTATCTGATTATGAGTTAGTTGTTCTCGATTTTCACATGGTAGCCCTCGTTGAGGATTGCACTAGTGTATGCACATATTTTTTTGAAAGTATGTATGCATATAATTTGGAGATAAATTCTCATGTGTTTTAGGTTTAATTAGTTCTTGTACTCCAACCCACCTCAACATGGTGGACGCTGGGAACCGACTTAAACAAAAAGCCATACAATTGGTATTTTTGTGTACTATGTCATTTTACACGGTTGTTCCACTTCTGCTATGATATATAGATGCAATTCAGATTAAACTCCTTGCAGGAACGAAGCACTGAGGAAGAATATATTATATTACATAGCTGGCCTCATTCAGTCGTTGCTGTGTGTTCTGCATGTTCGCAAAAAAACAAATTGACGTAAACAAAAGGTGTGACGCTGCCTGTGAAACCAATTTACTGAATCTCTCATGTGCACACGATCGAATTCGACAAGCAAGGGACGACATCCCTAAGGATAGCTTGGGCCATTTGTTCCCAGGCTGATCACATGGATGCGGGGAACTATCTATCTAGTTATCAATGGATATTTTGTGTCCACTGAACCCTAGCTGGAAGCTTTAATCTACCGATAGCCTGACATATATATGGATAGATATATATAGGTTGGGGGCAGGAGCAGAAGGCAATGTAAAGCTGATCCATGTTGGGCCACAATTCACACTACGATATGATTACAGACGAGAATTACCGTGAGGCACAGAGCCATGAATGAGACCAGTACAAAATTGAAGGCTGGATCCGTAGATCAGTCAAACGTACTTGCATGACAAGGACCACCAGCAAGTAGTATATCTGTGGAAAGTGAAGCACAATGCCTGGACCATCAGCTGATCAGCCCTACTGCACGGTCTCGTAGCCGTTGCCGAAGGGAAAGGATAATACTTAATGCTCTCTTAAGAAGACTATAACGGATATTCAGTAGTTGTTAGGTTCCGCGATCGGTAATTGTTTGGTTACCGTTGCATCTTGTTGTTTGAACTTTATTCTACTTAATGAAAAATGCGTAACGGTGTGTTCCTCAAAAAAAATGATAGAGCAATATGAGACAAAGAGAAACGTCATGATTTGGTCTCAATATTGACTTACTTTGGTTGAATAAGAAGAGATTGATCATCCATTAGTAATGATAATGATCAAATTTGAAGAATATAAGCCAAGAATGCATGAGTGAAGAAATGTCAAGCAAATGTTTAATTGAAAAGGAGACGAGACAATAGATATAAGATCGTCTTCACATATTGGTTTGCTTGTATATATGAACAAAGACAAAGAAAATCACTATGAATTGGTATTGACCAAAGGTCAAGCATATGTGAAGAATGACAAAGAGAGACATGATGTGATGCATATCAATCAATCGTACATGCTAGCTTGTTCATATTGTGGATTGTTGAAATTGGGGTTTCATAATTGATTAATAAGCAGGCACCCAGAGTTATTGAAGAATTAATGAGACATGAGTCATTGAATATGGATTGGTCTCATTATTGATTTTATATTGTTAAAAGAAATAGTGAATAAAATAGAAGCCTCATTGATGATCTCAAGTTATATAAAATGAAGACACTCAAGCCAAGGACCATCATGTTGCAAAAATGGAGTTCAATGAGTTCTTAATGTCGATTGAAGACATTTTTGGACCCGAGAGTGGCTTAACAGGGTGATGGTAACAAGGGCTTTGAGGTACTAAGAGAAAGTGAAGGGTAAGACGGCTTGGCAACTAAGGTACTATGGCTAAAGTGAAGAAGAGAGTACTTGCATTTGAGACGATATACTAGCTAATCAAGATATATAAGGAGTCATGTTTTTATGGAGGATAGAGTTAGTATTAGATCAAACGTTAAATTATAGGGATGAAAATGAAAATGATAATTTCTGATTTTCCAAAACTGTTTTCGAAGTTTTTCCCCTTTTTTCATGCGTAAATGGAAATGACAAAGTGGTAACCGAAAAAATGAAAATGATAATAGTAAAAATAGGAAATGAAAGCAAAAAACGGTACTACATTAACTACCGATGGTAAGTATGCCAATCTCCATATGGAAGCACATAAGGATAGTATTTTTTAGAAAGAAACTATACGGTAAAGAAACTACATTTTCTGAAAGAAACTATACCGCAAGTATTCATCCGTATAGAACGTAATCGCCACTCAAATCACCTTGCTCTAGCCAATCAACAATCACAATTGGCTAATTATCACGTTTAAATTGATCATTTATTTGTGTAATTGTCAAAAATTGTGGCGTTGTTGTGCGTTTCACCATTGTTTGAGACTAAGATGGTGTGAACTATGTGGTTTTTGCTAGTGGTCTTGTCGTGTAGCTTTTTTTTTATTATTATCATGTGAGATAAGTCGAGCAAGTCATATGGCTCTTCTCATGTTCTACGGTTTGACATGTTTATTGTTTTTGGGGATACCGTTCTCATAAATTTAGTTCGATCATTATCATTTGTATTTTCCTATCGACTATATCATTTTCAAAATTACCGGAATACTTGGTGCCGTATTCGTTTCGACAATACCGTATCGATTTTGTTTTTGACAAAATAATATGAAAAATAAAGTGATTTGGCCTCGTTTTCATCCCTATTAAATTGACATGAACCTATGTATTGAACTCGCATGTGTTGAAATAGTTCAAGTTACATCACAAGCTCAAGGTGGATTTGCATCACAAGCTCAACTTGCTATTGAACTTTATCAATACCAAGTTCCTTGAAGATCCCTTTCTCAATGTAGCACACTAACAAGTTATTGAGCCATTCATCACCCATCTTGTTCCATAAAGCTATCTTGATGAAGTGCACAGCAGAGAAGGCTCTTTCAACTGAAGATGTTGCCATAAGTAGTATTAATGTTAACTCAATAATATGATAGATCAATGGAAATTGAATATGCGCCTTAGTTGTAATCATTGTTATAGCCAAGCTTTCATGGTCATGACATGATTTGAAATCATCAACTCTTCCCACATGAACAAGGAATATCGCAAGTTGCTCTCTTATATTATCACGATCAACAATAGAGAAATCTTAATCATAGATCTCGTTATCCGAGCAATCTTTTCAATATCAAACCTAGCAAAGTTGTCTCTTGGATCAAGACAAGCAAATGACACAAACAACTTAGATGATACCTCATTGAAGTGGTAATCCATCTCCATGATTATAGCATCAAGTGCGCGCAGCGTCGCTGCGCCAGCGGGTGGATGGGCGGCGGGCGGCGTGCGGCGGCGCCGAGCCGGGCGAGGAGGCGAGCGGAAGTGCGGCGGGCAGCACGGCATGATACGATGGGATTGGGGAGGGAATAGAGAGAACCAATATTAATGGGCCTTTACTGAGAATGGGCTTACACGGCCAAACAAAAAGCTCAGCAAAGAGGGAGCCGATGCTCGCCTCTCCCTCGCGTCGCTCGTCACCGGGATCTTTGGCTCACCGCTCTGCTGCTCGCCGCCGTTCATCACTGGAGATAGAGAAGACACGAAGAAGTGGGAGTCCGGGGTCTAGTGCTACGGCGCCGGTAGCTAGCTAGGGAGGCCGCCCCACCCCGCCCCTAGGGAAGGTCCGTCGTTGGTTAGGATTGAGACAAATTTCGTGCAACGACCCTTATATAGATATACTGTGAGAAACGATATTTGAAGAGCCATTCAAGCTCAAGAGCTATGTCTAGATACGTAACAAAAACAATGTATGATGTATCTAGAAAACCCAAAAATATGGTATAATTAGAATGGAGGGAGTAACATTTATGATACAAAATAAAACCATTAGATTAATCATGGAATATATACATGTTGAATATATATAGCATGCACTATTATACTGAAAACAAACAGAAAGGGCATGTCGCTGCCCATGCTACTAGTACCATATTCTCTCCTCGGTCCGAATTTCTCTCATCTTTTAGGAGCCACAAACCAAGGCAGCTGTTCCTCTCTAGCTAAGAACAAGATCAGAGAAAAGATATATAAAAATCAGCTAGGATACATCCCATGTCTTGTTCTCGTAGCTTGCAAATACATAGTAGGTAGGACTGCCACTGCAGCTGCTCCATTCTCCCACACAGTCACATAGCATGACCAGGCATGCATGGTGCGTGCCCATGATTGTTCTCTTGCTTGCAAATGTGAATGTCCCCAAGGGTCTTAGTAAATTGTGTATATATAGTTTAAACACATATACATCATCATGCATGCCAGAATGCCACTATTAGTTTACGCATATTCGCATGCATTACACTTGGAACCTGAGGTGAGTCGACGCCTGATTCTACAGATTGCTGCCGGCCCGCCGGCGTAGAGAAGAGAATCAAACCACAGCAACAAAACGACGATCCGGCTACCAGCTAAACCTAAACTCAAGGCTACCAGCTACTCAAATTTGCTTGAAACTTTCAATAACCAGGCCCGGTCCGGCCTCCTTGAAACTATTTTTTCCATCTCCGATCCGTGTGTGTGCTGCCTCTCCACTGTCAGTTTCACGAAAAAGGAAAGGCCCACATTATCATTCGACGACCGGTAGGATGCATTCGGACAGCAAGCAAAGCAATAATATGAGTCGTATATGACTATGAGGACGCTACGCTACTCGCGTCGCGTATGTAGCAGCAGCTAGCGACTAGCCCCTGGCCGGCCGGCCGGCAAGCGTATCTCGGCGAATGGCCGTGTGGCGCCGCTACGGCAGATCTCGCTCGCTCGCACTGTCGATCGCACATGGATGCAGGTAATGACGACGACGACGCAGGCGATCGAGATCGGATCACGGATCCGGATAGATGGAGCTCTCGGCTCAGACGACTTTACGTGCAATCGATCGTAGTCGTAGGTACTAACTACTACGTCGTCTCGATCCGATGTGCTTCACGATTGCACTGTTCCCCGTCCGACAGGATAAGGTCATGAGATGAACAGGCTATGAATGTCACTATCTGCCTCTAGTTTGATTGAAATCTTATCTCTGCCTCTGGTTTGATCGAAACCAGGAAAACCACGCATTCCCTCGGAGTTCCACTCAAGAAAAATCAAAATTGTTACCACAACATATATCAGATTTTGCAATTCAGTTCTTTTTTTTTAATTGAGAAACGCAATTCAGTTCCATGTATAGTCTGGGCCTTTAAAATTGGGTTGGCAGATTTTTTTTAGGAGAATTGGGCCGACAGATTTGTCAGTTCGGACGAGGAACCGCCAGCCGGCCCATGTGATAGCCCGGCCCAACACTACAACCGCCTCTCCGCACAGGCAAGAAGTACTTCCTTGCCCCAACAACGCCGCCGCTCTGACGCTCAAACCGCAGAAGAGGGAAGGGAAGCTCAATCTCGCCCAAAAAATTTCCGAGGTTTTCGCCTCTCGGAGCGCACCGACACCACCACCCTGGAGCGACTCGCCGCCGGCGAGGAGAAGGTACGAAACTAGAGCTATATTACAGATCTGTGCGGGCTAGGGGCCTAGTAGTGCGCCTTTCGGTTTAGGGTTTTTGTTTACCTGCGAGATTTTTCCCGATTTACTAGCTCATAGCTTCCGTTTAGCGTCAGGTGCAAATCGTCTAGATGCGGACTCGATCCTTCGTGTTTGTAGGTTTTTCGCGCTTGTCAGCTTGACTAACTGGGCTGCCCTTTGTTTTTTTCCCCTTCGCAGGAGGGCGGAGGCTAGGCGATGGCGGATGAGAATGTAAGTTCCTCTCCTTAATGCTATTTAGAGATGCAGGTTTCTTGTTTCGATTTGTTATCATTATACTTTTAGAAGCCGAGATTAGTCTGGGGGACCCCATATTTTAGGCTAGAATTTCAGTTTAAGATACACTGGAAGGCTCCTAACTTCGTTTTCCTTACCTTAGAACTAGCTAACTTCGTTTTCCTTACCTTAGAACTAGGCTAGCTAGGTAGTTCTGAGGTAGAACCTTTGCATTCTTTTGGTCAGAGCCTTCTGAATTGTCTAATCCCAACAATTATATTTGTTGAAAGTACTTAGATAGCTACTTGTTAACTGTTAGGTTTGATTTTTTGAAGCAAGATGCTATTTCTATGCACTTAGAAATCAGAATTATTTTTATGTGCTACTTATGCGTGTTTTATTTTTTCTTGCAAGAGAAGCATGACTAGTAAGGAGAAACTAATCCCCGTAATTGATAGGGGCTTCTTACAACAATCTTAATAGCTAATCAAGAACTTAAGCTTATTCTCTGCACCAGTCAGTTAAATAGTCCAGATACTATTGTCGTGCTGCAGTTGCAAATTTGTTCTAAACCCTGTAAATGATCCAAAACTTTTGGTTTTGGTTATGATAAAAAACTTTTGATTTTGGTTATGATCCAGAATTCCAGATTGCTATTTGACCAGCTTTTCAAGAGCTGCGGCATCTTACCAAAATTTTGAACACCGTCTTCATGACCCATGAGCATAGCTATAATGATGAGACATTAAGAAACTCTTTTTGTAGAATCGTTGGAATGGGGTCTGCTGAATTTCTGACCTCTATAAATACATAGAGATTGCTAACTCTTTCTCTCTTCTTTTAACTATTTGCAGCAGGCTGGAAAGAAAGAGGAGGAGGAATTTAGCACAGGCCCTCTGTCTGTCCTGATGATGAGTGTTAAGAACAACACCCAGGTATCCAATTTATCATGTTCCCTTCCTGTTATTTTGCTAGAAACCGATGTGTATTGTGCTATTAGTTTTTATTCTTTGGGGATACATACAAGTTTGAGGATTCCAGATTGAAACACCTTTTGTTGAATGGGAATTGTCCTATACATGACTCAGCTCCTGCTATGCACACTAGTTCTGTTGTTTTGCTCCAATCAAAAATCTTATTTCATTGCTGCCTTAGATAAGCTGCCTTCTGTAGCTTCATGAATGCTGCAGTTAATTTTACAGTTTATACATGCTGTGTTGAAAGTAGAAGTTGTTTTGCTGTAATTCTTCTGTTCTTATTCTTTGGATAATTTGATAACTAAGGATGTTCTTGCTGCTGTATTTTATTTTGTCTGTAAGCAGTCAATAGAGCTACAACTTACTATTTCCTGATGTATTCAGGTGCTCATCAATTGCCGTAACAACAAGAAGCTACTTGGTCGGGTTCGTGCTTTTGATCGCCACTGTAACATGGTGCTGGAGAACGTGCGGGAGATGTGGACAGAGGTAATGAACTCAGCTAGCAGACTGATTGTTTCTCGTGATGATCCTAGGAGATTTTAGTTTGTGAAAGTGAAATTGATCTGTGACTCTTTTCTTTCCAGGTCCCCAAGACTGGCAAGGGCAAAAGAAGGCTCTGCCTGTGAACAAGGACAGATTCATCAGCAAGATGTTCCTCAGGGGTGACTCGGTCATCATCGTGCTGAGGAACCCGAAGTGATCGCTCGAACAGTCACCGTGCAGCTATGCCCTTCCTCTAGGTTCACGGAAGCCATGTCTCTGTTGAGAACTGTAGTTTGTGTATGTTTTCGAGGAATTAACTTGTTATCTTGAACTGACGTTCATGTGACTTTCATCAGTTTGTTAACCGGAGTATGTACCTACCGCCTGCAGTATTTTGATCCTTGAATGTTGCAGTACTTCTGCTTACTGCATTGTGGCGTTGCCCCACTATTGTTCAGTAATAGTAATCCTTAATTGACGTGGAATATTTGCTGGTCCTGCTAATGGCTTGTATGGCCGTTGTCGACGGAAGTTTCAACTTTGCAAGGGTGTCTTGAGCAGTTGCGCGGCCGTGCAGAGATGCAGGGCTGCAAAACACGAGTGCTCCACGAAACGTGCTTCCCTTCGTTCTCGCAAGTCCTTCCCTATGGCTAGCACAAAGATGGACGAGTAAATCTGAGCGACAAATTGTGCGATTTCGGTGCCATTTGGCAGGGCATTTTCAGCGTCTTTGAGAGGTATTTAGAATCATTTGGTGACTTCGTGAACTTCAAGATTGCCGTTTCGGTCCCTTCGAAGGTGCTCATAGGGGTGGGTTTGCGTATGTGTGTTCATAGGGGTGAGTGTGCGTGCGTGTTGAGCGTCTGCGTTGTACTGTGTAATTAAAAAAAAAAAAGAATCGTTTTCTGTCAAACGGGTTAAAATATAATGGCTCCTCATGAAGCCTCTACAACTCTAATGTGCCCAGAAGACCGCAATTAATGTAGTACAGTGCAGGGTATATGGTTGTTTGGCTGATCGTTGTATATGGTTATTTGGCTGATCGTTGTATATGGTTATTTGGCTGACCGTTTTCTGTAGCTAATAAGCCAGATGCTATTTTGTTGTTAGAGGAAAAAACTGTACCGGCTGATAAGTGGTTGCGTTACAGCACAGACCACAGTGAGCAAGCTCGATCGAGTCTGTACTACTCAGACCACAGTGAGCAAGCTCGATCGAGTCTGTACTACTCAGTACTGTTCGATCTACTAGTCTGTACTTCAAACTCCAGGACCTACCGGTACCGGTTACAACAGATCCGACAATTCCTGCATCAGTGGGACCCATGGGTTTTGATCTGCATCGTTCAATGACAAAACTAACGGCTGAGATCAGCTATGACCCACAAGTGAAGTCAGCTATGACCCACAAGAGAAGTCCCCGCCTTGCTCATCCTATCCTCAATCCTCATCATAGAGCATCAGACAACGCGCCGCTCCTTCCGGATCTGGGCGAGGCGAGCTGCGGCGCCGGGCGTCGCGGAGGAGGATGAACTGGATCGGGCGCAAGATCCACCTCTACAATGTCACCATCGGCCTCTACATGCTCGATTGGTGGGAGCGCTACCTCTTCAGTATCCTTCTCCCGATTGCTTCCCTCGCGGTCGTGTTCCCCCTCCTCCCCGTCCTGAAATTGGTTGATTCTTTTAGCCCCTGGCTCAGTCTAGTTGTCTTTCTTCTCCTGGTTTCGCTTTGCTAGATCTGAGAAAGCTGTGAGGATATATCCTGGGATGGGATGTATCGAATTTAGATATCTGTCACTGTCAGTGCTCATTCCGTTTTCAACTGTCAATTTCTCATCTTTAGATTATATAGTAGTTGCCAACCAGAGCCTCATTTGAGGAATTGTTGTACTAGTAATAAGATTATACTCGGTAGTTTTTTTTTTGAGTTTAAGGGCATATCGCCCCTGTCATTGCATTCCAGCAAGGACAAGCATTCATACAGTTTTAAGCATTCAGAGGGGACACCTCTTTCAACACCACGCACGCTTAACCACCTTCTTAACATCTAACAGAAACAGCTACTTAAGGTTCTCACACCAGATACAGAAAGAATAACTGCAACATAGTCATCTTGACAGAAAGTCGACCATAGCTCTCTTGGCTTCACACCGAGACATTGCCTGGCAGAAGACTGGTCCAGCGCATTCCAGGCAGATCATCTGAGTCTGTTGCCTCCAGCTTTGTCTTGACTTCTTGAGGAATTTCTTCATCTTCCCAATCTATTGCCTTGTTCAGCATATATTTGTCCCATTTATCACTGATCTTGTTCAGCCACATATCTGTGCTTGCCTGGAGGCAATCTCTTTGAGTTTGGATAGTCTTGAAGCATATTCCATTCTCTTCTCCTCCGGGCACAGGATGAGCCAGTTGTGTAGCAGGGCAGCAATGCTGACCAGCAACAACCTGACATCTAACCAAGGAGCTTTCTGAAAGCAAATAGAGTTTCTCAGTTTCCAGATCCCCCACAGGGATGCAGCACAAAATACATTCTCAACTAGATACTTTTTATTACTAAGCCACATTTGTCCAATGGAAATAAAATCTTCTCCAACATTCCTATCTAGTGTTTCAGAAATAGCTTTCCACATGAGTTTAGCAACAGTGCACTCAAAAAACAGATGATGTCCAGATTCAGGTTCTGAACAAAAAAGACATGTTAAGTCATCTAATTTCTTCCTTATGTTGACATTATCTCTAGTTAGGTTTCTACCTTTAGACAGCAACCATAGAAAAAAGTGTACTCTAGGAGGGACTTTAATTTGCCACATAGAAGGAACATAAATAGGGAAGATTCCCCTGCAATTAACTATCTTATATAATGATTGGGAAGAGTATTGTCCTTTAGACTCAAACTGCCAAATGAGGGAGTCCTCCTCATCAGTAAAAGTAATGGTTGTTGCAATTTGCACAATTTCTTTCCAAAGATCCATTAACCTTTGATTCACCCCTCTACGAAAAGTACATTTAAGGTTTTCTCCATCCCACAAACTAGCTACAGTTTCATTTTTTTCCTGAATTAAAATATAAACATCCCAAAACTGAACAGCTAGGCTAGATGGTCCTAGCCAGTTATCTTCCCAGAACCTAGTTTTTCTACCATTTCCAATCTTCCATCTATATCCTAATTTTGCTGCAGAAGCTGCCCACATAATTCCTTTAAAGAACTGTGATACTCCTACAGTAGGGCTGCAAAAAATATTAGGGTCCTCAGTTTTGTACTTGAAGTCCAGAAACTGTTTCCACATTTTGTGTTTATCTAAATTGTATCTTTTTATCCAAGAGGCTAGCAGACAGATATTTAGATCCCTAAGATTTGGTATACCTAAACCCCCATAATCTTTCAACAAAGAAACACTTTCCCAATTTACTAAATGAATTCTGTGTTTGTCCTCACTATCATTCCAAAGGCAGTTGGCTAAGTGGGTGTTCAAAATCTTTATAGCCCATTTAGGGAATTTGATGAAGGATAGAAGGTATATAGGAATGCTAGTGAGGCAGGATCTAATCAAGGTTACCCTTGCAGCATGAGAGAGTAACTTCCCCCTCCAGCCAGCTATACTTACCAGCAACTTATCAACTAAAGGCTGAATGTCCTCTCTCCTAAGATTTTCATAGTGTAATGGTACACCTAAATACTTAAGAGGAAAATTACCTAGAGGACATGAAAAAATGTTTGCTATGTCTTGAGCTTTTTCCTCATTACAATTCATGGCAACAATCTCACTTTTGTGGAAGTTCACTCTCATCCCTGATAACTGCTCGAACCACATTAAAATACCTTTTAGGTTAACTAAGTGATCAGGGTTATCATCAGAGAAGAGAATTGTGTCATCTGCATATTGCAGAGCAATGATACCCCCAGGTGTGAAATTTGTTTGTAAGCCTCTAACCAATCCATTTTGGGCCCCCTTGGTAAGCATTCTAGCTAAAACATCCCCTACTAGATTGAATAAGAGAGGTGAGAGTGGGTCACCTTGTTTGAGCCCCTTGCCAGTCTTAAAGTATTTGCTCTCCTCTCCATTCAACATGACACAAACAGAGCCTTGTTTTAGAATACTAAGAATCCAACCTATCCATTTATTGTTAAATCCTCTAGAAGACAGAATGTCTAACAGGAAGTCCCAGTTGACCCTATCGTATGCTTTCTCATAATCTAATTTTATTATGCATCCAGGGTCTTTACTCTTCTGAACACTATGAACTAACTCATGTGCAATAACCACACTTTCTAAAATATATCTACCTTTTATAAAAGCACTCTGATTCTTAGACACTAACCTATCTAGGATCATTCCTAATCTTAAAGTCAGAGCCTTAGAGAAAATCTTAAAGCTACAGTTAATCAGACTGATGGGTCTGAATTTCTTCATGTTTTTAGCACCCTCCTCCTTGGGGATAAGAGTTATCATAGCAAAATTCAACCTAAACAGATCTAGCTTCCCTAGGTAGAAATCATTAAACATATCTAATAGATCCTTTTTAATCAGACCCCAATACTTTTGATAAAAGATGAAGGATAGTCCATCTGGTCCAGGAGCCCCCTCAGAGTAACAACTATCAACAACTGTTTTAATCTCCTCCTCAGTGAATGGTCTGGTCAGCCACTCATTTTCTTCTATAGTAACCAAATCTTCAGACTCCCAAAAATCAGAACCTAACCTAACATTAGGCCTGTTTTCTTCTTTAAAGAGGCTTTTATAAAACTCTACAGCAATGTTCATCATGCCTTTCTGATCCTCAATCAAAAAGCCATGTTGGTCTTCTAAAGACTCTATCCTCTTTTTTCTACTTCTACTGTTAGCTACAGCATGAAAATAAGCTGTATTTCTGTCTCCTTCCAAAATGTCCCTATCTCTAGATCTCTGTCTTGCCTTAATTTCTTCTAACTCCCATATCCTATCTATTTGTTTTGAAACTTCTCGAAATCTTGTTAATTCTGCATCAGATAGAATCCTAGACTCCATTTCAAACTCTAGGTCCTTGTACTCTAAAGCTAATTCTACTTTCTCTTTATTCATGGCAGCTACTTCATTGGCAGCCCATCCTCTTGCTAATCTCCTAAGTAATCTAGTTTTATTCTGCCATATGTCTATACTGGAACCATGAAAAACAGTTGTCCAAGCTTTCTCTACTACCTTGTCAAAACTCTCTTTATAGGTCCACCATTTTTCAAACCTAAATATTTTTTTCCCAAAGAAAGGACTGTCCCCTGTTTCAAGAACTAGTGGGTTATGATCACTTGGAGGTCTATCTAAACCTTTAACCTTAGCTTGAGGGAAAGCATTTTCCCAATCAGTGGTAACAAAGATTCTGTCTATTTTGGCAAAAATAGGTCTATCCTGTTTGTTTGTCCAGGTATAAGAAATATTACCAGGATCTAGTTCTACCAAGGCCCATTTATCTACCCAACTATTGAAAGCTTCTGCCCATCTAAATTTTATGATACCATTACTTTTGTCCTGAATAAATCTTACTAAGTTAAAATCCCCAGCTATCATGGTGGGTCCTTGCCAACTAAGAAGTACTTTATCTAACTCCTCAATAAAATCTGCTTTGCCTTCTTCATAAGGTCAACCATATACTACAATCAATTTCCAATAAAAACTTGATTTCAAATCAGTAATCATAATACTAATGGAATAATCTAAAGTTTCAGACAAGCAAGCATTAAACTTATCACTATTGCAACCAACTAAAATACCCCCAGCTGTTCCTTTAGCAGGTAAACTGAACCACTTAAAAGGAACATTACCAGTCAAGTTCCTAAGATAACTAGTAGTAAAGGATTCTTTCTTTGTCTCAATAATACCTATGACATCTGCATGTGTACTCTTGATTCTACTAACTAATGCAGGTAGTCTGCCAGTTTTATTCAGCCCTCTAATATTCCAAAAGAGACATATCATTTTAATTTTTTGTTTATCCTAGTTTTCCTACTTCTGACCTCTGACCATGTAGCTTCATCTAGCTTTGTGGTCATTTCTAAATCAAAGTTTTGTTTCTGTGTGGATGTTAGAGGGTCTGCTCCCTCATCCACTTTGTTTGCATCTATCTTATCCTCACTAGCCATAGTCATGGTAAACAGTTCATTTCTAATGGAAGTACCAATTTCTAGTTTCTCTATCAGTGAGCACAGTGCTTGAACTTGCCTGTTTTTCTACTGGAGGCATCTCTCCAAGACCATGACTAGAAACATCAGGAGGCATCTCTCCTACTGTTTCTTTCTGAGTACAAGACTTAGTTTGGCAGATGTCACTATACGTCTTTTTCCTATTTCTATCTAACTCTAATATCTCATCTACACCATTACTATTGCTACAGCTATTCTTACTCTCAAAGTCTAGACCAATCACATTTGCAATATAATCCAAAGAAGATTTTGACAGAACTGGAAATTTTTTATTACCTTCTTTTTCCTCCAGGTTATGTTGCTTCTTTAGAGCTTGGGCCTTCTCAAGAACAGTCCCTCCTCCTATAGGGTGTCTGACACTCTTCCTTTCTGGAATCATTGGCCCCCACTTCTTGCTTCTCTTTTTCTTCCCTTGCTTGATCTTCTCCCCCTCTACTTCATCTTGTACCCCTTTCTGAGTATTGTCATCCTTGTTGGTTTCCTGGTTTGAATGACTGACATTGAAACCTTCTGTTATGTCTTGAGATCTCTTATTCCCAGTCATGTCATCTGCATGTAAAGGACTTCCATAGGTCCATTCCTTTGGTAGGTACACCATTTCCTTGTCTTGTTTGTCTAGCTCTTCTAATACTTCATCCACTTCCTCTTCTTCCACTACCTCTTCTAGTTCCATGGCTTTTAACAGATTTAGGCACATAGAACTTTCATACTCATGATTGAACAGTAAGCTATCTTCATTTTGGAACACATCTGCCAAGCATTTGACAGTCTTGCTCCCCTTTGGAGTGGAGTAACTTCTCTTTTCATTGTCCTTACTGCTATCTGTTTTGTTACTATTGTTTCCATTCTTGTCTGATTTGTTCTGTTTATCTTCTTCTCCTAGCAAATCATCCTCTTCATCATCATACTCAGCTGCTCCATCATTGTTGTTTCCATCATCATCTTCTTCCTCATATATCTGATGAAACCCTTCTGTCTTGAAGTATATGAGGTAAATTTCATCTCCCATTTCCATAATTCTAGTCTTCGGTATTTTGGTAGGATCTCTACACTTAATCTTGATTCTGACCATGGAGAAGGAGTTGCTGAACAGGGATTGCCAGTCAACCTCCTCCAGCTTACCAATTGCAGATCCAACTTGTCTCAAAGTGTGCCAATCAGTCCACTTAGGTGGTATTCCAGAAACTTGAACCCACACCTCTTCTAGTTTCCCAATTGGCACAATGTCACCATTCCACAGTTTGAGTGAAGCCATGACTTCCATGTCTTTGAGGTAGAAATATGTTCCATCAGTCATCACAAAGGTGTCCACCTTCTTATCAGGAGGAAACCTAACCAGGTATTTATTCTCCCCTAGCTTCTTCAGATTCCAAGCCCATTTCTGATCAAGTGCCTTCTTAAGATGACTGATAATTTCTTCCTCATTAAGAATTCCTTTCTCCACTGTGAAAATGGCACAATTATCATATCCATTCCATAGCTTGAACCTATTCTCTCTTTCCTGAACATCCACATGAAAGAAACCCAGTCCTTGGCTTGCACTCCCTAGATATTCTGCAGGGGTAACTGGAGTCTTCCACATTGGACACCTCTCTGCTATGTGATCCTTCTGGAAGCAGATGAAACACACCTTGGGTATACTCGGTAGTTTTGTAGCACTGAAACATCCAGATATTATGAATTTTCTATGTAGCAATTTTTTATATTAGCTAGGAAGTTCAGGAAATTTAAATTACCATGCAGTATTCAGATCTTGAGTTTGTCTGCCGATCATTAGCAGAGCTCCATCCTAGTCCTAGTCTATGCACTCTACTTCCTTATTCTGGAGTAATGAACTCATGAAGAGAAAACATAATAATAATAATGTAAATATAATTGTACCATACTGCAAGGTTAGGGACCTGAACCTTGTTTTAAGACAAAGTATTCCTCGTGTCCCTGAGTATGTCATGCTATGTGATTATCCTGCAGCTATGGGTGTTACTCTGCATGTTCTTCCTGGTGACTTTGAACTTGCAGTGCCAAGTTCTACAGATGCTAGTGTTCAGGTCCCATCAATTTCAAATTTACCTCTACAAAACACAGGCAGTTTTGGAAAACAAGATAATGATATTTACAGTGCCCCCACTTCCTCCATGCTGAAACTTTGCAAGAAATTTTACAGCTCTTTATTTAGTACTATAAGTTAATTAATTTCCCTGTCTTTTTTTATATATTATCAATTGTAAAAAGGTTTAGTTAATACATGTACAAAGCCTGTTGATGATCTCTAGTAGGTTCGTGGAAGTTCGGGTGCTCTTATGAGTTATGACTAGACTGAGGAATATCAGAAGCTCTGAAGTAAATGTTATCCCTTGACTATGTTAGATATTTTGATGCTTTGCCTCTTTTGGTACATTCTTCGCTATCTCCTTGGGTTCTTCCAAAGGTAAAAACTTCTTACCTTCAGACTGAACACTATTTGATAGTACCAAAACTGTTTCCCTCTCAATCAGTATTAGTAATAAACTCAATTACACGAGCTGACTATTCCTTTGAGTCACATCTTCTGTTAAGGTGCAAGTTCATGAATGTTGTGGAGTAGATACAGTAGCAAATCCAAGCACAAACTTCCATTAAGCTATTTTTGTAAAGGAACGATATTCGTCTTGGAAATTTTATGATCTCTTAGGACTTGTATTAGGGATCTGTAAATACTTCATAGTTTTGTCACTGACTTATATGTCTCATAGTTGTTATTCCTCCTTATCATTTTTTGTTAAAGATAGAATCTCCATTGGAATGCCAATGTAATACCTGCCTCGTTGTTTCTCTATGCCTTGCAGTAATCTGAAGACTCTTTTTCAAGAGGGGAACTATCTTGGGCTAGACAGTACATAACCAATGTCAAACAAGATCTGCTTATGATCATTTGCCCATGTAATTCAATCTGTTTAATTAGTTGTTGCCTGAGCAACAGAGAAGAACTAATTTGAACAAATGTTACCGTGTAGCCATATCTGTATCTTCCTGGAAGCTAACTGTTTTTTTTTAATGGAGGGGAAAAATTATGTTGTGCAAGATTTGACTTGTTGTCAGTTGTTGCCTTGCTGGCCAGCCGAGTTTACTGGACAAACCACTCTGTCGCGTATTGGCACGGCATGTGTTCATCTTTTCAATTCATCACCGAAGTACAAAATCAGTAGCCTGTGACATCTGCTCTGTCGCGGATCTCTGTTGTTCTGTTGTGTTCTGCATTTGCACCACCACATCCACTCTTCGATTCATCTCAAATTTTTCAACCTATCAAATTTGTAAGAAATTTGTTTTGAATTGGAATTGAGTTGGAAGAAATGGTCCTATATCCTCCGAAGTCTTATGTTCTGAAAAATCCATAACAGGAAACGGTGAAATCCGGTACCGGTTAGTTGTTTGACGTCAGGTCAGGTTGTTGCAAGGCCCTTGTCTTCCCTGGAAGCATCTATCCTTTCCTGGCCTCTCGTAGCGTCTTCCACACAAGGCCTACCACGCTCTCTGTGACGTCGGAACGTCTAACAACTTTTTATCGCGGCGTTCTCACTTGAACAATCCAGAGTGCAGGCATGTACGTCACTTCGTCCCCAAGCGTCAAACAATCGCCGCTGGTGCCTATCGTCCCTCTGGATTGATTGGCCCCGCCTGTATGTCTCCTCGTCCGTGTCGGTGCTTATCGTTTCTTCTAGCACTAGCAATTGCAGGCCGCACGCGGATCGGAGCCTCATCAGCCTTTCAGAGAAGAGCTGAGGAAGCCTTTCAGAGAAGGCTGCTGGAGCAGGTTCAGCTTCAGCTTCTGCCATGCTTGAGGTTGTGATATCCATCCCAGCGATCCTCCTGCTGATCCTCCTGGCGATCGGGTGCTACCTGCTCGGCCGGAAGCGAGGCCGCGCCGCGGCGTCGCAGCAGTTGGCGCCCCCGGCGCCACCGCCAGGCTCTCGCCCAAGTAGCGGCGGAGCGGGCGGGCGTGCGTGGTCTTCACTGTACATGTTCGTTCTCCACTTGATACCCTACTCTACCTGTTAGTTCATTGTGTCTAGTACTCTACCGGCCGTTCTTGTTTGTTGCATGATGTTCATGCCGAATACTTACGCTTGCTGTTGGATTGCTTAGAATTTTCTTTGGATTTGGGTTGGGACATGTTCATGGATGAAATTGTAATTGTGGCACTAGGGATGAAAGTGGTACGGATAATGCTCCGCACCGATCCGCTCCGAATCTGAATTTTAAGGATATGGAGAAGTGTTTTTAATATCCGTGCGGATGCGCGGATAATCCGAATCCGACTATATGCGGATGCGGTGTAGGATATGGTATTGACAAAATCCCGGCGGATATGGATTATCCGATACTTATAATAGGATAAACCGAATATTTTAAGGAGCCAAAACTTGAAAAATAATTTAAGTATCTTTATGCTACATATAGAATGGTAATCCTATGATTGCCTATTTACCTAATTTGTAGGTGGGTGTGTTGTGATTGTCTAGTTTCATATTTTAAGCATACACGAAGTCGTTCTATCTGATTTGTACAAGAATATTTACTTGTTTTATATGTTTTTTTTTATACTGTTAAGTCTAAATTTAGAACTTGTATTAATTTTGTGAGAATATATTATCCGATTTCTAAAAGTCCGGTTCGCTCCGACACCGGTCCGAACCCACACCATTTCCGACATCCTAAAAATCCGTATTCGCATCCGAATCGCATGATATCCGATCAATCCGAAACCGATTAGAAGAAGAGGATTAGGATATGGTAGAAACCATTATCGCTCGATCCGATCCGTTTTCATCCCTATGTGGCACTAAGCTTAATTTTCTTTGAAATTTGGCCATGTTCATGGATGAAATTGTATTAATGGCACTAAATTTCTCAAACTACTGTCAAACTTGCAACGACCACAAACTTCAAACGTACCACTGCATAACCCACGTCCCATACCGTCGCCGGATGGATGCGCATACCTGAGCGGTTAATATGAACATGGGTCGTTATTACTCCAGATAAGAGCGTGAGGACATGGTGGAAGTAAAAGAAACAGTCAGAAAATCAACTTTTTTTTTCCTATGTAGATATAAATATTAGATAGATATATAGGTATACGTTTGGATATATATAGATAGATAGATAGATTAGTGCTCATATGGTTAGATAAATAATGATAAAACTGTAATAAGCTAGGTCAAGCACTGAGGCACTGAGGCCGGGCTCTAGCTTAGCAGGCCAAGCACCCATGTAAAAGGATTCATAATGCTACAAACTAATATATCAGGTCCAACTAATATACCACACGGGCAAGATCATACACCAGCTACACCAGTTCCACTCCTTACATCAGGGTAGGCTGAAAAGTCTAGGAAGCTAAGAACGTCACAGAAAATGAAAAGAGTAACAGGATTCATAATGCTACAAACTAGGTCCAACGAGATGGCTTAAACGGGTACTACTATTGTCCATTATATGCTGTTGCTACTGCTACAGCCAACAAAGTTAATAAGATTCTCACAGATGGTGACACACTTGAGCCCAAATTGTCAATTACTGACAGTAGGTCCACCAAACATCCCAGAGTCTACTCGAAACTGAAAGCTGCACAAAATTGAACAAAGAAAGTCAGGTAAGATACAAATCGTCTAGTTTAGAAACATGTCAAAATAGGCTAACACGGTCTGATTCAGTTCCTCCAAATCTGTGTATATGTTCGATAAACATGAAACTGAGCAAAAACTATGTTCAGAAAATTTGGTAATCAGTTTCAAGCTATGAAATGACACCAGACCCATTCCTCCCCCTCTGCTCATAGTAAAAACACAACTGCCTGAACTAATATTTAGGCTTATGTAAAAGGCAAAGACAGATGATACTGTAAACATACATGTTGAAGGTCTGCTGTCTGGTGTGATCTTAACTTGTCTGCAAATCTACACAGGAACATTAGAATCATGCAAACCCTCCCATCAACCTCTCCACACTTGATTTCAAATACAGAAAGGTGTTCAGATATTGCAGGTAGTGGCTCTGTTGGAATATAGATTCCTTCTGCTTCTATTAATGTGCGATTTAAAGAGTAAATTCACTGTGGAGAAACGCTGCGGCCAGCGGCGTCCACGATAGTAAAATTGTTTTCCACCGCTCCGATCTTGATCGATGGCCGTAGCGCTGCTGCCTTCGTTGGCCAGTCCGTGTCCCGAGCGGCCCCGGTGCGGTGTTTTCGTCGTCGCCTCATTGGCGTGCCCGAGAGCGTTGTCGCGCGTTCGTTGGCTGGGCGGGGTGGTCCCATCGCGTCGGTCACGGTTGAAAAATCGTGCGGCGCCGGCCGTTGCGAAGCGGAAGAACTTTCCGAGGGCCCGCGGCATGGTCTTCCTCCCGTGTCCCGCTGCTTGGCCGACGCTTCTCTTTCGATGTGGACCTCGCTCGGATTCGGTGCTGGACAGGGGTTCGGCGGTGGTGGTCGTTAGCTTCTCGAGCAGCTGGTAGGGGTCGCTTTAGCCTTGGTGCACGGGGCCGCATGCCGTGTGCTCAGAGCTTTGGGTTGTGCACGGGGGGGGCTCGGGCGTGGAGAGACGCATCGCATCGCGGCGCTAGCGATGCGGCCGCAAGAGCTCGTTTAGGTGGCGAGGTCAATGCCGGTGGGCCGACTTACTACCATCCGGTGAGGTTTTCGACGGCGGCTGAGGCTCGGTCGGCGCAAAGGCAGCTAAGGCCCATACCACGCCACGGGTCCCACTGGCGGCGAAACCACATCGCCATCGCCTTTGGAAGGGCGCGGTCTCATGTGGTGCCGTTTCTTAGGTTCGTCCCTCGCGGCGGGGACATTGTCCTTCGTCGGTGTGGAGCCGCGGCGCCGAAGCGGTTGTTGGGTTGCTGCGTCTTCCCAAAGACTCGGTTCCCGCTATTTTACCGGACGATAAAATCAGCTGGGCCCCTCTCTCCGTTCGCCCTCGCGCTCATTCGCTGCTCGGTGAGTTCCTCTTCTCTTCCCTCACTTTGCCCGTCCGCCCGTCTATTCTGCTCCTCACTCGGTGTGCCGCCGCCCTCTCGCCCGGACTTTAGCGTGTTCAGTCTTCCGGCGCCTCGTTGCTCGGCTCCGGCTCCCGGTGCCGCGGCGCCGTGGTTTTTTTCAGGTGCTTGCCGTCGAGATCCGGCTCCGCCGCCAGCTGCCGAGGAGGCCGTGTGCGGTCGCCGTCGAGAGGAGGAAGGGCGCGGTCTGCGCGCCTGTCGAGCTCGGGAAGCAGTCCGGCGTGCTCACTGCTGGTGCGGCTCCTTTCCCCGTCCTTTTCGCGATTCTAATACTTCTCCCCTGTGGGTCATTTTCTGTGTGGTGTCCAGTAACTCAGTAAGAGCTTCGTCACTTTCTTTAAACAATATATGTTGCCATCTGGAAGGCTTCTTTGATATATATCTTGATCTGAAAAGTTTTGGTAATAATAATATCCTGCAAAAGCAGAACGTTACAGCTGCACAACGTAGGACAACTGAATCTTTGCACAGGCTAGGGAAAAAAAATGAACCTAAGTCTGCGTTAATGCACAGCCATGTGCTTCTGATTTCATTCTTTCTACTAAACAATAATGTATGATTATGTTCCTTGGTAATATAAGGAGTAACCGACAACAAAGACAGTTTATTTCCCGAAATTCTCCAATCACTAAGGGGCATCAAAGAATATGCAGACAAAGGGGGCAACAAATTTTCTACTCATCAACCACTACAACAGCCAATGATTTCTCTCTTGACCACATAAAAAATAAAGCAGAAAAATCCCTTCTACATGCTAATGATATCTCATATAACACACCAGCATGCATAAAAAACACATAGCAGATGCTACCTGATCAAACTTTCAAGTATAGTTAAGTTCATGGAAATCAGGTCTCACCTATTCAACACTAAAATTGGTCACTCTCTTCTCAATTTTGATTAATCAATTGCTACCGAACACCAATGTTTCTCCTTTTTTTAAGCAACTATTTGCTTTGCGAAATTTATAGTAGCACATAACAGAAGTTTTGATAACAAATGAAGGGAAAAAAAAATAGTTGAGACAAAGGTCATGAATACGATGAACTGGAGTACAATGCAACTCCCTTCAGATGCACCAACTGAACAAAAGAAAACTTTCTTTTGTTGTGGTATGCAATCATGACCTTCGTAAATAAAATGATTAAAGAATTGTTTAGATAGGATGCTAATTTTGCTTTTTTTTTATAACCTTTTCTCTCTTTTTGTGTTAATTTCTTATCAAATTCATTTTTACTGATTAAGACAAACTGTAATTTTTGTTTTACTCTTATCTCCATTTATTATTTTTTACAACTTATAGCTCCCTTTTTAGTTGCTTATTATATGATTCTAGATAGAAAAGCCCTTTTTGCTTCTCTCTTTTTTAGCGTGATCGGCTACTTTCTTTTAGATGCACAATTCTTTAGGTAGTTCCGACAGTGGCGAAGGTCAAGGCGCATACCTTGAGCAATGCTATCTGTCTATTTCCGATTGCCTCTCATACTAAATCCTGGTTTCAAGTCCTACACAAAAGCTGGAAATGGCAAACCAAGAGCCTAAAACTTTGTGTAGGACAACTTTAAAAAATATGGAGCATGACAATATATGAGGGATTCATTGGATTTTGCTATCAAACACTAATGCTTTTCCGTCCCTTTCTAACAAATCAATTAAAATAATTGGTGTTACGTAGATGGCAAAGTAATGGTCGTTTAAAGACTGAATGTTGTATGCACGTTATAGATTGAGAGGTCCTTTGTGGATCTCTTTGAAGAGCTGTTCTTCTATGGTTTATCCCATCATGAGGCATTCTGTCTTTTCTTTGTATTTGTTTTCTTAAAATCTTGAGGTCGCCGCGGCCGTCCAAGCGGCTTCCTACATTCAGGGGAGAGTCATGTATGTAGTTGCTCTACGGCGTTTCCATGGTGTCATATGAGGCGTAGATAAATACTCCTCTGCATAAAGCCTTATTTTGTTTGCCTTTTGTGGTTATCCCGCTTAGCTTCTTCAAAGGCGCTTGACCACGGTCCTTCAAAACCCGAGAAAAGAAAAGCGTATGTGCCGCTCTTGTTGTCCCTGTGGCCCATTTACTTTTGCAATCCTATTAGCCTTCCGGTTAATTGTTTGTGCGGCGCTTTCCTATAGCGGAAGGTCGCATTATATGCCCACGACCCTAGCGATTTTTCGAGAGTCTCGGCGCAAGCGCATGAAATATTTAAACGAGGAGAAGAAGATTGCTAAGTCGGTCGGGCTTCTTACAACAATTCATTTAGTTTTCTCTTTAGATGTGCCCATCGCGATACATGTTACGTGGTGCTTTTGTTTTTTGCTCCATTAGGCCCGATTAGATGGTGCGGGGTGCATAAAGGCGTGGCCATTTCACCCAAGAGTACATTGATGCACTCAAAGGTTGGGTCTTCTTTTTTTCTAGATTGAGTGTAGCCTTTGTATGTTCCTATTTGTATTCTTTATTCTTGATTTTATATTCCTCATTATAGTGATTTGCTTTGTACAAAACAAATTATGCTGTCATTCCATCTTTCTCATGTTACATTTTACGTATCAACAACAATGCGGGAGGATGGCTACGCAACTGCTTTGTCACTATTGGGCCTTGTTCGGTGCATCGTGGTGGTTCCCATCATGCAACAAATCGCGGCAAGTCTTGTGTCCCGGATGGTACCGGTTACAAGTGCATTCCGTGCTCAAGCACTTCCTTCAAGTTCAAGTAGGCACTTCTTCCATTGTTTGGTTCCCTCCTAATTCTATGATAAGGCATGGCTGGGCCCTAAACACGGACTAATTTTAGGTACAAGGTGTGTTTCGTGGCCCTAGAGATGGCCTTGAGAAATTTGAAATGGTGTGCTTAGGGGACATCGCTAGGCGGATCATTGGGAAGCTTTCGTCAAAGACTTCTCGGGGACATCGGCGAGGACCTCTGCATATCCGGTGACATAACAAAGTTGGTTTTCTCGGGTGCACCTTTGCGGTTACCATGACACGTCGAGCTTCTACAAGGCCGAAAAAGACCTACAATGTCGCCGCTTCGGTCACGGCACATGGGCATCCTAGCGCTTTGCCCGGTAACTTGGCCCGGACATGATCTTTGCTGCGCGACGGAAACAATGGACACCTGCTTTAGCGGCTCGGTCGGCGATTCGTCAAGAAAGCAGCGTGGAAGTCGGGGAGGCGCCTCGAGGAATCAACTCTGTTACACCGGCCAGCACTTTGTCTTCACCGGACCTTTCTAAGGTATGTGTCTTATGGTACTTCCGCTTAACACGACTATTCCGGCCTTTACATCGTAATCTCATGTTCCTTATTTGTTCCGGACCCCGCCACCGAATCTTGGTTCTCTTGAAACAGGTGTCAAACAAGCGTAGGAGAGGGGTAATATATTTCTTGTGCCTCCAACCTAATCGGCGTGGTTTCCCATACGTACCCTACTTGACTACTCACGTGCGATTGGTCGGGCCAAGGGGTGCCAAAACCAGCCGTAATTTTGGTCATGCCGAATGATGATGAAGCTGCGGATCTTTGATTTGGGACGCTCGATTCGGGTATGCTTTGATTGTGTTCTTGTAGGACCAACCTTTGCTTTGTGAATTACAACTTGAACCAACAAGCGCTACGCATCTAGCTTCTTACCACTGGCGTGTGAATTACCAAGCTTTGCACTGTTCGATAATAAAGCTTTACGTAAGCAGAGCACCGCATCAACATGTATTAATTATTCAAAGAATGAGGTGCTAATCCATGACATTTTCTCTGTGACTCCTTACGATTGGTGCGCATGACGGAGCCGGGGCCGATGGTGAACACTTCTATCGAGAAAATTCTCCCCCCGTGGTGAACACCTAGACAAGGTAGAGTCCTTAACTCCACACTTCTTACCTATCCATTCTCTTTACATGTGTGCCTTATCACGTTATCCAGAAGCCGGAGAAAGTAATTCTAAATATTGGTGACAACGGCGGTTTCGAAACACGCAATTGATAGTATAGTTCTCTATCTCACGGTCACAACCACGAGTTAGCGGTTCTTGCCATGTAGTTTCTTCAACAATGGTTTTTCTTACATATGCGGTATATATGCGAGCTAATAGTTGTGCTAAGGCTACGGACATAGTTTCGAGTTGACCCGGTAAATATGATTATGGCTGTCCTTGCTTTAGATCTGTCTAGGCGATTACTTTTCTTACCATGATTCAAAAAGGCAATAGTAAACTCATTCTTTGACCCACCATATTACACTTCGGTTTGGGTTGTACCACCAAATATCGCTTTGTAGATTTCCTAAGAAGCAATGTTAGGTAATGCGGTGCGGTTAACGGGACTCGGACTTTTGGTTGGGTGGCTCGCTAACATCTGCCGTCGGAGGAAACTTACACTTTGTTTTTGGTGGCGTGGTGTGCTTTCTGCATCGGAAGCCCGGCGCCTCTTTTCTTCCGTGCTCGATTGGCCCATGCATTGCTTTGTAGGCGAAAAGAACTCATTCGGTAACCTATTTGATTAGGTGTGGTTGTGTGAACTTTTACTTTAGTTGATTCGAACTTATTACTCAAGTGGATCTCGACCGACCCGTGCATGAGTAAGAACACTTCCAAGATTGCACCCTTCTTTGGGTTCCACGGTGCTATTGTTGTAAGCTATATTGGGCTAGCTGCCCGGACCATTGATCTCGGGTTAAAAGCTGCTTCTATCTTTGTTTGTGGCCCTCCTTATTGAATTCGTTGCTAATATTCCACTATTGTGACCATGGTTAAGTGGACAACCACATGCGATATCCATCCCGCCACATTTTATTATCGCGGCGCCATCTAACTTCTTCGACAATGTGCGGTCGACTTGACCTTGGGTCCACTGGGCGGCCACCGGTGACTACATCCGGTTCCTTTGCCTCTGAAGCCTCAACACCCCATATTGCCTTGGTAGTGGCATGGTCACTCTTATCTATTGTCATTTCATTTGCATGCAATGAAACATTGATGTTCTACCGTAATTTGTGTACGTCGAACTCATTTGGATGTGTATGTACCTTGCAAAAGACTTGGTTTCTGTGTGAACGCGTCTCGTCTTTGTAATAATTATTACTATTTTAGCATCCTTCCTTTGTTCATGTGGCCATTCAGCTGCTTGGCGCATGGGGTGGCGCCATTCACTAGTGTTCTGTAGGAAACAAAATATGTACCACACATCGGACTATCGTGCATACAGAGGCACCCATGGTGATCAATTAATCATGTGACATGCCTTAAGACAACAAAAAAGGGGGTATACCTCAGCTAGTTGAAAGGTCAGCTTCTCAAGAACAGGTGAATGCTCAAGAATGCAAACAAGTGCATGCAGATCAATAGCAACACACCACCCATTCAGTAGTAATGTCTTTAACTTACTAAATGCAGGGCTCTGGCACCATTTCAAGTCTCTGTAGAAAATAGGCTAAGCAAATAGCAAAAATAGTAAGACCATCGAAGATCCAGTTTAAAAGTCACAGACATATAGAGCATGACATTCTCAAAAACTTTATCTGAGTTCACATTGAAATGTCCATATATTGGCGATGCAAAAACTAAACTACTACATTATTCATACAATGGATAAGCTAAAAAAGTTGTAGCAATGCCCCATTACATCCTTTACCAGAATTACGTTAGAAACAGAACTTACTTAATAGATACAATTTTAAAAGAAAAAATATACAGGCAAGTAAATTTCTCATTTGTGCCCGTCGAAGAAAAGTGTGCAAAGCAAATCTGATTGCATTGCATGTGAACTCCTAAATATCAAGTCATTAACATAGAAGATGAGAGTATATATACTGAATGAAGAGAACAACGGAAAACAAATATACAATAAGAATCAAGTACAGAACTGTGAATAGCATATCTAGGTTGAATAAAGAGCATAACAATAAGAAAATCTTATTGCACTGCATGCAAAATGTATGTGTCTACATATAAAAGAAGGTTGTAGACGCTGAGTGACAAAAGAACACAGATGGGGTTAAGAGTGAGATGGGAAAATGTGTAATACCATTCCACGCCGAGCAATCAACTCTAAGTTCTTAGCACTTGATAAACTTCCAAGAAGTAGAGATCGACCACTATAGTCCTCATTACCAACACAAGAATTGCAGGCACCACAATATTCTCCCCAGTATCCTTTAAAACACTTTTCTGCTGTGAAAAAGGAAAGCTTGACAAAGGCAGTATCTAATGAAGGCATGCTTTCAAGCATAGGAGCATGAACACCATAACAATGGAGGTGCAGCCAAACCACATTAGGAACAGAAACATGGATTCGGGTACTGCCACCCATATGACATTGACTGATGGTCAGGCGCTTCACGGACTGTGAAATGATCTTATGTGTGTTGATCTTGGACTTTCTTATGGTCAGATCCTCCAATGCAGGACAGGCAGAAAAATCGAGAAAGTTGGTGTCCAAAAGCACATTAGCCAGCTCAATTTTGCCAAATGCTGGGAGCGCAGAGCAGGGCCGTCCAGAATAACAGGGTTATCAAGTTTAAGCATGGTAATAACATTACCATCCAATCCCAGTACTGGATAATTGGCAGACGTAGCTAAACTAGCAGAGAGCACAGAGGCTCGGCACAGCAGAGCATGCCGGATCCAGATATTGATGTGCGTGCACTCACGGCACAAGAACCGGTCACCTGAAAACTCAACCTCATCTAAGGCCAGGCTGGGTTCTCGGCGCAGGAGGATGCAGTTCACGAAGTCATTGAACTTCTCGACGCTTTCCCACTGCTCGGACTCGGAGGAGACGATGCGCAGGCGGCCCAGAGACCTACAGATCTGGCGCCAGCGCGAGGCGAGCACGCACGTCCGCACCGCCTCGTCGGCCGGCAGGAAGCCAAGCACGTGCTGCAGGATGCTGTCCGGCAGCGCGCTGATCCGGTCCTCGCCACCGCCGGACCTCGGTGCTGCTTTCTTGGCCTTCTTCCTGCGAGCCATTCCGTCGAACACGTCGTGGGCGCCGGAAGCTGCAGGATACGTCCCCAACCAAGATCCAAGAACATGAGCAATGGCAAGCGGTGGGAAGGAGATAGATAGAGATGCTCGAATCACCGGTCCGAAGGAAGGAACCCACCTTCACGGCGTCTTGGCTTCAGTCACCCCTCCGGGCTCCGGCCATAGGCGTCGTCGGTGGCAATCCCAGAGGCAGTGGCGGTGGGTGATAGACTTCAATGCTGCTTTGATGAGGTCGCGTGCCTGCCTCCGTGTGGGGCCCAGACTGTCAGCCGTGGCAGCAGCAAAACGCTGGACCGATTGTTCGGCGTTGCCGGGCCCATAGGGAGCAGCGCTGCGTTCCGTTCCCTCTGTAGCCGTTTGAAGCAGGCCCGCACGTCAGGGAGAAAAGGGGCGCAGTGTCCGTTTTTTCCCTGTGACCGTTGTGGCCTTGGCCTTGCAGTGCACACAGGGGCTGCTGATCTTATGTTAATTTCCACGTGACAATAAACGGAGGACACAACAGAGATTGTGTGCTACTGCTCATGAAAGCGGTAGAAAGCAGACGAAGCAATGATTTATGCAAACTTTAACAAATAATGCAATATATTTTGTAATATGTTTGTGAGATGGGAGCACCCATTCGTTGGAACCCTAGATTTGTTGGCTACTCAAATCCTCACTCTCAACGGCGCTCATTCACGTTCCGAGGCGAGCACGGTGACCATCCAAAATGATTGACCCTATATTCGAGTTGTCTTAACACGCACTTTGGTTTACATCATAGATTTGGATCATTCCACTAGACAGCTAAACCATCAAATTGGGTCATTCCTCGCGAGATTGTAGGTGGACAGTCTGGATGGGTTAATGATTATGCTTAGGATCCTTTACAAACCAGGCTTGTTTGGGAGAGCTCTACCTCACTTCCACCATCTGGCTTGCAGTGCAGCTCTAGTTTGAAAAAAAAAATATATAGGTTTTAGTTTGAATGGCCACTTATGCCCTTGGAAGGCATGATATATTTTTTGACATATCTAGCACAAGCAAGCAATTGGTATTGGTTTGAATGGAGCTATTTTTCTTTGATTTATTATTGTAATGAAAACAACACAAATGTACATGAACATCCAATGCTGACGCAATAAAAAGAAAATCATGGCAATACATAATTCACCTATCCATGTCAATAACTCAATAGAAATGCAAATGTCCATAAATAAAAGCAACTAAAGGTTTAATATAAAACTAAAACCCATGTCTTCCATTATACTATTCTAGTATAATGTCGGTGCTAATACTACGGTAATATTTGGTAATCCAAATCAAACAATAAAAATGATTTATAAATATTACAATGGGAACACCCAACCCTTTATTACCAAAAAATAAAAGAGTTTTATTATCACAAATTCAACAATATCATTACAATAAAAGTCTCTAAACTTGAAAAAAATACACCGTCTTTGACATGACATTGGCGAAGTGTGAATATCCACATGTTTATTTCACTCCACTTGAAAACTCCTCTATTCTTGAGCTTTGCAGCTACCGGCCTTCCTGCTATGCTCATGAGCGAGCGATGCCACCAAGGAGCGATCCGGTTGTACTTGCACGTGTCAACGAAAGAAAATAGAAGAAACTCACGAGCTGTTAGACTCGAGCATGTTGTAGCTTTTATTGTAGCTTTTATATTTGTTTCTACCGAATCTCCTCCGAGTATGCTTCCTCAACGCCATGCAATGTTACATATCACGCTACCTAGTTAATTTTGGTAGCCCATCTCTTATCTCCATACTGTAGTGTCTATTACACTCAATAACAGCCAAATAAGCTAGTTTTTTTTTTTTTTTTTTTTTGCGTTGTTTTTGCACTCCATAATTGCAGAAAAGAAAAATCCAAGATGCCATTTAAAACATTAACAAGTTATCCAATCACATGCTCTACCACAAAACATATACACCCATGAAGGAACTAACCTCTCATGTTGCAACGTCATGGTTTCATTTTAGGATGGACATTAAACAACCAAACTATTGCGAACACATGGTTGATTTAGGTCACATGTGTTTAGTTTTTGTGATTGAGTGATTGTCAACAACATCAATATTTTAATTCTATTTTCTTTTTATTCTTTATGCTTCGACTATGTTCACCGGCACACGTGGAGTGTGTCGAAGACGTATCTCTTGGTTCGTGTTTATGCAGGTGTGGAGCTCGGAGATGGTAGCCGACTTGGCAGGTGAAGGGGCCAAGGAGGGCGTCGAAGGGCCGACGGACCGTGAGGAGGTGAAGGACGGACGTGAGGCTTGGACCGAGGGACCGGATGGCCGGGTGGCTAGCCATGGTGGGTGACATCACGGGACATCGGCGAATGCAAGAGGGGCGTGGCGGGACCGTGTCGACGGTCCGGGTCAAGACGGCGTCGTGCAGGCGAGCGGGAGCTCGGATGACTTGGCGACTTCGGCGGCGGTCAAGACGGCGATGACATGTGTCGAGGAGGTTTGGTGGTTTGTCCTCAAAACCATCGGTGGCGGGTTTCGTGGTTTGGGCCTCAAAACCGCGGGTGCGGGTTTGGTGGTTTGGGCCTCAAAACCATCGGCGGGTTTTCACGGGTTTGGGCCTCAAACCCGGGGGCGTTCGTGTGTGGCGCGGAAGGACGGCGCGTGGCGGCATCACGGGAGATTGCGTGGAGCAAGGTCTGCGCGGATGAGGAGGCGCGGTGGTCGTCGGATCAAATTATCCCGAAGTCGGACTAAATTAGCCTTAGGGTTAGCGGTTCGGCTCATATGTATCTAGGAGTAGTTTGGGAAAGAGGGATTTCAGACTATATGTGGAGGATGACGGCCTCCTCCCTCTTTGCCTCTTTCATTTTTCGTTTTTATTTTCCCCCAATTTTAGGGTTCTTGTTTAGAGGTCCAAGAACATCAAATTGGTGACTTTTTTGTGTGGTGATTTTCGAAGGGGAAGGGCAGCCCCAATCACACTTTTGTGCCCTCAGGGCTTTTTGGATCAATTCCATCTTTGTTGTCTTTGTGATTTTCGTTGGAATTGGATCTTGTGTTCTGTGTTTCTTTTGTTCTTGGTTGGTGTATTTACGCAGGTCAGCTCGGCCTGCGGCAAGATCAGGAGGCCACGCTTCGGTACTCCCGGCGGCACCCAGCTAGGCGCTGGCCACGCGACGACGCTGAAGCTTGGCCAAGGGCGCTTCGGCCGCCGCCGCCAAGAGCAGGGTCGGGCACCGGGCCGCTCGCCACAAGCCGTGCCGCGGGACCCGAGCGAGGCCACGCACGCCCGTGGGCACACAGGGCGGCGACAAGACAGGGGAGCAGCACCGAGGCCGCCCATCGTCCATCCCTCCTCCAAGCCAAAAGGTCGATTTTTTTCTTGTGCTGTGAATTGGCCATCGAGTCAATTATCTTCTTCTCGTGCAGGGTAGCTAGATCGAGTTTGTGTGTGCAAAATCCCAGCTTTTAATTGTCTCAATCTAGTTCCTTTTCTCTGCGCCCACTCGGTGTTCGATGAAATGTCTAAGTAGCTGCAGCTTTGTTTTTTTAGGAAGTAAATTAATTCAAGTTCAGTTCTTCAGTCTATTATCTTGCATCTGTGAATGACTATCTCTAGCTCTGTGCGGTCCAGTGCTTGGTTCTGATCTTTGATGTTCTTAGCACCGAGTGCTCCTTGTTTAGCATAGCAGGTTCAGAGCTTTCTGCAGGTCCTGTTCAGCAGCAGTTGATTTGCTTGCTCGATTTATTTTCTTGAGACGTCACTTTCATCCAACAGTGCTATTTAGTTGTTTATTCATTTGAGCGTTGTGATGCATAGCAAGCTGCTATTTTCTTGAGCACGCACCAGTGCTTTGCTTGCACGTGATTAGTCTTGATTTCTCAAGTCTTGTCTTGTCACCATCGAGCTACATTAGTTCTTTTGGTTTAATCTTGACCAGCTTAAGTGTCGTTGGCAGTGTTACTTTGGAATTTCTCTCTTGCTATTTAATCCATGATTTATTCACTTGTGCTTCGATTTGAGATCCGATTTTTGCGATGACATTCTATTGATCCGAGGAATTCTTCTAGGTACTCTCGTCACGAGTTGACTTGGGTATTTTGGTTTTAGGGAACTCGCTTCTTCTCTATAGAAGTCGGGTGACTCATTTTCTATCCTCGGTTCGACTTTTCGCTTTTGTCGACGGTGATGCGTGATCGTTTGAGGTGTCCATTTGTGTTCTAGGGAACATCCACCCAATCATTTGGGTCGTGGACATCTTAGTGCTCTCTTTGCTTTCGTGGCACCTTGCTACTAGTTAGACGCGTGTTATTCGGGTCTTTGCGTGAGTTTGCTTTTGAGGTTGGGGGTTGAGCCGATGACCCAAATTTGAACAGGAAAATCGAGGCTCCCATTCACCCCCCCTCGGTCGCCGTTTCGGTCCTTCAATTGGTATCGAGCGGTTAAGGATCATATCCACCTTAATCGGTCCGTGATCGAAGGCGACATGGAGAGGTTTGGTCACTATGGTGGCAAGCCTCGGGAGTTCGATGGCACCAACTATCCCTATTGGAAGATTAAGATGCAAGCACATCTTATGAGGATAGATTGGAGAGTGTGGGGAGATTGTCGAGGATGAGAACTACCAAGTGCTAGCTAGCTCGAGTGGGTGAGGAACAAATAGCCCAACACAATGCCAACAACCGAGCGAGGAGTGTCTTGTTCTCTAGCCTCAAAGACACGAGTTCGAGAGAGTTGCCACTTGTGAGACCGCTCGTGAGGTGTGGAAGACGCTGAGAGCTACCACGAGGGAACCCCACAAGTCAAGGCCCGCCTATATGAGACCTACAAGAGAGTACAACAACCTGATCCGGCTTGATGGCGAGTCCATCGATTCTCTCTTTGCCGAGGTTTGGGGCGATCTCGCAACAAGGTGCGGGCGAACAAGCCTTCGGAGAGGCTTGATGATCACGAAGGCGATGCGGCTCTTGTACGCCCGGATCGGAAGGTGTGGGATGTGAAGGTGTCCGCGATCATGGAGTCCGCCAACCACGACACCCTCACACCCGACGAGCTTTACAAAGAAGCTCAAGTCCTCCGAGATCGAGGCCCGGATCCAGCGAAGCTCAAGAACCCATCCGCGCCCGAACGTTGCTCGTCGCCGGTAAGGGTAGTTCAAGTTCTTACGCTAACCCTTCACGCATCTCGTTTGCCTTGTCTTCTTTGGTGTGCGTGGACGTAGGAGCGATTTGAGTGCATTGGGGGCGGCGAGTTGGCTCTCGTCATCGGCCGATTCTCGCGGTTCCACAACAACCGCTTGAACCGGCCGGCGTGGCGGTGCTTCCAAGGGTGGATGCTTCGAGTGCGGGGCGATCTAGACCACTTCGCCGCCCGTGCCCCAAGAAGAACAAGGACAAGTATCTCCGGCGAGAAGTACTACTCCTTCAACAAGCACGACTCCGACAAGCGCAAGGACAAAGCGAGTACATCGCCGGCAAGTACAAGTCCAAGAAAGGCTTCGACAAAGAGGCGATCAAGAAGAAGTACCTCAAGCGCGTGCCAAGGAGCACAAGCACGCCTTCCTCGCTCCTCCGGCGACCTCGACAACGACTCTTGACGGGCAATCTTCTTCGAGCGACGAGGAGTCCGAGCGCAAGATTGAAGACAAGCCGAATGGACTTTGCTTCTTCGCCGACTCAAGCACGAGGGCTTCTCGCACCATGGCCCTCGACGGAGCGCGGATCGACGTGTCGAGCCACACGGCAGCGGCGACTCTTCCCCCGAGGTATCTCCTACAATCGAATCTCTCTCACCGATGAGGTTGACTCTTTGGGCGATGCGCTTGTGTGTCGGGAGAAGTTGCTCAAGCGAGCAGCTAGGGAGAGAAAGGAGTACAAGGAGAAGTGGGAAATGGCTATGGTGGAGATAGAGTTGCTTAGGAAGCCCGTGGATGTGTCCGATGAGACGGAGTGTGACGCTTGTGCCGTGCATATGTCCAGCATCATGTCTTTGCAATCCAAGTACTCGCTTTTGCTAGATGAGCACGTTGAGTGAAGGCTAAGCCTATGTTGTTGAGTGCATGCAAGTCTTGTCCAAAGCTTGCAATCCGAGCGCGAGAGAAGGCCGCCAAGCTTGCCGTGTGCTTGAGAAGGCCGCCTCGGATAGTACCGCGGTCAAGTGTGTTAAGTGTGAAGCTTTGGAGATGGAAGTCATGTCTTGTAGGCATGACAAGGGGAGAGTCGAAGAGGAGAACAAGTACCTTCGCTACACATCCGAGTTGGGTGTCTAGTGGAGAGCCACGGCTTGGCATGATGACGAGTCGGTTCAAGAGGGGGCCGACACATCGGGATTAGGCTTTGCTATAGGTGGGAAGGGTGAAGTTATCTATGGCAAGGTTGGTCAAGGTAGTGGTTTGAGCTCGAGTGAGAAACCCACAAACACTCCCAAGTTGACCAAGATCACCCCACCCGAGCCTACCAAGCCCATTATGCAAAATGGCATTCTCCAAGAGATCCCAAAGACTCCACCTCCCAAACAAGTGTGGCTTCCAAAACCAAATCACCTCAAGAACCCACTTGACACTTTGCCCAAGATCCACGAGGAAACCCTTCCTAGAGCTAAGGCCACAACAAGAGTGAACCATCCACCCAAGAGAGTGAACCAACAACCACCCAAGAGAGAGGTGAGGTATCTTTGTGAGTACCTTGCAGAGAGATGGTCACTTGTTTGAGTTTTTGCTTTAGGAGGAAGAGGGATGCTAGGCGTCAAGTTGAGATTGAGAACTGCGTGACTTGTATCACCCACCACTTGGCATGTATGATGAGGGGGTGTGCGGTCGGTTGAGAGGAGGCGCTTTGCTAGGCGGGGAGGTAGGAGGCCTCAAAGGGCTAGGCCACGATTTGTGAGACCAGTGGTGTGTGGTGGTCGTGCTCCGCGAGTGGATGTTGATCCTCGCTTTGGGAGCTTTGAGTTTGACAGAGGAGGTGCACCATACTTTGTTGTGCGTGGTGAGCGCTTTGGGAAGAAGGGTCATGGGATGTTTGTTTTGCCTAATCACTACAAGGAATGGTGCTTTACATGACGATCAATTTGGTCATAAACAAATAAAAAAATCATCCGCGATTACCTTGCCATGACGATCAAAGAATCTGTCATGTATCTCGCGTCATAGATTTTCTTTGGACCAATAGAAACCGCCACCGATTGACATTTGAGTTCGTCATGGATTAGTTGTCCATCCGTTATACCCAGTCCATATCCAAGCCCATATCCAAACCATTGTGACGAAAAAGAACATCACATATTTTAGCCAAATCATCATAGCAATAATATCTTGTCACATATTAAGACACTCATGAAGCACGTAGGCTCAAAATTGAGAAATCATAGCTCATCAATTTCATTGACACCATCAATATTTGTACTTGTACAATTTTTAATACGGCAATAACCAACCCACACAAGTACCTACAAAACCTATGTTGCTTGTACAACACAACTCATATGATTTGCCCGCACAACAAAATCTTTTGTCACTAACAAAAATAGCCACCATGGGCACCTTGATCCTCTTGCCGCAATTAAAGATAGCCTCATCAAACACCTGTAAAGAATACTTGATCATCAGTAATGAAACTAACATGTGCAAAGGTACAAGTTAGTCTAGTTAAATCTAAACTCGTTATAAGATGCACTACTAAAGAATGGGGAAAAAAATATTTCACCAGCTGTACTAAAGTCACGAGAACCATTATGGAACACAATATACATTAGGCTGGAGAACTAAAGTCAAAATATAATGATAATATTATACCTGCATTATTGCCTAGCTAGTTAAATGCATATTTTTTGAGATTCCAACAAGTAGAGCTGAAAGGTAAATGATGCACAAGAGCACAGAGAAGCATACCTGTGGCATAGCTGAGTAGAGCTAGAGCACACAACCAGAAGCCTGCATAAAACAAACACACGCAGCTTGTATTGTATCAAAAGCCATTGAATAAATTGCAATTAAATAGTTGACTTGCTAACTGAACTTGGTGAGTATCGTTCAGATTTCTGTAACATTCCAGTGATTACACAACCCAATTAATTGCAGCAAGTAGTAACAGAACTACAGACATCTTGGTTGGGCAAATCCATCTTTCAGATGTCGTTGGAATACCAAGAAAAAAATAGAGGAGCTGGGGTGACCTGGAAGATGAAGCGGGCAGATCTGAGGTTGGGGTCAGAGTAGAATGTGGAGGCTCCCTCTGCGCAGACGTCTATGCACAAATTCATTAGTACTATCCCTAGATCCCCAATCATGCACAAATCCATCAGGAGTAAGATCTCACCACGAAGACAAATACCAGATCTGGGCGTGAAATAGAAGAAGGAGCACGGCAATGATGGGGAACCAGGACTACGGTGGTCGCCTGCAGGCCGCACTGCCGCAGCCACGCCCTGGCGTCACCGCCACCGCCGCTCGCAGCCCCGGCCTCGCGCCGCCGCTCGCCGCCCCATGCCGACGGCTTCCGCGCCGCCGCGCAGCCCTAAGCACAGTCGCGGCCATCACGCGCTCACCAGCCGCTACCGATGCACGTCGCCTCCCCGCCGGCTGTCGCAGCCCACAACCCGGCCGCGGCCTCGAACTGCTAGGTGCTAGGGTTTGGGTCAGGGTCGGGAGTCGCCGCGTCCGCGTCGGGAATAAGGAGAGAAGGACGAACGGACGGGAGGGAGAGTGACGGAAAGAGTAGGATGAACGGATGGTCTTCGGCTGCTTCTTTTGGGCCTTCATGTGCAAATGGGTGTGGGTCTCCCCTTGTTTTTTCCTATTTTTTATTTTTATTACATATATACCTATAACAGTATACGTATATATAAGTGTATCAATTTAGAGAAATACAAATATATTTGCAGGGGTCAAGTTTGTATACAATTTAAACAATTTTGCAACACATGGTATGTGTGTATACGGATATATATTTATATTTATTTATTATTTCAATACCCAACTCAACAACACATATATATTATTATATCATTTATTTATTCAAATGAATTCTCATACTACTCTGACATCCAACAATGAAAACTAAACTACCTTTGGAATGGACCGTCACAGATAGTATAATTCCATGATGATATCTCGAATGTCACCGAAAAACGTCATGTAAAGCACCATTTCTTGTAGTGAATGCTTATCTCGGGCAAAATGGTCAACATTGGTATTCTCCGAGTATACTAACCCCAAGTGTTGTGCCATTTGCTCATCTCATGTTTTACCAATGATGTAGGTGATCAAGTCTTGGGTTCCCAAGTTTATGCTTGTTAACCCTTTGGGATTCAAGACTTGGGTTTCTTTGTCCTCTCATGTGTAGGTATGAGGACATGGGGCGGAGAACACATGCTTGGTGGAACTTGATTCTTTGTCGTGGTGTGATCAAGACTTGATGGTTGTCTACACCACTTTGATGGCCTCCAAGAGGCATGTGCCTTATTGTGACACCTACACACAACCT
This sequence comes from Hyparrhenia diplandra, assembly GCA_015847255.1. Taxonomy (NCBI): domain Eukaryota; kingdom Viridiplantae; phylum Streptophyta; class Magnoliopsida; order Poales; family Poaceae; genus Hyparrhenia; species Hyparrhenia diplandra. The sequence goes on from JADLZK010009783.1 coordinate 187,396, forward strand.
GTGAGCTATCATATCCACTCATGCCTTGTACATTCATGATTTTCCTACTTGTGGTATGAGATAGTTGTTTATTTGCTCACTTGTATATTGCTTGCATGTATTATACTTGTATCATGCTTTTATATCCCCTTTAGCATGTGTTATCTTGTGTATTATATGTCATGCTAGCCTTTGTGCCCTTTTGTTTCCTAGTTTTCTTTTGCTAGGTGTCTTTGGTTGAGGGGGAGTTGGGAGTTTGCTATCCTTTTTAAGGGGTAGTTTTGTCGTTGATATCTGATTCTAAAGTGTTAGGTTTGTTTTGCTTTGTGCATCATCTTGTATCATATTGTATTTATCATGTACACTATTGCACTTTGAGCTTCTTGTTTATATTGATCACAATGAGACTATGCTCGTTTAGTGTAACAATTACATGTTGGTGCTTATATCTTGTGCTCTTTTTGCTTAATTGATATATGTTATGAGCAAAGTCAATTTTTTTCATATGAACTTGCTTAACAACGATGAATCTTGCAAAATGTTCACCATTGAGATAGTTCCTAGCATGTTTAAGTTGTTGAGATCCTTTGTGCTTATCATGTATGTTAGGTGACTATGTCTCATTCATCGAGTTATACACTTGCTTAGATGACCAAATGCTTTTATACGTTAAAATCTGAAATCTAAGCTAAGTGTATGGAAAAGATCGAGATGGGTCCATACCGCCCCACATCCAAGTCTTGGGGCTTTCTTTGCTCATTGCACTTGAGTTGAACCCGAGCTTGGTAGTGATTGACCCGCACCATTGTCTTAAGCTTCTCGATTGCTCACACGCATAGGCTTGACATGGTTGATTAGTAAGGCCGACGGTTGTGGATAACCACTCGCACTCTTGCTTTGTCCAATGCTTGTAAACATTTGCAACCGATAACTTGAAAATTTGACAAGTGTTGGCTCTGTCTTTTTGCATGATGTATAAACTTTGCTTGGGGTAGTTCACTTGATATACATGTGTAGCACTTGGTAGATTTCCAGCTTATTTGTGTTATGTGCTACTCTTTGTGGTGGACACCTTTTCTGAAATGCTTAAAACTAAATCAAAATGCTTTCAAATCATATTTCATATCTCTTGATCAGTTTGAGCACCGTGTTAAGCACTTGACCTTGTTGCCATGACACTTTTTAGAGCATCTTCTCATTTGGATTGCTATAAACTTGAAGCTCTCTCATTGCATTTTCATGCATTTCATAGCTTGATTAGTGCATTTGCCAACAAGGGGGGAGAAAGATACAAAGACAAGAATCGCATTTGTCTAGGGGAGTAGCAATTTGAGCTAGATGTGTTGAGCCTTTTGCCTCTGTCTTGAGGGTCAAGCTGTTTGTGTGCGAAAGTAATTGGTTTGGAGCTGTGCTAGTGGTGTTGAGCCTGTTCTACCTCTTCTTGAGGACTAGCTTTTGTCTAGCTTGGTTGTGTCGAGCCTTTTTGCCCATGTCTTTGGGAACTAAGTTTTTGCTCCATGTTTGCCATCAAGTGACTTTGTCTTAGCTCTTGTCTAGCTTGTGTTCACTTGAATGTGTTATCTTCTACCTTCTTCTGTCTTTGTGTTGAATGTTGACAATACACTCATCAAGGGGGAGATTGCGAACACATGGTTGATTTAGGTCACATGTGTTTAGTTTTGTGATTGAGTGATTGTCAACGGTCAATATTTTAATTCTATTTTCTTTTATTCTTTATGCTTTGGCTATGTTCACCGCAAGACACGTGGAGTGTGTCGAAGACGATCTCTTGGTTCGTGTTGTGCAGGTGTGGAGCTCGGAGATGGTAGCCGACGGCGCAGGTGAAGGGGCCAAGGAGGACATGCGGGGCCGACGGACCGGAGGTGAAGGGACGGACGTGAGGCTTGGACCGAGGGACCGGATCGCCGGGTGGCTAGCCATGGTGGTCGACATCCGGGACATCGACGAATGCAAGAGGACGGGCGGGACCGTGTCGATCGGGTCAAGACGGCGGCGTCGGCAAGGCGGGCGGGGAGCTCGGATGACTTGGCGACTTCGGGCGGTCAAGACGGGCGATGACATGTGTCGAGGAGGTTTGGTGGTTTGTCCTCAAAACCATCGGGCGGGTTTCGTGGTTTGGGCCTCAAAACCACGGGTGCGGGGTTTGGTGGTTTGGGCCTCAAAACCATCGGCGGGTTTCACGGGTTTGGGCCTCAAAACCCGGGGCGTTGGGTGGCCGGAAGGGCGGCGCGTGGCGGCATCACGGGAGATTGCGTGGAGCAAGGCTGCGGATGAGGAGGAGGCGGTGGTCGTCGGATCAAATTATCGAAGTCGGACTAAATTAGCCTTAGGGTTAGCGGTTCGGCTCATATGTATCTAGGAGTAGTTTGGGAAAGAGGGATTTCAGACTATATGTGGAGGATGGCCGGCCTCCCTCCCTCTTTGCCTCTTTCATTTTCGTTTTATTTTCCCCAATTTTAGGGTTCTTGTTTAGAGGTCCAAGAACATCAAATTGGTGACTTTTGTGTGGTGATTTTCGAAGGGAAGGGCAGCCCCAATCACGCCTGTGCCCTCCCAGGGCTTTTTGGATCAATTCCATCTTTGTTGTCTTTGTGATTTTCGTTGGAATTGGATCTTGTGTTTCTGTGTTTCTTTTGTTCTTGGTTGGTGTATTTTCGCAGTCAGCTTCGGCTGCGGCAAGATCGAGGCCACGCCCTTCGGCCGGTTGCTCCCGCTGACACCCGGCTAGGCGCGGGCCACGCACGCCCGAAGCTTGGCCAAGGGCGAGCTCTTCGGCTGCCGCCAAGAGCGGTCGGGCACCAGCCGGCTCGCCACCAAGGCGTGCACGGACCCGAGCAGGCCGCACGCCCGTGGGCACCGCGGCAGCGACAAGACAGAGCAGCACCCGAGCCAGCCCATCGCCCATCCCTCCTCCAAGCCAAAAGGTCGATTTTTCTTGTGCTGTGAATTGGCCATCGAAGTCAATTATCTTCTTCTCGTCGCGGGGTAGCTAGATCGAGTTTGTGTGTGCAAAATCCCAGCTTTTAATTGTCTCAATCTAGTTCCTTTTCTCGCGCGCCCACTCGGTGTTCGATGAAATGTCTAAGTAGCTGCAGCTTTGTTTTTTAGGAAGTAAATTAATTCAAGTTCAGTTCTTCGCCTATTATCTTGCATCTGTGAATGACTATCTCTAGCTCTGTGCGGTCCAGTGCTTGGTTCTGATCTTTGATGTTCTTAGCACCGAGTGCTCCTTGTTTAGCATAGCAGGTTCAGAGCTTTCTGCAGGTCCTGTTCAGCAGCAGTTGATTTGCTTGCTCGATTTATTTTCTTGAGACGTCACTTTCATCCAACAGTGCTATTTAGTTGTTTATTCATTTGAGCGTTGTGATGCATAGCAAGCTGCTATTTTCTTGAGCACGCACCAGTGCTTTTGCTTGCACGTGATTAGTCTTGATTTCTCAAGTCTTGTCTTGTCACCATCGAGCTACATTAGTTCTTTTGGTTTAATCTTGACCAGCTTAAGTGTCGTTGGCAGTGTTACTTTGGAATTTCTCTCTTGCTATTTAATCCATGATTTATTCACTTGTGCTTCGATTTGAGATCCGATTTTTGCGATGACATTCTATTGATCCGAGGAATTCTTCTAGGTACTCTCGTCACGAGTTGACTTGGGTATTTTGGTTTCGGGAACTCGCTTCTTCTCTATAGAAGTCGGGTGACTCATTTTCTATCCTCCGGTTCGACTTTCGCTTTTTGTCGACGATGCGTGATCGTTTGAGGTGTCCCGCTGTGTTCCTAGGGAACATCCACCCAATCATTTGGGTCGTGGACATCTTAGTGCTCTCTTTGCTCGTGGCACCTTGCTACTAGTTAGCACGCGTGTTATTCGGGTCTTGCGTGAGTTTGCTTTTGAGGTTGGGGGTTGAGCCGATGACCCAAATTTGAACAGGAAAATCGAGGCTCCCATTCACCCCCTCGGTCGCCGTTTCGGTCCTTCAACTATGATTTCCATAGTTCGACTTTTGTTCAATTGTATTTTAGATTATATATAATCTCTCTGTAATGCTAGCCCAAGCCTACAACTTCTTTGGCTAAATCTGTCCCTAATGCTTGACCAAGCCTCAACCTCCTTTTGGGCCAAAACTACCCTGCCTGCTCCACCTCACCCTCTCGGCTTGGGCCACGACCTCCCCACACAATGAGTTGAACTGTGGAAGCATTAAAGTGTGAATATGTAGAAGTCCTGTCCAAATAAATGATGAGGAAAACGCTTAGATATTGTTTGCATAAACCTTATGTAAAGCGATAAAAAAATAGAATAGGTCTTACACTCCGATGTACATTTTCTATGCTATCGTCTGTCAGATTGTCACACGAATACAAGAGTCTGTTATTGCACTTTTTAACAGGATCCTGCACCCAAAACCGAAAAAAGTGTTGTGTTATTATTGCTAGTATAACAAAGTTGTTTGCCACTAAATTCGTTGTAAAATAATTTTTCAACTTCATAAAACAACAGAATGATGCAAAGTACTACCTTACTATTCAGTAACATTTTCTGTTAAATAGCCTCGACCATCAGTAACAAAAAGCTTGGTTTGGTTAATTTAAGTCAAAAACTATCTTGACTATAAGTTGATAGAAACTATTATCAAATATGATTCTAAATAGATGAATTATGAAAATATGCTTTTGAGTTATGACAAATCTTACTCGACATATTTGTCATGGAAAATATCTATAGGTTTTCTGTATTAATTTCGTTAAATTTAGGACAGTTTTTGACTTGAGTTATGTTAAAAGTTGTACTCTTTCTAGGACAAAGGTAATAATAAATTATACTTAGCCGACATATCGATCAAAATCTAATTCTCAGTTGTTTGTTTAGAAAAATAAGTTAGTTGCCCGTATAAGGTACCCAATACTCTCTCCGTCCTAAAAAGAGTATCGTTTTTAGGTTTTTTGGACTTTGTGTTTGACCGTTTATCTTATACAAAAAATTTTATATAAATTAGAAAATAAATAAATCATTATTAAAGTATCTCTAGTGATAAAATAAATCATAACAAAATAAACAATATTTATAGAATTTTTTAAATAAGACGGATGGTCAAACCGGATGTTTGAAAAACCTAAAGACGACACTTTGTTTTGGGACGGAGGGAGTACCACACAGCGCTCAGCTGAATATGAATATGTAAAGAACAAAAATGGTGACGCCTGTCAATGTGGTCAGTCAAACTAAGCGACCTTCCTCCAAACCAAACACATGTTTGCCTCGCTGAACAAGCCTGAGCCTGACTCAGTCGTCACTGCATGGAGATGGTCTAAACGTGAACGCAAATGGAGTCCCTGCTCTGAACACGTGAAGCCGGGTACAAGAACATGTGTGTGGAATGCGGGCAGTCGATCGCATACATACTCCGTACACCGATACACGCATGCCTCAGGTCTCGCCTGATGAGTTTTCGGCCTGCTAGGGTCTACTAGGGTCGTACGTTTCAAATTTCAATTTATACGGACTAGGAAATATGTCCGTGCGTTGCTACGGGACGTTCAGTTTTTGTCCAAGACGATGAAGCTCAAAATTTATAAATCAATCGTATCATGCATTTTTATTTCATCTTGACAGGTGTCAGACTTTATAATATGTCGGACACGCTCTACCAGTATTTGTATATATAAGTCGTGCGTACACGGGAGGACTGAAGATGTGTCTAGTAATATTCTCGTACGTTCCAATTATTTTTTATATTTGAATTTCAGATCATAACGCTAGCACCAAGGCCGTTTAATTTTGTCTCTGGTCGTCACATTTTTTGGTTTGGTTTGTGCGCTTTCAATTTCATCTCGTTATATATGATGCAAGTAGCCTTATTTGCTCCAATTGGAGATCAGAATAGTCGTTCATACTTAACCCAATCCGGCTCGGTTAACAATCCCAATAGAACACGAACACTATCACTATCTAAATTCTCTCCTTTTTTTCTCTTTCTTCTAGCATATCTGACTTGTACTTTCCTTCATGATGATTCTGTTACACCCTCCAAATTAACTAATCCTGTATCCAAATTGGACTCACGGCCGCCGGAGGCGAACTTGACTCTCACGTCATGTACGCACCGCACGGATAATATAAACATGCCCGTTGCAGCGGGACTTTTTATGCGGTCATCTAGGTAACTTAGGGTTAAAAAAAATATTTAACAATTGCGTCACATATTACAATATGTTTTGGAATCGAATTATATTTCATGGTTGTCTTCAAACAATACCCATACAAATTTTAACCAAATGAAGACTCTTGATTCTAATTTATCGTGTACTATTTTGTTTTTCCTTCGTCTAATGTAGTCACGTAAACCAGTCACAAATGGACTGAACTCTATAAATTGAACTAAAATGAATCAAGTAGTATTGCTACCCTCTGATATGAACAGAAACTTTCATCGATCCGGCCAGGTCTGGACTCCTTGGAGTTCGGGGCTGTCAAACTGCAGGGCACTATTGCGGTTACGGTTGCGGGCTTGCAGCCACCTGATCTGGACTCTGCAGTCGTTCTAGGCTGCCAAACTACATGGACAACGCAGCCGTGTGCCGATTTGGAAAGGTGCACGTGACCAAGTACGCACTCGGTTGGGTCTTGGGACTCGTTAACAAGCCGAGAGAGTCCGTGTTTGCTTTCTACACGTATACGGAAGAGGTGAAAGAAACCGTAGGTGAAATAAAAACGGCAGAAATTTTTTCTCTTTATTAGTAGCGTTGCACACGGGATGTATGTGTAATTTAGTATCATATACTCATGTCAAAAGCATGTCGATAGATTGATTTGTTGTAGCCTAAATTGTGCGTGTGCGTTGCACCGGGATGCATCTTGAAATGATCCTAGATAATTTATAGCATAAAGAATAATGATCACATCATGCATTTCAATTAGTTGTGCGTGTAGATAAGTTTCTTATCAGTCAAAATCTTTATTTATGTCATATAAGAGAAAACAATGGTTTAGAGGTTCATAGTATTTATTCTATAAATAAAATTCAGTGGAAGAAAAAAAAAAATCACATGAGCGTGTAACAAATGCTCAGAAAAAAAAAAACACAATAAAGAAGTAGGAAGAACGACATATAAACATGTTAGATAATTCAACAACATAAAAACTATTCAACCAATAAGATCCTTGGCATGCAACATAATCAATCGCAAGGAGATGAAGAGATTGGTATAAAACGTGCATGAACCGTGATTTTTCTTAAGCAATAATTGGAAGCGGGGAATCTATTTAGAAATTATGTACCAGCTGACTATGCAGATGGATCCGACGGGACGGTGCGAAGTTATGGGACGTGCAACATGAAGCACGCGAATAGACGTACTCTGAACATGAAACTCGTTGTTGCAGCAAATCGGGTCTCGACTCATCGATGGCTGTGCTCCCACGGACGTGCAGCAAGTGGAGATGACAACTTCGCAGCCACCAGCCGGCCAACGAAGGCAGCTCAAGCGGTGGGTGGTGCGGATGTTCTTGGGTGGCCAGCTTACGGCAACACGGACGGCTGGCGCGCCGAGCTTTCCGCGCGGAAGCTACCCTACCGGCATCCTGGGACGGTGCGAGGGCAGCAGAAGGGCGGAGACCCTATGCAGCGAGCTCCACATTATGTTGATTGATCTTTGTATGCATCTACAAACATGCAAAGCGAGCTCCACAATATCTTAATTGATCTTTGTATGCATCTAATCTACAACCTTGCAAAAGAGAGATGGATGCAATCTCTTAAATAAACATGTGAAGTATCTCATTATAAGTGTGTATGGTCACATGAGGACGGAGCTACCAGAGTTGTTGACGACGGTGTGCATGTGGACTTATCAAGCCTCAAACGTGACCTTCTTAAGCTCGTCCTGGATCTCCAAAAGTCACGCAACGTACCTACATACAGTATGTAAAGGAAAGTCTAGAGTCTATTTTTAGTTCTCTTGTTTTTGTTATCCGATCCGGACTTGGAGAAGGAAGGTGAAAGAAAACGATGGTGAAAAAAAGTGGCAGAAATTTTCGTGCTTTATTAATAGTATATAGATATAGATATAGATACGGATGATGTTGCTCCGGCACCGGCAGCCAACCCAAGCAGGCCGGGAATGCAAATCGGAGGAAAAACTGAGACCGACCGGAGCGGCCGGGCTGCACGAGCGCACGCACCACCAACCCATCCAACCCAACCGCGCGCTCAAGACTTTGCCGCCCTGTGTGGCGCAGATCGAGAGCAGGGTCGCGACCAACCCGCCGGTGGCCGCACACGCACCACTACACCTACCGCCGCCGCTGGCATCGCGCGAGCGCGAGGCGTCGTCCGCGGTCGGCCTCGAGGCTCGACGTACTCCGTCCCGCATCCGATCGACCGCATGTGTGTTTGGTGGGACTAGTGGATCCCCGGCGTGCCAGCCAACCCAAGTTCTTTTTTTCTCCCCGGCCCAACCATTCATTCAAACCAACAAACCACATCGAGATCGACGTACGCCGCCAGCCAGCTGCCTGCGTGCGCTACCTACCACACTCCCGGCCGCTCGGTCCTGTGCGCACGCCGCAGTGCAGTGACTACGTGATCACGACGCCGGCGGCTAGCTGGCTTTCCGGCTCGCTCGCCGCCACAGCTTCGCCTGCTGCACTCGCTGCCCTGCCGAATGGTGTGGCATCACTGGCATGTAGCTGTTAATCATGCATTAATTAATTAAGGAATGATGCTGCTAGTACCACAACTGCACGAGACTATAGTAAATAGCGACCCCCACTGGATGCATCGAGAGCTCGCATCGCCGGCTGTCGATCGACGATGGACGGACACACGAGATGAAACAGGTGCGCGCATGTGGCTAGCTAGCTCTATATGCTATCTACGTCTTATCTAGGTTTCCACGTGACTCTGAGAAACCATATATCAGCAACTAACGTAACGTACTATAGATCTGTGCTCGAACAATCACTCGATTGGAAATGTCTCTTTTTCTTTCCCTCCCCGGCCGGTCCTGCTGCCCGTTGTATTGTTGTAACATGCATGTACTTTTGCTTGTACTACTCGAGGGATCGACGCTACAGATCAGATCGATCCCCAGATCGGAGGTACGTAGCGTATCATTAATTCAGCGAAGCATGCAGTTTGGTCCAGCCAGCGCATGCAGGCAGGGTTCTGCTCTGCCCCTCACCATGCATACACCGCGTGCGCCTGTCTGCTCGATCGTGAAAATAAAACGCTTCGTCTGCCCTGGTCCAGCAGGTTTATTTATTATATTATACTATAAATTAGCACTAGTAATTAGCCAACTAGTAAAATCACTAGTCCTGATAGTTGAGTTCTATGAACTTGTAACTAATTAATGACTAAGTCTTAGAGTAGTTGTTAGTCCATCTGTTTGGAGGCTTGGAGCCTGATGAGCTAGTTGCAACGGCTTTGGACGCAACGATCGCTGGGCGTGTCCTCGCGACCGAAGCAGGGACGAGCTGGCATGCATGGCAGAGTTGGTGTGGGCGCTATTGGTTGCGTCCTCCGCGCAGACCAAATGTCACCAAGCACCACCGTCTCCCAGCCCAGAGGCTGTAGTCAGTAGTACGCCGCCGCCGATAGTTGAACTCGTCGAGCGATGATGTGAGCACGCTTGTCCCACCAACCCATGCTCCCGCAAAATGCCCACACTGTGGCTCGTGTTTCTTCGGAAGGCAGTTGGGGAAACCGATAGACGTACGTAGTAGTACAAACAGTGGCAAAGCTGGAAGCAAATGAACCCTGGTGCACTACTTTATTAATTTATACAACTTTATTGAAATATATGGTAAAAATAAGATTGTTAAATGGCAATAAAAAAATTACCCTAGTGCCTGTGCACCGGGTAAATACAACGTAGCGTCGCCCCTGAGTACAAATTATTCAAATTGCATATGTAGTATCATTGGTGCTAGATTAATTAGTTATATAAGTGAAACATAATTAATCCGTCTCCGAGTGTTTGACCGCACTGCACTGCACGTATTATGAACAAAATTCCAACATCAACAGTTTGACCGCGCACATATATATACGTCTGTCCGCGCATGGCATGCGGTGACGGGCGGGGACGGAACACGGGTTGTTGACTGAACAATGGTGATTTCAACGGGTGGTTGGTGATCAATGTTCAGGTCAAAAATAAACACGAATTGAATCGAGCCGATTGTGCATGCATGCCCGTCCTACTACTCCTAGCAGCCAGGTGTATATACTACTCCTAGCAGCCAGGTGCATGCCCGTCCGTCGTACTACGTTGCAGCCAGGAGTATATTGCGGAAAACTGTGCCCAACTCCCAGAGATAACAGATGAAAAAATGCACCGCATAGATTCCACGGATATTGATAGAGTGGTTGCGATCGTGAAGCATATCTTTTTTTGAAACGAACCGGCAGAAGAGCTGCCCGCTATATTAAAAAGGAGGAGAAGCCAAAAAGGCCAAGTACAAAACTGCAAAACACAAGGCAAAACAAAAAGAAAGCAAAAAAACGCCCGGTTGGATTGGGACATCAACGCGGGTTACTACTGTTATCTTTCAATGGCCGGTTGGATTGGGGCATCAACACGGCCAAAACACACTACACATGACGACGAAAGAGGAGACGGAGCACAACCGCAGTTCCACCCAACATCCGCACACTTGCAAGCATCGAAAACCTCCGAAATGATCCAACATTGATACGGGAACAAAAGGGTGGACATCACCACACCGATAAGGCCACCGCCGTCTGGGACCCTTCGCCGCAGTGTTTTTTGCACCAAATCAAGTCACCCGACGGAATGAAAACACCGAGCCGAGCAAACCAAACGCGCGGGGCCTCGCCTCATCCGCGTTGGACACACTCCCGCGTGCGGGGACACCACCCGCCCACGGCTCCACGCTTCCGGACTCGTTTCTTGAATTGCCGTCAAAGTAGCGAGATGAGATGCCCCACCCCAAAGGTCGTACCAAGCCGCCAAACCACCACCTTGGCTCGAAAACCTCATGTTGCTTCCCCTAGCACGAAGTCACCACCATCAAGCCGATAGATCAAGGATGTCGCTGCGCCGTCTTCCGGCGTTGTACCACACCGGGTTGGTCCAGCCATGCTGACCAACCCCGCCATGATCCGCTGCGGGCCAAGTCATCACTCGCCGCCGCGTTGCCTAAGCGCCGCTCCTCCCGCGATGTCCCGCGACCGCCTTTATGGCGGTGCCAAGCAACACCAGCGCCGCGGGTCCGCAAAGAAGCGAGCAAAGCGCCCAAGCGGCGACCCATGGCCACCAACCGGAGAGTAGATGCCTTGGCGAGAGGTAGACAACCCCCGTCGCATGCCGCACGACGGATTGCCACCACCGGCCGGAACGACCTTAAGCAATAGGACAGCCACGACACCGATCGAAAGGGGCCTCTAGAGACGACGCCTCCAGGAGGTCACGACGCCCGAAAGTGGCGCCGCGGGCCGCCGTCCAAGAGCCGGACGGGTTTTCACCCGCAGGCCACGCGGCGGCATGGTTCTAGCTCAAAAGAATGGCGCCCTCGGAAAAGCGACGTCCGGGGACGCCGCCGCCATCCCACCCGAAGGATCTAGTGAGGGCTTTCGCCCGAGCATCGAAAACCCGCCGCACGCGTTCTGCCACGCAAGCAAGCATCACTATCGCAGACCATCCCGGCCCGAGGAGCTCCACCATCGCAATTCCCGCACTCATGCAGCCGAGCTCCGCATCTCGGCCGCCGTCCTCTCGCCGATCTCGCCCCAGAACGTCAGGCAAAGAGCATCGCCACCACCAACCCCGTGCCCCGCTGCGGATGCCGCCCAAAGATGAAACGTCGTCGCGGCCGCCCGTCCCCTTCACCGGCGCGCGAGCCGGCCCACGGGCACACGGATCCGCCGCCCGTCGCCGTCGCCGCCCGACCGCTTTGACCAACGCGACGGCCGCATCGGCGAACTCCGCCGGCGGTGCCTCGCGCGCTGCCAGCCACGCCGCCGACGCCCCGCCGAGCCCCGCGCCGTCCGCAGCGGCCGCTCCGTCCGTCGATGGGAGCCGAAGCTGCTCGCCGCCCTAACGCCCCTACCACCTCAAGTCGCGGATCCCGGCATGGGAGGGGCGGATCCGGCCTTGGGGGCGCCGGATCTGCGCGGCTAGCGCCGCCCGTCGTCACCATTGCCGGGCGGGTCATCTCCTCCGCCCGGAGCTTGCGCCGTTGCGTCTGATGGCGCCGCCGCCTTCCTTGGAGCCCGCGGATTCCGCGGATCCCTCCGGCGACGGCAGGGAGGAGAGGGGGTGGGGGAGCTGCGAGGCGGCGGCGGCGGCGCCGCCGCCCGAGTCGCCCAGGCGGGGCAACGGGGGGGCGGCGGGTGCGCGTGTAAATATCACTGACCAAACTTGTAGCTTTGAAGCGACGATCGTGAAGCATATCATAGTTTAGTAGTTTAGTAGTAGGCTAATAATAGTGGATCCTCAAATTCCGTACTCCTGCACATGATAGAATCGTTATGGGACATTGAAATTAGAAGTTGTACTTTTTAGGTGTTGTACCTTTTTTTTTCTTGCGATTTCAGTCTTACTATTAGGTGTTGTACTTTTTTTTTTTTCCACATGTTAATCATCTCCGGTCTAGCTTTTTAGTTGCAGTTCATGGCGTCACGAAAAAAATGATTGAGGTTTAAATAATTTAAAGAAGTTTTTAATGAAGAAATACATATTAAAACCTCTACAAAAGTAAATGAGAAAAATGAAACTCACATATAGTAATTATCACATTTGGATAGAGACTATAGAATGTTTAAATGAACGAATTGAGCATAGCTTAGTTTTTTAGGTTTCTTGTTGTGGAACTTGACAACTTGAGTTCAAGTATTTGACCCGACACGGTGCTCGTATTTTCGGATTTTTTGGGATTTCATAGTGCCATCTGTATGTGAATATCTTCTAGGGATAGTTGTGAGTGTCTGTACTAGGTTTCACAAAAAGAAGATGAGTATCTAAAATTAATAGAGAGGTAGCTCATAGTATTATATGTATTACATTTATCCATGATATATTTTAAATATTAGTATGACATAAGATTTTATAGCCTGTTTGAGTTGATGTACATACCAAGTTTCTTATTATAAGGTTCCAATATTTCATTTGCCTTTTGTTCCTAGAAATCCATGCACCTACACTGCCACAAGCACAAGTGACAAGAAGATCCAATATTCTTCGCGTTGGGATCGATCCACAAGATGCATGGCCACGATGAGCGCACTGGACTGACTTGGACGACCAGGCATGACTTGACCACTCAAGTCGCGTCTAGCGCTACTTTTATGCTAGAGAACGTAATTTCTCATGCACTAGAATGGGTGGTGGGATGCATAGTGTGCATGCAGATGGCCGACCCGGGCGCAAAGACCATACGGTACAAGTACAACTCGCTCGTCCGCCCGGCCGGCCGGTCGTCCCTTTCCCCTTTCGTACGTGTTTCTTGTCCGCCGTGTGAAGAATCAGGACTGGAGACCGACCAGAGGGATCACCGTGGTCCTGCTGGTCGTGGAACACGAGAATGGGCACCCATATGCATGCTCCGTGTGCTGCTCGCGACGCGCCACGGGCTCACAGATCTTGCCAAAATCCTTTGTGGACTTGTGGTCATGCTCAGTGCTCCGGTTTTTTTTTAAAAAAAAGGTCCAAATGCGAAAAAACTGAAGCCACGGGAAGTTATGCTCTAGTTTCGTGCTCATTGCAGCCACAAACTCGCCTCACGCACTTTGATCAGTGCGTCCTCTTCCAGTCTTACTTAGCACCACACCACCGAAACTCTTTTCAGCAGGTGCACCGTAATCTCGTGTGCATTACATTACATTACATATTGGTCTAGTCTTTGGCCACCTTTTTACTTAAACGGAGAGGAGACCTCAGATTAATAACTAATAAGATTTCCAAGAAAATGAAACACAGTTTCCTCCGGCAGTCAGGTCTCAGGTCATGCATGTGTGCACCGAGAACGAAACTTCACACGACAGCAGCAGGACCGCGGCCAGAGACCGACCGGAATCTTGGGCAGATCGGAGTGAGTGGATCTGCATTTCGACCCCAGTCCCACACAATTTCCATGAATCAACAACAGCAGCACTAGCTGCCGATTGGAAACGACGCAAAAGCTCTCTGGTGTCCCTTTTCCTCAGAAGAAGCTTTCCACTCCAGCGTCAGCGCGTGTCTGTCCGGTGACGACTGACGAGGGACTGGAAGCTTGCACTGACTGCAACAGCAGTGTCTCGTCCCTACAGTACATAGTATTCGTGAAACACGTGTGGGACACTTGTGTTTGGGTCCCTGGGACTGCTGCACGTCTGAAAAGGCCACGACTGGCAAGGGTGCATGACGTAAGCACACAGCCCGGTACGTACATGGCCTAATATACAAGAGTTTGGGACCATGCTCTTGATTGGTTCCACACAACTAACTGTTAGCTATACTTTTTTTAGAAGGGGCGGCAAAAGCTTTGCCGCGATTTTTATTTGACGAAAAATAAAAAAAGTCTTGCCCAGTTTTTTATTTGGAAACCGGGCCAAAAAAATCATACAGATGTGGAGGGCACCCTACCCATGTGCACACTTAGGTACCAAAACAATGAAACAACTCCACGACTCAACTTGGTCGAAACGCCGACCACCACTAACCACTCAACTCGGTCGAAAGCGACCCAACTAAAACAACTCAAACACAACTAAACAACAACCTCGGATGGGAGAAAATAAGCATGATGCTCCGCTCGGTTGGATTGTGTCATCAACATGAGCCTCCATCCACAACTGTAAGTCGGATTGGGACATCGACACAAAAACACACAACACAACTGTACACCACCACCACCTGGAGAGGGGCCAAAAGCCGGCCGTCGAACTCCGCGCGCCGTCGTCATGTATTGTGCCACACCCGCCGCAGCCCGCTGCAAGCCCAAACAGACTACCAAAACTCCTCCACCACGGACTATCACCCACAAGCCGCACACCCACGATGGTGGATCCCCCAGCTCCGAAAGTGTCGCCAGAACAATCCCATCAGCGGAACCAATGAAAACCTTTGCTCCTCGGCTACTCTGCGTGGGGGCCTCGCCTCACCCACCGCCTCACACTCCACTAAACCACTAATCCACTGCCCAAGACGCAGATATCTGAAACCACACTGAGAGCACCACCTCCACCCAGCCGGCACCGAGATTATCACCACCATGCGCACCAACTCCAGGCCACTAGCACCCATGGGCCCTCTGCACCATGCCGCCAACACATGGACCCTGCACACCTTCTTCTTCCCCGCACCCGGACCAACCGGACCACCACTACCACAAGCTGAGACAAGTCCCCGCGGAGTGACGCCCAAGGAGGACGCGACACCAATGGCGCCGCCGCCGCTCGTCCAATAACCGGACCGGGTTTTCACCCCAAGACTCCATGCATAAGGCCCAGGTGTTCCATAGCGGTGTCCCCAACAGAAGAACGACGCTGAAAGGCGCCGCCACCGCTAATACCAACATGAAAGTCGGCGAAGGCTTTCGCCTGGATCCACTCCGCACCTAACACACGCTCTCGGACAAGCGGCCGCTCCCCGCCGTCTCATAGACTCCTCCTCGCGATGAAATGGCTCGGTACCTCCCACCACGCCGCCACGGCACCGCGAGGACATACGCCAAGAAGCCACCCCCCCACCCCACCGGGGCCATGCCGGAACAACACAGAGGTCGAGGAGAGAGAAGGGGAGCACCACCATCTCACCTCTCGCCCCCATTTGTCCCGCACGGATGTCCGGCCAGGCACGTGTTCGACCGCCATGGCTAAAGCGACCCGACCAAGGGCGCCCCACACGGGCCACCGCGCGGAGACGCCGCGCCCCTGCCCCATCCCGGACCACCGTTATCGCCGCCGCCCGCCGCCTTCCCTGCCTGAGACACGCAGGTGCACGAAGCCCGTGTCGCCAGGCCCTCTTCCTCCACAGCGGCGCCGAGCACCAAAAGATGCTCTGACTGACCCAAGCCGGCTGCAGAGCGTCATCTTCAAGCTCCTCCCGGCCTTGTTGGACACTGAAGACCGCACCTACGCGGACGCCACCGCGAGACCGCACCTCCACCACCACCGCTGCCCCCGGCCCGGATGGCGGCGAGCCGGATCCGATGCAACGCGCGGGAGGTGGCCAGGGATCCGTCCCGCTCCAGGCACCTGTGTCAAACGCCGGGAAGCAGCACACGGCCAGCACCTCCACCACCCGCACAGCCCCGCGCCGCCCACCGGCTTCTCCCGCCGCCTCGGGCGTTGGCGTTGCCTACATCCGCACCTCCACCTCCTTGCTCCTCCACCTCCCTGCTCCTGCACCTTGCCGGTGCCGGCGCACCTCGCCCACCCGGCCCGTCCTCGAGCGCCGCGGAGAGACCATCGGTGCCGTTGGGCGCGGGCGCACCGGATCGGACTCCCCCAGCGCGCCCGGCGGGAAGAGAGCCGGAACCGTCGGGGCGAAGGCCGCCGCCGCCTTGGCGGGGCCACCCTCGCCCGGATGACGGGGAAGAAAACGCCCGCGCCGCCTTCCTCGCGCTGGACCGCGTCTCCGGCCTCCGGCTCGGGCGGCGGTGTGGTGAGGGGCCGGGATTTGTGGTGGCGGCGCTGGGGTTTCGTGACCCGCAGGGTCGCCCCAAATTTGGAGGAGCGACGGGGGAGGGGATGGGCCACTGTTAGCTATACTCGTTTGAAAAAATAGCTAATAACTAATTGTTAGCTGGATAGTAGGTGAGATGATTAGCTAATTTAATTATTAGCTGAGGATCTAAACAACACAACTAATTTTTACTCCTTGCATGTACTCTCTCCATTTCAAATTATAAGGCATTCCAAGAATTTTGGAGAGTCAAAGCATCTCAAGTTTGACCAAAACTACGAGAGAAAATTAAAATGATTTATGACACCAAATAGGTATAGTATGAAAATATATTTAACAAAGAATCCAATAATACTCACTTGACATCCTAAATGTTATTATCTTATCGTATAAATTTGGTCAAACTTGAAATGCTTTGACTCTCCAAGATTCTTGAAATGTCTTATAATTTAGGATGGAAGGAATAATTAATTGTTAGCTACACTAGGATTCGAATATGCCTTTTTAGCTTAATGTTACTAATTATCCAACATTAATCCTAACAAGGTATGGTAGAAAAGAATATAAATCCTAAAAACAGAAAGATCTAGCTATCAATTCGATATACTCTAATCATGGTCGATATTCATAACCACGGGATGGAGGTCACCGAAACCGCTGATGCCATGTGATGTTATGGAGGTTGGCTACTCCTAGCCCTAGATATATAAGTTTGTCCTTGGCATAAGATTGGAACATATTATTTCTGAATGTACAATTTTTATGATAAATTAATATCTGTGTTGCGTTGTGTTGTGTTTGTCTGTTGTTTTCAAGCAGGTGTGAAAATGTGCGACAAGATGAAGACAATACGAGTCAAGTATACAAATGCGCTATCGAATGCGTAAGCTATACGGTAGCAAGCCCCCCCCCCTCTCAAACGACCCAAGAGAGCTCGGTGTCGCGTAGCATGAGTTAAACCCTACAGGATAAAGCGGTTTCTTCATTTGTACCGACCGTCCGACATAATGTAGACAACGCGGATCAAGTGTAAAAATCGGTTACGACCATATATGCGCCAAGATTCTACGCCGCAGTGGATAAGACGGTTTTTCCACGCCTTTTCGACTCGGGTCGTTTAACATAACAAAGACAGTGCAGATCAAGTACCTAAACCCATTGCATTTGTACGTTTGAATCATACTTTGTTGAAACCAATACACAGGCACTAGAGCGGGTAGAATGGTGATTCCGAAATTGTGCGGGCTACTCAACGCGGTGCGCATGCTTAATAAGTGAGAAAGAGATAACCCTTCGCTTGTCGGTTACTATAGCAGAAACAAATCTGAACGCAACCACCACCTCAAGAGAACTTCGACACGGTGCGCACAATATGAGCCATTTGGCACACAAGTAACGGTAACGCAAAGGTCCGGACGAAATGTCCCGAAAACGGCAAGAACGCAAGGCCGCACGTCTTGGAAACCCACCACGAGGGCCGTGCCTGCGTGCTCGCGTGCTCCTCTTCCTCCTCTGCCCTCACCAACCCCCGTCCAACCGCGCGGCGCTCACCCATCACAGCCACGCCGCTCAATGTGACGGCAGGCTTGCCGCAAAGTCGCCGTGGCGGCGCCAGCTCTTGTTCGTCGCCGGCACCGGCAGCCACCGTGTGGTCAGCAGTCAGTACGCTCCGCTCCACCTCCGACTCGGGCGCACCAGTCCAGCGGTCAACTCTGCCTCCACCTTCCCTTCCGACGTGCACACCAACCCCCTCCCCACCCACCCTGCGCCCGGCCTGCCTATTTAAGTGCCGCCCCTTGCTCCATTCGCTTCCAAGAAGAGCCTCCGCCTCCTCTGGTACTCGAGCTCTTCTTCTCCACTCCACGTCTCCCCCTCCAGACGCCTACCACAGCTACCAAGCCTCCTCAACACAGTAGTTCCTTGCCATCTCGACATGGAGTGCGAGAACGGACACGTCGCCGCCAACGGCAATGGTTTCTGCCTGCCCACGCTCACGCCGCGGGCGGCCGACCCCCTCAACTGGGGAAAGCGGCCGAGGACCTGACCGGGAGCCACCTGGAATCCGTGAAGCGGATGGTGGAGGAGTACAGGCAGCCGCTGGTGAAGATCGAGGGCGCCAGCCTCACCGTCGCCCAGGTCGCCGCCGTCGCCGCCGCCGGCGAGGCCCGGGTGGAGCTCGACGAGTCCGCGCGCGGCCGCGTCAAGGCCAGCAGCGACTGGGTCATGAACAGCATGATGAACGGCACCGACAGCTACGGTGTCACCACCGGCTTCGGCGCCACATCCCACCGGAGGACCAAGGAGGGCGGCGCTCTCCAGGGGAGCTCATCCGGTAAGCAAAGCACCAACGACAAGGATTCTTTCCTGTTTACTGTAATGTAATTATTAAGACGGCTTGCTTACCTGTGTCGCACGTTTTTCGTGTTTTGTTACTAAATGTATACAGATTCCTTAATGCCGGCGCGTTCGGGACCGGCGACGACGGCCACGTGCTGCCGGCGGCGGCCACGCGCGCCGCGATGCTCGTCCGCATCAACACGCTGCTGCAGGGCTACTCCGGGATCCGCTTCGAGATCCTGGAGACGATCGCGGCGCTGCTCAACGCCAACGTGACGCCGTGCCTGCCGCTCAGGGGCACCATCACCGCGTCGGGCGACCTGGTCCCGCTCTCCTACATCGCGGGGCTCGTCACGGGCCGGGCCAACTCCACGGCGGTGGCGCCCGACGGCAGGAAGGTGGACGCCGCCGAGGCGTTCAAGATCGCCGGCATCCAGCACGGCTTCTTCGAGCTGCAGCCCAAGGAAGGGCTCGCCATGGTGAACGGCACCGCCGTCGGCTCTGGGCTCGCGTCCATCGTGCTCTTCGAGGCCAACGTCCTCGCCGTCCTCGCTGAGGTCATGTCCGCCGTGTTCTGCGAGGTGATGAACGGCAAGCCCGAGTACACCGACCACCTGACCCACAAGCTGAAGCACCACCCCGGGCAGATCGAGTCCGCCGCCATCATGGAGCACATCCTGGACGGCAGCTCATACATGATGCTCGCCAAGAAGCTCGGCGAGCTGGACCCGCTGATGAAGCCGAAGCAGGACAGGTACGCGCTGCGCACGTCGCCGCAGTGGCTGGGCCCTCAGATCGAGGTCATCCGCGCCGCCACCAAGTCGATCGAGCGCGAGATCAACTCCGTCAACGACAACCCGCTCATCGACGTCTCCCGCGGCAAGGCGCTCCACGGCGGCAACTTCCAGGGCACGCCCATCGGCGTGTCCATGGACAACACCAGGCTCGCCATCGCGGCGATCGGCAAGCTCATGTTCGCGCAGTTCTCGGAGCTGGTGAACGACTTCTACAACAACGGCCTGCCGTCCAACCTGTCCGGTGGGCGCAACCCGAGCCTGGACTACGGCTTCAAGGGCGCCGAGATCGCCATGGCCTCCTACTGCTCGGAGCTCCAGTTCCTGGCCAACCCCGTGACCAACCACGTCCAGAGCGCGGAGCAGCACAACCAGGACGTCAACTCCCTGGGCCTCATCTCGTCCAGGAAGACCGCCGAGGCCGTGGACGTGCTGAAGCTCATGTCGTCGACGTTCCTGATCGCGCTGTGCCAGGCCGTGGACCTGCGCCACCTCGAGGAGAACCTCAAGAGCGCCGTGAAGAGCTGCGTGATGACGGTGGCCAAGAAGACGCTGAGCACCAGCGCGACGGGGGCCCTCCACAACGCGCGCTTCTGCGAGAAGGACCTGCTCACGGCGATCGACCGCGAGGCCGTGTTCGCGTACGCTGACGACCCCTGCAGCGCCAACTACCCGCTGATGCAGAAGATGCGGTCGGTGCTCGTGGAGCACGCGCTGGCCAACGGCGAGGCCGAGCGCGACCCGGACACGTCGGTGTTCGCCAAGGTGGCCACGTTCGAGGAGGAGCTCCGCGCGGCGCTGCCCCGGGAGGTGGACGCGGCCCGCGCGGCCGTGGAGAACGGCACCGCCGCGATCCCGAACAGGATCGCCGAGTGCCGGTCGTACCCGCTGTACAGGTTCGTGCGCGAGGAGCTCGGCACCGAGTACCTGACCGGGGAGAAGACGAGGTCGCCCGGCGAGGAGGTGAACAAGGTGTTCGTGGCGATGAACCTGGGCAAGCACATCGACGCCGTGCTCGAGTGCCTCAAGGGAGTGGAACGGTGAGCCCCTGCCCATCTGCTGAACTGAGGTGCCCCTGATCCCGAGGAGATGAAGTGAAGACAGTACAGAGATACTAGCGAGTTTCAGAGTGTTGATGAGGCCTCCGGTGTTCAGATGCGTGTAGTTTATGTTCAGATGAGTGTTGTTTCTGTGTGAGTTACTGTTTGCAAAGCTCTTTGCGGGCTGCGGCACCATTGCACATGTTGGAACTAGTGTGTTCATGTAAGTTAAGGGTACTGCGTGAGTGCGTGACATAAATTTTCATTTCAAATGTTTGGTTCTTCAGATAGTACGTAGTAGTATACTGATGCAAACAAGAAAAATTGTGATTGGCATGCGCACATCTAGATCTAGGTACAAAAGGACAAAGGACCTATTGCTAATCAGGTTTGGGGTTCCGTGGTTACTGGCCTCTGTTGATGCATGCGAGCTCCATCAACTTGGTACAGTGTGCATTGGCAGCTACTGTTGTCATTTTTCTGACTGAATATTATTTTTTTTTTTTGTTGCAGAACATGCGCATCTCATACTTTTGTAATCTGGTGGCAAAACTATCCCGATAGCACATGACCAGTATCAAAAGATTCAAAACACTGATTGTCTGTCGGTAGGTCAAGAAAAAAATAAGTGCCATGAGAAAATGTAGTTGAACCAAGACAGATTACAAAAGCACCAAAGACGCCCATAATGTATCCACACGAACGGCAGTGTCATGAAGTCATGACTCAAGAACGCAGATAGATTCTAGGTGCTCAGAATAGGATGAGACTGCTGATGCATGTTCAGCTGTTCACTGGTTGGTGGGGAGTTGCTTTTATTTTCTACAAACAGCTGTGTACATACATACCTGTCGCCGTAGTTCCAGCCGTGTACCACTCAGTTGCAAGCATGCAACAGTCGTAGCAGCATTTGGCAATGTATGCTGCATTTCGTATTGTGGATGAAAGACAAACTTGTGAGCTGTCTGGAGGTCCAGAAATAGACAGGTCATCATGGATGTGTAAGAAA
Organism: Hyparrhenia diplandra; assembly: GCA_015847255.1. Classification (NCBI taxonomy): domain Eukaryota; kingdom Viridiplantae; phylum Streptophyta; class Magnoliopsida; order Poales; family Poaceae; genus Hyparrhenia; species Hyparrhenia diplandra. Next base: position 209,205 of record JADLZK010009783.1, read on the forward strand.
AATTGGCAGGTGGTATCTGAAAAAATATCGCCGGATACACCAGGACATCAACGTTAGAATTCGATGCTGCTCGATGCTGGATGCAGGAATGCAGGCTGCAGCCATGTACTGATTACAGAACAGAAGGAATCCTCTATAGTTGTGGTTTTGCTGAACGCACGCTAGCTCACTTTGCCAAGCAGTGTCTTCAATATGGGACGTGTTTAGGACCACTTAAAATCAGATACATGTGGTTGCCCCACCTCGAGAATCAAGAAAAATCCCGGCTGAGCCGTGTTTAGGACCACTTAATCTTGTTACAACATAATTAATGATTGTTTCTACTGCCAGAGGCGAAAAGACACAAGATTAAACTAGCGCTCACGTTTAATACGCTAATAATAATTAAATAGATTATCTATGCCAAATGCAACTTTATGATGATCTAAAATAGACATTTTTGGGAATATACAATGATTACATGACCTAGAAATTACAAGATTAATCTAAAAAAAAAGGGAATAGGCATTTTTGGGTTATACAATGATTTAACAGCCGAGAACAAATAAGTATTCATGTCAAATACGAGGCCCAAACATTACCGGATTAATCAGGGGGGAAATCTAATATGTATCATTTGACTTTATGATTATCTAATGTCTGAGAATAAAAAAAGAGTCCACATGTTAAATTCAAGGTCTAGAAGTTAAAAGGATAAACAAGGAAAAAAAAAAACAAAATATTATTGTTGGATTTTATGATGACCTAACTGTCGAGAATAAATTTTTAATTCAATTCAATTCATATTCAATATGTCAATAAAAATATTATAATTTAGTCTAGATATAAATGAAGAAAATACGCATGGACACGTAGAAAAGCTTCTATAGATGGCAACGCGATTGCATACAACTAGATGATGCCAAGGAACAAATTTTCACAATACTGGCTCTGGTGGAAATTAGGAGGAACAAAACGTACTAAAGATAGTGGAGAATTTTGTAGCTTTTATATGCTCTTTGATAGTATCAGTGAAGGCACCAACATCGTTACATCAAGTGCCCACACTAAAGGCCTGAGAGCATCGACGACAAAGAACATGATGTCAGTTTTAGCTTCAGGGAGTATGGGGTGAAGAACAAAAATAGATAGACAATATATGCACGGGACAATGAGGATTAGTCTATTTCAAACTTTTGTAGGTTCATTACAATTGGATGACCACATCAAGTATATCAAACGCTTGCATGGCCAAATGACACCAAGAACAAGATTCAGACCAGCATCGATTCAATGAGCAAAATTAATTTTGAGCATCTGCAGATGCTCGCATTATGATTTAGCTATTTATTACTACATGTAGAAAGTTTGATGGTGTGGAGAGAGAGAGAGACGAGAGAAAGAGGTCATTGTTTCATAAAACAATCACTTTATAAGCTAACATCTATGACTTTGTGATAAATCCAACACCATTGTATGAGTTATGAATGTCGTGTACTTGACAACGTTCTTTCTATTCTACGCACAAACTAAGGAATGCGAGTTATTACAAGAAAACTAAAAGGGCAAGTCATTGTATAATAAGTTGCCTATTAAGTTGACTCATGATATACGTAGAACTAAATGATGGTGTGCCCTGCTCCTAGAGGATGCATCCAAGTCTTGTAAAGCTAGTCAAAGTTGAACTTCATTCAACAGATGGAGTAAAGACAAATAGAGAGAAAACGATTATAGTAAAATAAATAAATCAAACTATTTAAACAAACTATATTTAACATAAAAAAAAGGGTAACACAATAAGCAAACTAGCTCATCGCGCCATTTGCACGGCCAACTTGATAGTTTTCTATACTCTTGGGTTCCAAATCTAGATACATCATGTGCAGGTTAAAAACAAAAGTAAATTGCACAGTGGGAAATATTTTTTTAGATAATAATGGATAATTCAGTGGGAAATAAATAAGGGTTGTGCAAGTTTAAAATAAAAAAAAGGGTCGTGCAGGCATCCAATAGTGGCCCTTGAGCCCACTAGCCGGTGGATGACGAGGCCGTACCAGTCTACCAGACGCTCTAACGAGTAACGAGGCACTTCAGTTACAAAGGCTGAATCCTGTAAAAGTATCATCATTGGGCCTGCCTACAATCCGTTGTTGTCCAACCGAGCCCAACTGAGCCCAATACCAGGATTCAGCCTCGCTCTTCTTGTCCAAATGTCCGAATCCTAGCTCGCGTTGTCGCCGTGAGGCCCACGCAGGCCTGAAAAGAACTGGTTATATGTTAACAGCCCAGCAGGCCCAATCGGAGTAATTTTGGGCGCAAACAAGAGTCTAAAATTCTCGCCAAATTATAAAACCAACCTCTCTCAGCTCTCAAAATTATTTATATTGAAGTCTCTGAATCACCCACTGATCTAGTCGTTGATCAAAGATTTATCCAACTTCAATATGAGACAACATACACAGTTTAAATTTTAATAGTGGGATAAATGGTAATTAGGAATAAGGGCACCCAGACCAAAAATGTGTATCCAAAAATGTGTCAGGCGAGGCAGAACTCATATGAGCGTTTCTCTCTCCTCAACCTACTTTGGTTGCTCGTGTTAATGTGTGTCCTAGGTATGAACCGGGTCCAACAGAGTACCCTATAGCGAGATGCATGCATATCATCAGATGGATCTCCTGTGTTGAGGTCTCATTGTTGCAGTCTTGGAGATAGTCTATGGGAAACTTAGAGTATCTATCGTGATGCTAGGTGAGTAATTTAGATGGAAATTAAGGTGCTTATTTTAGATTATGTTTTTTTGCGAACACATGGTTGATTTAGGTCACATGTGTTTAGTTTTTTGTGATTGAGTGATTGTCAGCGGTCAACATTTTAATTCTATTTTCTTTTATTCTTTATGCTTGGCTATGTTCACCCAAGACACGTGGAGTGTGTCGAAGACGTATCTCTTGGTTCGTGTTGTACAGGTGTGGAGCTCGGAGATGGTAGCTGACGGCGAGGTGAAGGGGCCAAGGAGGGGCGTCTTGGGGCCGACGGGCCGCGAGGAGGTGAAGGGCGGACGTGAGGCTTGGACCGAGGGACTGGATCGCCGGGTGGCTAGCCATGGTGGTGACATCACAGGACATCGACGGATGCAAGAGGACGTGGCGGGGACCGTGTCGATCGGGTCAAGACGGCGAGCGTGCAGGCGAGAGCGGGAGCTCCGGATGACTTGGCGACTTCGGGCGGTCAAGGCGGCGATGACGTGTCGAGGAGGTTTGGTGGTTTGTCACGAAAACCATCGGCGCGGGGTTTCGTGGTTTGGGCCTCAAAACCCGGTGCGGGGTTTGGTGGTTTGAGCCTCAAAACCATCGGCGGGTTTCACGGGTTTGGGCCTCAAAACCGGGGCGTTCAGTGTGGGCGGAAGGACGGCGTGGCGGCATCCGGGAGATTGCGTGGAGCAAGGCTGCAGATGAGGGCGCGGTGGCCGTCGGATCAAATTAACCGAGTCGACCAAAATAGCCCTAGGGTTAATGGTTTTGGCTCATATGTATCGAAGAAGGCAAAATAGGGATGAAAAATAAGGGACCATATATAGAGGATGACAGCCATCCTCCCCTCTTTGCCTCTCTCATCTTCGTTTTTATTTTTCCCCATTTTAGGGTTCTTGTTTAGAGCCCAAGAACACAATTTTGTGTGGATTTGTCTTTGTGATTTTCGTTTGTAGGAAGAGTGGCCCTTAGTCCCCCTCCGGGATTCATCACTTTTATCTTTGTGATTTTTGTTCTCAGGTTTTTCCCTATTTTCGTGCGTATTTTCGATCCGAGATTCCCGGAGTTCTAATTGATTTCAGGCAATGATTTTTGGGGAATAGATTCGTGTTGTGGTGAATTTCATCTGACCAAATTTTGGGCTCGAGTCCTTGTGTTTTGGCCGAGTTTTGATCGATTTAGTGGCCGTCTATTTCTCTGTTCTTCTGTCGTTCTTCTCGGTTCTTGCATCCGCTCTGTGTTCGTAAGTTTTCTCATGGAAGCTGAGCGGAGGGAAATCCCAGCTGCAGTGCTACCAACGCCTAGTGCTTAGGGCGCTCTGCGTGTTCTCTTGAGCAGCGCTTGTCTCTGGGTCATCCCCGCCTGTGTTCGAGAGGATTTTTTGTTGTTCTCCAGTCCGTCAGCTTTTCTCTTGGTTCGTGTGCTAGATGTTCTCAGGATCGAGGTGCAGGTACGGGAGGCCAAGCAGCAGCGCCTTGTGCGTCTAGGCCCAAGCTGATCCGTGAGATTCAAGCACATCACCCGTCTCCCTGCTCAAATCGTTTCCTGACCCGAGCAAATTAGTTCAGTCATGTGCTCATCTTCTGTGGACTGCTCGTGAGTCAAAGTTCAGCACCAAGTGCATCAACTTCGAGTGCATATCTCGATCTGTGGAGAGCCTGTTCGTGGATGACCCTTGATTTTCTTGGCGTTTGGTTTGAGTGCAGGTGGAGAGCAGTCCCTCCTTGTTGCTGTACGTGAGCACATAGTGCTTGTGCTTGTTTTTGTTTGATCAAAAGCTTTAGCTTGCTTCCGTGTTTTGCCTCACGCTTTATTCTTTGGATTTTATTTTCATCCAATTTATCTTGGTATTCACGGTTTTCCAAGCAATTTTGTTTCCCATGTGCTAGCTCATGAGGCCAGGTAATTAAAGTTTAGGTGTTACGCTCTTAGCGTCAAGTCCAGCAAGTGACACATATTGGTTGAATCTCGATCATCTTCTTTTGTCCGAAATTTGATCGATTGAGCTCCGATTTGAGTTCCGATTTTTGCGATGACATTCTATTGATCCGAGGAATTCTTCTAAGTACTCGCCACAAGTTGGCGTTGGTATTTTAGTTTCGAGAACTCACTTCTTCTCTATAGAAGTCGAGTGACTCTTTTCGATCCTTCGGTTCGATCTTTACTCTCGTCGGCTTTGTGCGATAGTTTGAGGTGTCCCATTTGTGTTCTAGGGAACATCCACCCAACCACTTGGGTCGTGGACATCTCGGTGCTCTAGTTGCTCGTAACACTTTGCTACCAGTTTAGCACGCGTGTTATCCGGACCTTGTGTGAGTTTGCTTTTGAGGTCGGGGTTGAGCCGATGACCCAAAATTGAAAAGGAAAAATCGAGGCTCCCATTCACCCCCCCACGGTCGCCGTTTTGGTCCTTCAATGGGTATCGAGCGGTTAGGATCACTTCCACCCTAATCGGTCCGTGATCCGCAAGAAGGCGACATGGATCGTGGTTACGGTCACTTTGGCAAACCTCCGGAGTTTGATGGCACCAACTATCCCTATTGGAAGATTAAGATGCAAGCACACCTTATGGGGATGGATTGGAGAGTGTGGGGAGATTGTCGAGGATGAGAACTACCAAGTGCTAGCCGAGTGGGTGAGGAACAAATAGCCCAACACAATGCCAACAACCGAGCGAGGAGCGTTTTGTTCTCTAGCCTCAAAGACACTGAGTTTGAGAGAGTTGCCACTTGTGAGACCGCTCGTGAGGTGTGGAGAACACTTGAGAGTTACCACGAGGGAACCCCACAAGTGAAGGCCCGTCTATATGAGACCTACAAGAGAGAGTACAATAACCTAATCCAGCTTGATGGCGAGTCCATCGATTCTCTCTTTGCTAGATTTCAGACGATCTGCAACAAGCTTCGGGCGAACAAGCCGTCGGAGAGGCTTGATGAGCACGAGAAGGCGATGAGGCTCTTGTACGCCCGGATCGAAGGTGTGGGACGTGAAGGTGTCTGCGATCATGGAGTCTGCCAACTACGACACCCTCACACCCGACGAGCTTTATAGCAAGCTCAAGTCCTCCGAGATCGAGGCCCAGCTCCAGGCGAAGCTCAAGAACCCATCTGCGCCGAATGTTGCACTCGTCTCAGGTAAGGGCAGTTCCAGTTCTTCTGCTAACCCATCACAGATCTCGTTTGCCTTGTCTTCTTTGGTGTCTGTGACAGAGGAGCAGATGGAGTGCCTTGGGGACGACGAGCTGGCTCTCGTCATCAGTCGATTCTCGCGGTTCCACAACAACCGCTTGAACCGTCGGCGTGGCGGTGGTCCCAAGAGAGGATGCTTTGAGTGCGGCGATCCGGACCACTTTGCCGCCGCGTGCCCCAAGAAGAGCAAGGACAAGTATGACTCCGACAAGCGCAAGGACAAGCGCGAGTACATCTCCAACAAGTACAAGTCCAAGAAGGGTTTCGACAAGGAGGCGATCAAGAAGAAGTACCTCAAGCGTGCCAAGGAAAACAAGGACGCCTTCTTCCCCGATCTCGACAACGACGGGCAAGCTTCCTCCAGCGACGAGGAGCCCGAGCGCAAGATCGAGGACGACCTGAACGGACTTTGCTTCTTCGCCGACTCCAAGCACGGGGGCTTCTGCACCATGGCCCTTGACGGAGCGGTGATCGACAGCGTCGAGCCACACGGCAGCGACTCTTCCCCTGAGGTATCTCCTACAATCGAATCTCTTACTTATGAGGTTGACTCCTTGGGTGATGCGCTTGTGTGTCAGGAGAAGTTGCTCAAGCGAGTAGCTAGAGAGAGGAAGGAGTTTAAGGAGAAGTGGGAAATGGCTATGGTTGAGATAGAGTTGCTTAGAAAGCCTGTGGATGTGTCTGATGAGGCTGAGTGTGACGCTTGTGCTATGCATATGTCTAACATCATGTCTTTGCAATCCAAGTACTCTGCTTTACTAGATGAGCACGTTGAGCTGAAGGCAAGGCCTATGTTGTTGAGTGCGTGCAAGTCATGTCCAGGCTTGCAATCTGAGTTGGCAGAGAAGGTTGCCAAGCTTGCTGTGCTTGAGAAGGCCAGCTCAGATAGCACTGTGATGAAGTGTGCTAAGTGTGAAGCTTTGGAACTTGAGGTGACGTCTTGTAAGCATGACAAGGGGAGAGTCGAAGAGGAAAACACATACCTTCGCTCCATCTTGAGTTGGGTGTCTAGTGGAGAGCCACAGTTGGGCATGATGATGAGTCAGTTCAAGAGGGGAACTGACACATCGGGATTAGGCTTTGCAATAGGTGGGAAGGGTGAAGTAATCTATGGCAAGGTTGGTCAAGGTAGTGGTTTGAGCCCGAGTGAGAAACCCACAAACACTCCCAAGTTGACCAAGGTCACCCCACCAGAGCCTACCAAGCCCATTGTGCAAAATGGCATTCTCCAAGAGACTCCAAAGACTCCACCTCCTAAACAAGTATGGCTTCCTAAACCAAACCACCTTAGGAACCCACTTGACATTTTGCCTAAGATCCCTGAGGAAACCCTTCCTAAAGCTAAGGCCACAACAAGAGTGAACTATCCACCCAAGAGAGTGAACCAACAACCACCCAAGAGAGAGGTGAGGTATCACTGTGAGTATTGCCAGAGAGATGGTCACTTGTTTGAGTTTTGCTTTAGGAGGAAGAGGGATGCTAGGCGTCAAGTTGAGTTTGAGAACCGTGACTTGTATCACCCACCACTTGGCATGTATGAGAGGGGTGTGCAGTCGGTTCAGAGACAGTTTGCTGGACCTAGAGGTAGGATGCCTCAGAGGGCTAGGCCACAGTTTGTGAGACCCCGTGGTGGTCGTGCTCCGCGAGTGGATGTTGATCCTCGCTTTGGGAGCTTTGAGTTTGATAGGAGGAGTGCACCACGCTTTGTTGCGCGTGGTGGGCACTTTGGGAAGAAGGGTCATGGGATGTTTGTTGTGCCTAACGTCTCTCTTGGGCAAGATGGTCAACACTGGTATTCTTCCAAGTTTACTAACCCCAGTGTTGTGCCATTTGCTCATCCCATGTTTTTCCAATGATATAGGTGACTAAGTCTTGTGTTCCCAAGTTTATGCTTGTTAACCCTTTGGGATCCAAGACTTGGGTTTCTTTGTCCTCTAATGTGTAGGTATGAGGACAAGGGGTGGAGAACACGTGCTTGGTGGAACTTGATTCTTTGTCGTGGTGTGATCAAGACTTGATGGTTGTCTACACCACTTTGATGGCCTCCAAGAGGCATGTGCCTTATTGTGACACCTACACACAGTCGGTGAGCTATCATATACACTCATGCCTTGTACATTCATGATTTCCCTACTTGTGGTATGCGATAGTTGTTCATTTGCTCACTTCTCTATTGCTTGCATGTATTTTACTTATACCATGGTAGGCTAGCCATCTTATTTATGATAGCTTTGTGTTATCTTGTGTACTATATGTCATGCTAGCCTTTGTGCCCTTTTATTTCCTAGTTTTTATTTTGCTAGGTGTCTTTGGTTGAGGGGGAGTTGTGAGTTTGCTATCCTTTTTGAGGGGTAGTTTTGTAGCTGATGTACAGTTGTAGCTTTAGGCTTGCTTTTGCTTTGTGCATCATCTTGTATCATATTGCATTCATCATGTACACTATTGCACCTTGAGCTTCTTGTTTATATTGATCACAATGAGACTATGCTCTGTTTAGTGTAACAATTACATGTTGGTGCTTATAGCTTGTGCTCTTTCTGCTTAATTGATATATGTTATGAGCAAAGCTGTTTTTAATGTGAACTTGCTTAACAACGATGAATCTTGCAAAATGTTACCATTGAGATAGTTCCTAGCATGTTTAAGTTGTTGAGATCCTTTGTGCTTATCATGTATATGCTAGGTGACTATGTCTCATTCACTGAGTTATACACTTGCTTAGTGTTTGACGAGATTTTTGTACCAAAAATCTTCTCTAGTTTGCATTTGCTGGAAAAAGGAAGCTAGCAAGCGTGGCGTCCATGTCCGCACTCGTGTATGCCTGGCTTGGTGTTTGATGGATTTTTGTACTAATAAAATCCATATATATTGGTGTATGTCATCAAGAGTAAAATATATATATGCAAAGACGTATATACATATACGCTTGTCATATACTGATAGACACGAACGTGCAAGCTAAGAAGCTAACTGAAGTTTGTGTGCATGTGTTGCAACACTATATATACATATATACATGCCTCACCATGCATGATGTCATGCATCTCGACGTGAAGCTAATGAGCTAACAAGAGTGCATATACGCATATATGTGCTTCATGGGCTAATAACTATGAAAGTTGCAGGGTCATGCACGTTGCATGTACCTCGGTCGGATAAAGGACAAGTGCAACTACAATACATATACGTACACGTATACGGCTGAAAGTCGTTGTATGATGTGTACGTACGCCGGCCCAAGTCATGTATATTTTGGCTTGACACGACTCAGTACGTGGTCTAGAATATTCTAGAACCTAAGTATATGCGTGTTTGATGGATTTTCGTTAGAATAAAATCTATATATACACATATATGGATGTATTACGTATTGGTAAAGCCAGGCAAGGACACAAAGCTAAGAAGCTAGCAAGGCTTTTTAAGCTTAGCAGGGTGTATATGCATATACACTTGCCCTTGCATGCATGTAAAGAAAGCTAATAACCACGTCGTACGTGAAGGTTTTGGCAAACAAAGAAGCTAGCAAGTGCTGCTACGATGTGTATGTGCACTCGTGTACGTTCAGAACCGGCCGTAGTACTCGTATGTACGCCGTTCTGTGACACGTATTTTCTGTATAATTGTACACCAGCTAGGCCAATGCGGCAAGTACGTGATTTAATCATCAGCTAAGCACATCGTGTGCGAATTAGCGAACCAGATATATACGTGTACATATATACATGTATTGTTGTTTGTTCCAAATAGCAGGCCACTACGATTGAGTCCACATGTCAGGGACCTTACGATAGAGTGGCTAGCTAATCGAAGGACGGGGTTTTCACGAAGCGTTATCAGGTGCACATGGCCAAGATATTTTTCTTCTAAAGATATTTTGATTGAGCACGTGGATAAACATGAGTCTAATTTGACGTACGAAGAGATAAGTACGCACGCTGATATCTCGGCGCTCAACAACAAACTCCTGGCGGCGCCCGTGCGGCAACCGGCCTGCCCTCAACCCTAATGCTCAGCCTATATAAAGAGGCACCCAGGCTCCATCCAGGAGGACCTGAACACACTTGCATCGAGGCGCCGTCAGGCTGCCGAGAGCAGGGAATGCACGTCCGCAACCATCGTCTCGCATCGCCGCCGGCCGGAGGAGCACCCAGGCGCCCTTGAACGGGAAGGACGACGAGCATCCAGGCCGGCACGGCCGGCGTCATGTATCCGGAGGACCCAAGGGCGATGGCTTTGTCCACGACCTGATCTACACCGCTACGCCGGCCATCGTCAACATGGATGGAGGACGCCTGGCCGATTCAATCACCGGAGCAGTCGAAGGCATCTCTACCAGGCGCCCAGACGGTAGACAGGCAGCCTCCGCTAGATGAAGCTGTCGACAAGATCCAAATCCGGCCAACGCTGAAGGACGCCCGGCTCAACGTTTGGACGGCCTCGTCTGCAGCTGTTTGCCTGCATGCACCACGACATGGCTGGAGGACGCCCGGCTCATTGGATCAGCCGCCCCCACGGCGCCATCCATCAGGAGCACGGAGCTGACGACGACGGAGGATCACGGAGCGCAGCAACTCGTGAGCGCCCTGGCTTCACCAAGGTGCCGCGCCGCTGGTGGCCGAGCGGTGCTGCAGCCTGCAGCTCTCTGCGCCTGCCGGAGATGAGGGCCAGCCGATCACCACGAAGGACAACCGCCGTGGCCGCATCATCGAGGTGCATCAAGCCAGTCGCTACCGCCATGCGATGTGTGTGTCAAGACGACTCCCTCCGTCCATATAGCTCCAAGATGACGCTTGGATCGCCTCAAGATGGTTCCACACGTCCCAATGTGCACCACCACGTCGAGCGGCAAGGAGACCCCGGCAGATGGCCTACCAGTACCATCCATTAGATGAGATCGCCACCACGCCATGGCAAGGCAGACGACGTATGTACACGTTGCCGGCAAGCCGAGTGAGAAGCGCGTCTTGGCAGTCCACCAATACCAACGCCGATCTGGCCGGCCTTCCTGAGAAGGCTGCACGTCCGTTCCCTGAGCCAGACTGCGAGAATCATCGCGTCTCAAACTGGCAGGCTTCCGCTTGCTGGCAAGGCCAGGATGCAAACAAGGCCAAAACGACGAGGCCGTGCATGCGCATGCAGGCAAGCCGAGTGCATCTACGTGATGCATCCGCATGACGCCCCTGCCCCGGCTACCATGCACCACCAACAGCGTTCACAGCGCTATCGAAAGCCGGCGACCGAACGCACCTTTGGTGACACCACCGGCGAGTGCACTGATGAGCACCATCTGCCCGGTGTCCACCTAGCACCTCTTCGACGGGCAGCTTGTCAGCGATGATGCTGACTCTGGCCGGCCATGCCGTCACGAGGAGAGGAGCCGATCCTCCTGTACAATGAAGCGTGCCAGCCATGACTAATGGCGGTGATGTAATACTTAATTAATCTCTCTAGTCTCTCTCGTATTCTATCTTATGTGCAGGACATATGGAGAGGATGATCATAGACGCCGATGATCGCCATAGATGCCATCGACCCCGACGACGGCGTTGACCCAGAACACACACGAGCTTCAGCTACTACCACCACTACGCACCAGCCCATGCTGACAAGGCGGACAACATGTGCGAGTGAAGTCTCCATCAACTACTACAACTTCAACTGCACCACGTGCTGGCATGCACGTTCAAGTCATGCCCCTACGCGCGTCTACGTCATCTACGTCAAGTCAAGTGCCGCGTACATCGACGTCCAAGTTCGGCATGCTGACATGCCGATCATCTACCGTGTCAAGCGCAAGTCTTCATCCACTACGACTACTCTACATGATCAAGTCCACGGGGTACCACGACAATGCTGCCGAGGAAGTCCAAGCCAATCCAAGCTACATCAACCATGCAAGTGCTGCTACCACTACAACCCATGTGTCGTTCGACACCGACGAGGCGAACGACACAGGCGGCGTGGCTAATGCTCTAGCCACGTTCTACCGGCTCATGACCGACGAGGCCATGGATACGCCGACGCCAATCCATCTACACCAACACACATGCATGGAGACGTGAAGCGGCGATCGACGGCGACGACTACAGCAGCTTAATCGGAGGTGCTCCGTGATCTTAATCACGGGGGTAATTAACTAGGAGCTTTCCGAGGCCCTAGGAACCATGAAGACTACATCGCCTATGTCAGATTGCCGCTAGACGGCTATCTAAGGAGCGCACATTTGTATCGGGAACATATATTTGTATTTTCCTTAAATATGAATAAAGTTTGTGTTCCCTCTATTTATTTCTTTTGTGTACTTTAGTACACCGCACGCCTCGCATATTTATTTTTATTTCGCACGAGAGAGATCCTCCCTTTCTTGAGCGATTTTTCTGCGGAAACACTTAGATGACCACATGCTTTTATCTGCTAAAATCTGAAATCTAAGCTAAGTGTATGGAAAAGATCGAGATGGGTCCATACCGTCCCACATCCAAGTCTTGGGACTGCTGCTCATTGCACTTGAGTTGAACCTGAGCTTGGTAGTGTTTGACCCAGACCATTGTCTTAAGCTTCTGATTGCTCACACGCATAGGCTTGACATGGTTGATTAGTAAGGCTGACGGTTGTGGATAACCACTCGCAACATGCTTTGTCCAATGCTTGTAACCGCTGCAACTCCGATAACTTGAAGTTTTTGACAAGTGTTGGCTCTGTTTTTGCATGATGTATAAACTGTGCTTGGGGTAGTTCACTTGATATACATGTGTAGCACTTGGTAGATTTCCAGCTTACTTGTGCTATGTGCTATTCTTTGTGGTGAACACCTTTTCTGATATGCTTAAAACTGAATCAAAATGCTTTCAAGTCATATTTCATATCTCTTGATCAGTTTGAGCACCGTGTTAAGCACTTGATCTTGTTGCCATGACACTACCTAGAGCATCTTCTCATTTGGATTGCTATAAACTTGGAGCTCTCTCATTGCATTTTCATGCATTTCATAGCTTGATTAGTGCATTTGCCAACAAGGAGGAGAAAGATACAAAGACCGTGACTGCATTTGTCCGGGGGAGTAGCACTTTGAGCTAGATGTGTTGAGCCTTTTGCCTCTGTCTTGAGGGTCTTAAATGTGTGTGAAAGTAATTAGTTTGGAGCTATGCTAGTGGTGTTGAGCCTGTTCTACCTCTTCTTGAGGACTAGCTGTTTGTTTAGCTTGGTTGTGTCGAGCTTTTTGCCCATGTCTTTGGGAACCAAGTTTTTGCTCCATGTTTGCTATCCAGTGATTTTGTCTTAGCTTCTGTCTAGCTTTTGTTCACTTGGATGTGCTATCTTCTACCTTTTTCGTCTTTGTGTTGAATGTTGACAATGCACTCATCAAGGGGAGATTGCGAACACATGGTTGATTTAGGTCACATGTGTTTAGTTTTGTGATTGAGTGATTGTCAACAGTCAATATTTTAATTCTATTTTCTTTTATTCTTTATGCTTCGGCTATGTTCACCGGCACACGTGGAGTGTGTCGAAGACGTATCTCTTGGTTCGTGTTGTGGGTGTGTGGAGCTCGGAGATGGTAGCCGACGGGCGAGGTGAAGGGGCCAAGGAGGACGTGCGGCGGCCGACTTTAAGCAGAGGTGAAGGACGGACGTGAGGCTTGGACCGAGGGACTGGATCGCCGGGTGGCTAGCCATGGTGGTCGACATCGGGGACATCGACGGATGCAAGAAGACGTGGCGGGACCGTGTCGATCGGGTCAAGACGGCGGCGTGCAGGCAGAGCGGGGAGCTCGGATGACTTGGCGACTCGGGCGGTCAAGACGGCGATGACACGCTGTCGAGGAGGTTTGGTGGTTTGTCCCGAAAACCATCGGCGCTGGTTTTCGTGGTTTGGGCCTCAAAACCACGGGTGCGGGTTTGGTGGTTTGAGCCTCAAAACCATCGGCGGGTTTCACGGGTTTGGGCCTCAAAACCCGGACGTTCCGGTGGACGGACGGGACGGCGCGTGGCGGCATCCGGGAGATTGCGTGGAGCAAGGCTGCAGATGAGGAGGGCGCGGTGGCCGTCGGATCAAAAATTAACCGAGTCGACCAAAATAGCCCTAGGGTTAATGGTTTGGCTCATATGTATCGAAGGGCAAAATAGGGATGAAAAATAAGGACCATATATATAGAGGATGACAGCCATCCTCCCCTCTTTGCCTCTCTCATCTTCGTTTTTATTTTTCCCCATTTTTAGGGTTCTTGTTTAGAGGCCCAAGAACACAATTTTGTGTGGATTTGTCTTTGTGATTTTCGTTTGTAGGAAGAGTGGCCCTTAGTCCACTCGTGCCCTCCAGGATTCATCACTTTTATCTTTGTGATTTTTGTTCTCAGTTTTTTTCCCTATTTTCGTGCGTATTTTCGATCTGAGATTCCCGGAGTTCTAATTGATTTCAGGCAATGATTTTTGGGGAATAGATTCGTGTTGTGGTGAATTTCATCTGACCAAATTTTGGGCTCGAGTCCTTGTGTTTTGGCCGAGTTTTGTTGATCGATTTAGTGGCCGTCTATTTCTCTGTTCTTCTGTCGTTCTTCTCGGTTCTTGCATCCGCTCTGTGTTCGTAAGTTTTTCTCATGGAAGCTGAGCGGAGGGAAATCCCAGCTGCAGTGCTACCAACGCCTAGTGCTTAGGCGCTCTGCGTGTTCTCTTGAGCAGCGCTTGTCTCTGGGTCATCCCCGCCTGTGTTCGAGAGGATTTTTTGTTGTTCTCCAGTCCGTCAGCTTTTCTCTTGGTTCGTGTGCTAGATGTTCTCAGGATCGAGGTGCAGGTACGGGAGGCCAAGCAGCAGCGCCTTGTGCGTCTAGGCCCAAGCTGATCCGTGAGATTCAAGCACATCACCCGTCTCCCCTGCTCAAATCGTTTCCTGACCCGAGCAAATTAGTTCAGTCATGTGCTCATCTTCTGTGGACTGCTCGTGAGTCAAAGTTCAGCACCAAGTGCATCAACTTCGAGTGCATATCTCGATCTGTGGAGAGCCTGTTCGTGGATGACCCTTGATTTTCTTGGCGTTTGGTTTGAGTGCAGGTGGAGAGCAGTCCCTCCTTGCTGTACGTGAGCACATAGTGCTTGTGCTTGTTTTTGTTTGATCAAAAGCTTTAGCTTGCTTCCGTGTTTTGCCTCACGCTTTATTCTTTGGATTTTATTTTCATCCAATTTATCTTGGTATTCACGGTTTCCAAGTCGGCTGTTTCCCATGTGCTAGCTCATGAGGCCAGGTAATTAAAGTTTAGGTGTTCTGCTCTTAGCGTCCAAGTCCAGCAAGTGACACATATTCAGTTGAATCTCCGATCATCTTCTTTTGTCCGAAATTTGATCGATTGAGCTCCGATTTGAGTTCCGATTTTTTGCGATGACATTCTATTGATCCGAGGAATTCTTCTAGTACTCTCGCCACAAGTTGGCGTTGGTATTTTAGTTTCGAGAACTCACTTCTTCTCTATAGAAGTCGAGTGACTCTTTTTCGATCCTTGGTTCGATCTTTACTCGCCGGCTTTGTGCGATAGTTTGAGGTGTCCCATTTGTGTTCCTAGGGAACATCCACCCAACCACTTGGGTCGTGGACATCTCGGTGCTCTAGTTGCTCGTAACACTTTGCTACCAGTTAGCACGCGTGTTATCCGGACCTTGTGTGAGTTTGCTTTTGAGGTCGGGGGTTGAGCCGATGACCCAAAATTGAAAAGGAAAATCGAGGCTCCCATTCACCCCCTGGTCGCCGTTTGGTCCTTCAGTTTTATAATATTGTGGTAATCTAGATGTAACTAGATGCTTACTTTATGTTGGTCGCACAATGCAGTGGGTGTATTATTACATAGAAACCAGAATAGATCCATTGTTATTAGCTATTATTTTCAGTGATTAGAGTCTACTGAATTGATGGCCATATCTTCCTGATTTTTGTGTCAATTTCTGACATTTACGTTTCTTTTAATCTTTGATGATTAATGTAGATGCTCTATTAGTAGTCTCATTATGCGGGTTTATAGTTATAGCCTATGTACGGCCCCGCGTCGCTCTCACGGAGGGCGACCGGGCAGCGCCGCCACCCACCGCCAAGCATCTCCCCTCCTTGACATCTCTCGGTCGCCGTCGCTGCCCTTTCAGCGGCGGCCAGCGGCGGCGCTCCCAAAAAGGAGCACGCCTCGCATCCTCCCCTTCCCTCCTCCATTCTTCTCCTCCTTCCACAGCGAGCTGTGGCGGTCAGTGGTGGGGGCGACCGGATCTAGTCCCTGGTGGGCATGATCTCGCATCCGGCGGCGTCGATCTCCTCCCATAGTGACGATCCCCCTTGGGCGAGGTAGCGGCCGGGTCCCTTCGCGTGGCGGCACAACCGGGTCTCCGGGCCCTGGTTTGACGGCCGGCGTGCTAGATCCGCTCCCTCGGGGCCGGGTCTGGGTCATGGCCGGCGCCGGCGGCACATGGAGGCCGGCGTGTCGTTCGTGGTGATGGCGGCCTTCCGTGATGGCGGGCGTGGAGTCGACGGCGTGGCGGCGGCGGTTTGGGTGAAAACCTTGCTTGGTGTGTTATGTCGGGTTGGCGGCGGTGACACTGACTGTGTCACGCACCTTGTTGAAGGCGTCGCTGATGAAGCTGTTGGTCAATCCGTCCCCGGATGCATCCGTGGGCGTTCAAAAACTGGGTGAAAACCTAGCCTGTTTTCTCTTGCCGGCGTCGATAGCTTAGGCGCGTCGTCGAAGTTTTTGTTCGTCAAGGCCGGGCGGTTCTCAGTTCAAGGTGCAGGAGGCATTCGATGGCGTAATAGCTTGGAGTTTGGTGGTACCAAGTGCTTCATGTTGTTGTCAAGGAAGAAGCATCCAATCTTCAATGTCATCGGTGTTCCACGTTTTCAATACTTTTTTAGGTCTGACAAACATGTTTGGCGGCTTCGTCTTGACGATGGTGATCCTACTCTAATAGAGTTGACATCACGGTGCAAGTCAAATGTCGCATAGTACTATTTGAGCTCATTGTTAGGGATGTATTTTCTTCATTTTTTTAATGCTGTAATATGGCATGATTCTACCCACGGGTAGATGAAGCCAAACTCAATAATAAGCTGGTCATCAAAGACTCTGCACTGCATTCATCGCTGCATCACATAGCTCCATACCATAACTCTTGTGGTAATTTATTTTATTCAATTCATAGTTTGAGTACAATTGTAGAGGTTTGGTGTAAAACGCTCTACACCCGGGATTGTCCCTAAACTCGCACGGTGGAAATAAAGCACGCGGTTACAAAATTGTTGGCCAACCACAGGCGTCTCGTTCCGAACCGATCTCACCCAAAAACTTTTAGGCCCAAACTTTTAAACCCAGCTAGCTGACTAGCAGTACTTCCAACTTCTCTGGTGTGTTATAGTAGGTCATCTGCGTACACTGTAAAAGCTGTAGAAATGCTAACACATACCAGGTGCTTTACTGCGGTTTTATTAGTTTTTGAGATTACACATTACAACACAGATATATAGTGAATCAGTGATGGCGCATGTGCGGACATAGATCATCAATACTACGATTCAACACAGCTCCGAATTATTTACACAACATAAGCATGCAATGCAAGCACCAGTTACATACACATGTGACATATGATGCACACGGCCGGATGCATATATCTGTTGCAGCATAGCATGTGCATGACACCTCGTCCGCTCCATACAACTAACCCGTTCTCGTTCTCGTATATATTGGAGGGAGTAGAATGTAGCAGGACGACGACGGCGTCGGCGGCGCGTGACGAAAGTACCAAGTCACGAAATGACGACAACGACCGCCGCCACACGGCGGCACAGAAGGCAAAGGGCAGCCAGGGTACGGTCTCTCCACCCTATTGGTTGAACGAAGACAATTATTAGCTAGGGGCGCCCGATCGGGGTCCCAACAACCAACCCTGCTGTGTCGCGACAGCGATAAAAGGGGATCGGATCAGGGGATGCCAACATCAACAACAACCCCCAGCCTCGGCCCGTTGTTTCTCCTATTCATTCTGGGTTGGTGAGACCGGTGGATCCATTTTCATCCCCGTCCGGCGTCCGTCCGCTACGCTGAGAAGAGCACGATCGAGCTAGCTAGCTTCGGGGCTACGTGACCGCGCTGGCGAGACGGCCGGCAAGCGTTGTGATATCGCCGTAGAAACCTGTATCCAAAGCATAATCACTTAGAAATGACTTAGAAATTGGAATATAAGGAGTGCTTTAATGCCACACTAGGCTGACTCGCCGGGGTTGGTGAGAGAGTGGGAGCACATGCACCTTTAAATGTGACCCCTCGCTCGCTTTCTTTCTTTCCTTTTCCCCAGCTGGGATTGGAGAGGGTATCATAGTATTATATTAGAGCTAAGATAATGAATTTACATTGAAGAAACTTGTCTAACGTTGCCTCACTTGAGAAATGTTCATAGCAAACCCCTCGAGCAACCCAATACAATTAAGAACGCTCATTGCAAAACCACATAGAACAACCCAATACTTGAGATGCATTGCAAAACTCAATGTCCCTCCAAAGTGATCATAATGGAATAATGAAAGTTGTGTCCATCTCAACTTTGGCATCTCTTTTCTCCGATTCACCAAGTAACATATATAGCTAAACTACGAAAACAAGGATGACAATTAGTACCCCAAGCACATATAAACAGAAGCATATATATATGAAACCTCGTACAAAAGAGATTTTTAGAATTCCTACAAAAAGTGAATTAGTTTTCTTATTTGATCACTCGCTTTACTGTGGTTTTCTCAGTTGCAAAACAAAAAGAGAGTGATCTTATTTGAACTCACTGTAGATTATTGGGATGATGTTGTGCCACAAAGCCCACAAGAGATCAGAAGTATTGATGTGAATGTATCTGATCTATTTGACCAAAGATGTTGATGTAAAATTCATCCACGTGAGCCCATACCTTGGCTTGTTTGACTGTATTTTGATTCACGCCCCAATCCGGATTGGAAGGGATTATTTTTTATCCCAATTTCTCTCTATCCATATGGGTTGGGATGAACTAGAGTGCAACCAAATAACCTCTAAATAGAGAGAATTACATTGGCGGTCCTGAACTATTACCGTTATGTCATCTAGGTCACAAACTATGAAAGTGCACATCTACCTCCCTAAACTATTTCTGATGTGTCATCTAGGCCCCCAAACTATTTCCTCTGTGTTATCGAGGTCCCCAACTATGAAAGTGCACCTCTACCTCCCCCTGAACTTTCAAAGGTGTGTCATCTGGGTCCAAATCTTCCTATGCCTGTTAAAACTTACATTAAGTATCTTCTCTCTTCACTAATCTTCCAAATAGGGCCTTTAGAGGCTAATAAAATAGGAGTCATAATTACTTTTTCTTGCCATATGTACTCACCATCATAAAACACACATCTTGAGGTACTGAATCTGACATTAATGTTTCTTTTTAAGCCTCAACAACATTCTGCTGAAATTTAGTTTGTTCTGTCAAAGAGACAGCATGGATTGGGCAAGGATCAGTTGGCGCCCGTGGATTAATCAATCTGGTCAATGGGTTCTACGGCTCCCAGAGAACAACAGTTAAAGAGTCACGGTGAAGTTGGATTGCCACCATCCCAACCTAACCCTTGATGCCCAACCAACGCACGCTGCTGGATCAGAGCACCACCTCAGCTCAACAATGTCAACACACAGTCACCTGCACGCACATACTCTGGCTGGCCTGCCAAGAGACAGACAGAGAGAGAGTGAACAATCTCACTCCACTGTGGGATGAGAGATCCACCACACCACACCACTCAACTCACCAACCCGGTCGCCAACTAACCCACCAACACCTGGCCTCAGTGGCTTACCTAAACCCCCTGGCCATTGCTAATGCTACCTATATAACCTCCTCGCCCCCTGCTCCATTTCCCTCCAAGAAGAGCTCCAGCAGAGTCCAGCACCACTGCCTCCCGAGCTCTTCTTCTACCACCGATCCACATTAGCATTACACACCTCCTCCCGGTCCAAATGGCGAGCAACACGGCCATCCTGGAGAGCGACCCGCTCAACTGGGGCAAGGCTGCCGCGGAGCTGACGGGGAGCCACCTCGACGAGGTGAAGCGCATGGTGGCGCAGTTCCGCGACCCCGTCGTCAAGATCGAGGGCTCCACGCTCCGGGTCGGCCAGGTGGCGGCCGTGGCCGCGGCCAGGACGCGTCCGGCGTGGCCGTCGAGCTCGACGAGGAGGCCCGCCCCCCGCGTCAAGGCCAGCAGCGAGTGGATCCTCGACTGCATCGCCCACGGCGGCGACATCTACGGCGTCACCACCGGCTTCGGCGGCACCTCCCACCGCCGCACCAAGGACGGGCCCGCGCTCCAGGTCGAGCTGCTCAGGTACTGTACCAGTCTCACGCTGCTTACTTGCTGTCGCAGTAAATTGTGAGTGGTTGCTGCGTCAAATGATTCATGTGATGAGTCAGTGACGAGTGCCTGCCCACTGGCAACGACCTACCGTCCGGTCGTTGCAACTTGCAATTGCTGCTGCCGATGATGCCTGTCAGCTAGCAGCTCATTAGTTGACAGACCGATACTAGATTCTCTCAACATTTTGCATGCTACTCGTAATGACATAAGCTGATCTGCAATCGACCAACCAGGCATCTCAATGCCGGGATCTTCGGCAATGGTTCCGACGGCCACACGCTCCCGTCCGAGGTGTCGCGCGCGGCCATGCTGGTCCGCATCAACACCCTCCTCCAGGGCTACTCGGGCATCCGCTTCGAGATCCTCGAGGCCATCACCAAGCTGCTCAACACGGGCGTCAGCCCGTGCCTGCCGCTGCGGGGCACCATCACGGCGTCGGGCGACCTCGTCCCGCTGTCCTACATCGCGGGCCTCATCACGGGCCGCCCCAACGCGCAGGCCGTCACCGTGGACGGGAGGAAGGTGGACGCCGCCGAGGCGTTCAAGGTGGCCGGCATCGAGGGCGGCTTCTTCAAGCTCAACCCCAAGGAGGGCCTGGCCATCGTCAACGGCACGTCCGTGGGGTCGGCGCTCGCCGCCGTGGTGTGCTTCGACGCCAACGTGCTCGCCGTGCTGTCCTCGGTGCTGTCCGCCGTCTTCTGCGAGGTGATGAACGGCAAGCCCGAGTACACCGACCACCTGACCCACAAGCTCAAGCACCACCCGGGGTCAATCGAGTCCGCCGCCATCATGGAGCACATCCTGGACGGCAGCTCCTTCATGAAGCACGCCAAGGAGGTGAACGCCATGGACCCGCTGCTCAAGCCGAAGCAGGACAGGTACGCGCTCCGCACGTCGCCGCAGTGGCTGGGCCCCCAGATCGAGGTCATCCGCGCCGCCACCAAGTCCATCGAGCGCGAGGTCAACTCGGTCAACGACAACCCGGTCATCGACGTCCACCGCGGCAAGGCGCTGCACGGCGGCAACTTCCAGGGCACCCCGATCGGCGTGTCCATGGACAACGCCCGCCTCGCCATCGCCAACATCGGCAAGCTCATGTTCGCGCAGTTCTCCGAGCTGGTGAACGAGTTCTACAACAACGGGCTCACCTCCAACCTAGCCGGCAGCCGCAACCCAAGCCTTGACTACGGGCTCAAGGGCACCGAGATCGCCATGGCGTCCTACTGCTCCGAGCTGCAGTACCTGGCCAACCCCATCACCAACCACGTGCAGAGCGCGGAGCAGCACAACCAGGACGTCAACTCCCTGGGCCTCGTCTCCGCCAGGAAGACCGCCGAGGCCGTGGACATCCTCAAGCTCATGTCGTCCACGTACATGGTGGCGCTGTGCCAGGCCGTCGACCTGCGCCACCTGGAGGAGAACCTGAAGAGCGCCGTCAAGAACACGGTGATGGCGGCGGCCAGGAAGGTGCTGACCACGAGCCTCGACGGCGACCTCCACAGCGCGCGGTTCAGCGAGAAGGCCCTGCTCACGGCCATCGACCGCGAGGCGGTGTACGGGTACTACGACGACCCCTGCAGCGCCAACTCGCCGCTGATGAAGAAGATCCGGGCCGTGCTGGTGGACCACGCCCTCGCCGACGGCGAGGCCGAGAAGGACGCCAGCGCGTCCGTGTTCTCCAAGATCAACAGGTTCGAGGCTGCGCTGCGGGAGGCGCTGCCCAGGGAGATGGAGGCCGCCCGCGTGGCGTTCGAGACGGGCACGGCGCCGATCGCCAACAGGATCAAGGAGAGCCGGTCGTACCCGCTGTACCGCTTCATCCGCCAGGACCTCGGCGCCGTGTACCTGACCGGCGAGAAGCTCAAGTCCCCGGCGAGGAGTGCAACAAGGTGTTCCTGGCCCTCAGCGAGGGCAAGCTCATCGACCCCATGCTCGAATGCCTTAAGGAGTGGGACGGCAAGCCCCTGCCCATCTGCTAAGCTGTTGCAGGACGCCGCCGGCGCCAAGAGGCAAGAGGAGGAGGACATCACACCGTACCGTACGCGAGAAAGAAATAAAGGGAGTATTACTTCAGTATTCTCAAGGCTTCATGTCGTTTGCGATTTGAAGATTATTATCATATTTGTTGTTGCTCTGTGTGTTGATTCATCCTTTTTGAGCTTGTAGCAGTGATCCGTGTCAACGTGTATTCTGTCTGTTGTTCTTACCTTGCTGCCGCCGTGTCATTGGCCATGGCCTGGCATTCAGCTTTCTGATCTGTAATCCATCTATTTTGGTACTAAAATGCACTACTACATATTGAGTACATGCTGGGCTCCTCGCTCTATCGCAACGTTGTCTCTTCTGATTACGTTGGGATCAAACTTTATGAAAAACTGTTTAATTGATCGTCAGGACATCGGCTCATCATAATTCAGTAATGGAGGGAATACGTTTGGCAATAGAGGTCAGATTTTAGCCGTTAGTATGGGTCGGGTACCTAACACAGGCCGACTGGTAGCACGTACGGCTGCTAAGACCCAAACAAATCGACTGCCATGGCCCAATTCGACCCATCAAGCCCTCCTCCACTTCTCCCGAACCACCGAAGCCCTCGGGCTCAAGCTAACGCCCGCGATTCACCCGACCCCCAAAGGGTCCTCGGGAAACGACTGTTCCCCCAACCATATCCGCACTGCGCCCGAGCCCGCGAACAGCCATGAGTACAGGAGACCCCTTGTGCGCTTTTCGATTCGCTCGAAGACATGACGCCATCAGCTTAAGACCTCGCCCGCACTCTCGCTTGATTTCGTTACCAAAGACTTAGTCGCACCCGCTCACCCTCAAAGAGGACGCGTCCACCTGAACCGTGTGTGCCTTGAACGCAAGCACCACCCGCCTTCGGTCGTATCGCCCCTGTTCAAGCCAAGCCTAAGCAGTATAGGAACTATGACCGTGCTGCCTAATCCGGTCCTCATCACGACGAATGTGGTGAGAATGACCGTCCACAATGTACAATGGCTGGTCCAGCTCATTTTTTACCATGTCGTCGCAACACTGACCACTGCCTACATGAAGAAGCATGACGGCGACTGTGCTCCACAGCACCTGGAGTAGAGGCCACTGTTCTGCCTAAACGTGTCCTCCCCTAGACTTTTACCCTCGCAGGACCGGGTAAAGGGTAGGGCGAATTCCTTTCACCATGCTCTACAACTGATTTGATCGACTGCCATGCTCCACAGCACCTGAAGTATAAGGCACTGTGCTTCCTAACCCATGAATCTAGGGCACCTGATGACCACCTGCGATGGTACGAGGGACATAAGGCTAGGCATGACTACACCAAGCTTCTACAACAAGGAATCCCCACTCGGTGACCACTCCTCCACGACGCTGACTGTTCATCAACAGGAAGACCAAGGACGGGCGCAACGATCCTACACTACCTTCTTCTCTTTTGTTTTTCGTCTTCTTCTTCGTCTCAGCCCCGTAGGCCACCCATGTAAGCCGGCCTCTCCCTTCATCCATAAAAGGGAAGGCCCGACACTAGACTGAGGCATCCCAACATCCACACAACAAACTCCCATAGCTCACTAGCATCCGATATCGGCACCAAGCCTCAACCAAACCACCTAGAGACTTGGTCACCTCCATGACTCAAACAAACTCTCTCTTGAAAGCTTGTAACCCCTACTACAATCACCTCCATGACTGATCACCTCGATGGTGCAAGACTACACAAGCTGCAACAACCCACTAGATGTCGGGACATCTGCCCAAACCAGTATAAATCTTTGTGTCTGCCTTGCACACCATCATAGCTCAAAGCAGTCTTGACGCGCCCGATTCGATTCACTAGTCTGGTGCTATCGAGACCCCCGGTTCCTAGACACCGGTAGTATGGATGTGGATACTCGGATGGCTACCAAACCTGATGTGTACAAGACGACAATTAGATTTTTTAGAACACAACTTCACGAGTATTTCATTCAGTAGAAGGGGCGCCGAAAGAACGGTAGGAAGATACAACACATAATACTCGCAAGCAATCCATGAATTACTAGCGAAATCTCACAGTACAAACGAAAAGCGTGACAACGTCAAGGGGGGTCGGTCCACACAGTTACGTGTACTGAGATTGCTTACCTGTTAGCTAATTCACCACGAACTGATATTTACTCTTTCCACACCTTACCAACCATTTGACACTAAATACAACTACCAACCACCGAACCACGGGAGTTCTCATCACGCATTGTGATGTACAAGTAATAAATAATAAATACAAAGGTTAGCTGTAATATTTCTTTCAAATGAATAAACAAGAATATCAAATTATCTATCAGTCCAGCAAGTTCTTTGTTTTCAGTCATGGGACAGAGAACGTTATCTGAAGCAAGTCAAGGAGAAATATGGTTCGGCACGAGTTGTCCATGCATTTCATTACAGATTTGTAATGTTCCGGACCGCTAGTGATCATCATTGGTTATTTTATTTTGATTTAAACTAAAGACTTGTTTGGATCCAAGTGATAGAAATTGAGGATCTTTCTAGCAGTAAATCGAGTAGGGAACAACAAGAACAATAATAATGACAAGAGTAATTAACCTATTTGATCTAGTACTTAATAGTAAATAGTGAAAGAATGAAACCGTCGATGGAAGCGATCATCCCGTCGTGGTCTTGGCGGTAGTGGTACTTCCCGCCGCTGGCTGCGCTCTCCGATCGGTGGAGTCCTCTCTCCGATCGGTGGAGTCCTCGGGAGTGACGGTGAGGGGAAGTGGCGGCTGTCTAACTTGTCGTAACTCACGTTTCTTGTGCCGCCACCCCCCACCTCTATTTATTAGCGCAGTGCGACGGGGGCCCACTAACCATTAGGGTTAGATGCCCCCGATCAGGGCTGACCAAGGGGATTGGGCCAGCCGTTGGGCTGGGCCCCTTTGAGATCAACCCAACATTCTCCCCATTGATCTCATCTATCGTCTTACGCTTCGTTAACCCACCCCTTTACAAAATGACGCATTGAGCATGTTTCGTCGTCACAGTCATAACCGTTAGACTTGACAGCTACAAACACCTTTCTGTTTAGAGATGAATTCTCGCCTTGGGCCCTTGCTATCCAGGAATCACAAGCTTTCCCTTTGAACCCATACCGGTTACATGTTCTCTGAACATGTTGGGCGGTAAGCCTTTTGTAATCGGATCCGCTAGCATCTTTCTGTGCTTATGTTCTTCAAAACTTATGGCGTGATCCTGGATTTTATCCCTCACAACAAAACTTTGTATCAATATTCTTGGTGGCCTTGCTTGACTTATTGTTGTGAAGATATATTATTGCTAGCTCATTGTCATAATACAACTTTAGTGGTTCATTGATGCTATTAACCACCTTTAAACTGGGTATATATTTCTTAAGCTAATTCACTGTCCCAACTCAATAGACTTACGGCTCCTTACACGAATAGATGGGTACCCCGACTTGAACTTTCTTTCATTTCTCGCATACTCATGAGCCTTTCATGCCTTGCATAATGTTTCAAAACTTTCTTTACTAGACTCAGTGTTTCATACTAGGATTACTTTGATATCTACTAATTAAGCGGCTCGGTTTAAAAAAACTAGGTCCTGGTCGTGTGCACACTTACTTATATTGTAAACTTTCGATAGCTAAGTCAGTATGGAACCGCTTTCATGCGATCGCATTCAAACTCATTCTTTGGGACATTCATGCCCCCATATTTGTCACTTTTGACAATAGACAGGTGAAAATTGTACTTATGCATGTTGAATTTCTTCAAAACTTTCTCTATATATGGCTTTTGGGACAAAACCCAAATACCCCTTTACTTCTATCTCGGTGAGTTTCTATGCTCAAAACAAAATAGGCTTCACCAATATCTTTCATACCTGAATTTGAGAACAATAACCTTTTGGTTTTCTGCAGCGAGAGCAACATCACTACTTGCTAGTAGAATGTCATCCACATACAAAGTGTTAGGAAAATGTTATTCCCATTCTTAAGCTTTGCATACATGCAATTGTCCTCAACTTCTCTTTGAAAAAACCCAAAACCTTTGATCGTATGATCAAACTTCAATTCTGTTATCTAGATGCTTGCTTTAGTCCATAGACATATTTCTTTAGGCAACATCCCATTCTTTCTTTATCTCACACAACAAAACCTTTCGGTCGTGCCATGTATTCTTTTCTTCTACGTCTTTATTTAGGAATGTTGTCTTTACATCCATTTGAGGTAATTCTTGATCAAACCGTGCTACTAGGGTCATTGTGATCCCTGAAAAGAATCCTTGCTCTCTTCTCTTTGGGTAAACCCCTTTACCACAAGTCGCGCCTTAAACTTTTCTACATTCCCTTTGGAGTCACATTTCACCATGTAAACCCATTTGTAGTCTACTTGTTTTGGCTCCATCAGAATTTCTTTCTCGTTCTCAAACTTTACTAGCGCTCACGAATCTCAATTCATCTTCCATGGCTTTATGCCACTTAGATGCTTTAGCACTTCTCATGGTTTCTTCAAATGAACTAGGATCACCCTCTATCTGAACTTCTTCGCATTCATAGACAATGTAGTCATCCGAAATTGAAGATTTCTAGCTCTTTAAGGGTTTCTTGGGAAGGCTTTTTGTAACTAGCAATTTATCCACTTGGGGCTATTCATTTTGAGGCTACTGCTGCTCTTGCGACATTAACGGCTTCACTCGGCTCCCTGAAGGACGGGTTCCGAAGTTTCGGGTCGCTATTGCCAATAGGCTTAACAGTCGGCCAGTGCCGCAACCACGTTGTCTTTTGGATCCGGCAACAACGGGTAGCATAAAATAGGGCTCTTGCACCATCGGAGTAGGTATGAATGCCGCTTCTCCTCAAGGTTATTTCCTTGTGCTACCGTGCTCCCCTCGATCATCTATTGCTTTAGAAAACTAGCATGTCTTGATTCTACAAACTTGATGCTCTTTGTCCGGATAACAAGAATGATATCCCTTTGATTTCTCTTGATAGCCAATGAAATGGCAGCTTACTACCTTGGATCTAGCTTTTCTTTGTTTGGGTTAAGTACTTTCGCCTCTGCCGGGGATCCCCAAAACTCTCATATAATGGAGTAAGGGTTCTTTGTCATTTTTTAACTCATGTGGTGTTTTACGCACCGACTTGCTTGTCGCACACTTAAGTATGTGAACAAATTGGGTTTTAACGCCTCTATCCACAAGTTAACCGGCAACGTAGAGTAGCTAATCTTGCTTTATGCCTTTCTCGCTATTCATTCCACTAAGCCTCCCCCGCGTGGAGAATCGCGTGCAACTATGCTAGGTTCCGTAAGGTACCTTGCAAAAAGGTCTAGAAAACTATCCATAAAGGGGTATGCCGACAATACTCCCCACATCCTCGATCTTACTTTCTTGATCTTTCGATCGACTTAGCTTTGAATAAGTTTATCTAATGCTTCTAAATCTTCTTTGATTGGATAGGTATATCCATAACGAGGGTATCCATCTGTGAATGTAATGAATGAATCAAAAACCATTCACAAATGTTACTAGAAAAGGTCCACATATGAATCAATTCTAGTATTTCCGTGCTTCGCTTGGCTCCTTTCTTGTGGTGGGAGGATTGATTCTTAGCGTAAGCGTTCTTTTCTCCCCCTCGAAATATGGTCTTAATAACAATACCATAATTTCGATGAGGAATCAATTCTCTTTCTTTTTCTTGCTTGCATTAACAAATAATAATGCATTCTCATTCAAATCTCTTTCTTTTCTTGCTTTCTATTTATTTACACGTTGGTGTAAAATAACTAGAATTCAAACTATAGCTTACAATAAACTTGCGCAAAATGGTAATTCACATACTTCAAAACTAAATCAAACTTCTAGCTTAGGAAACATAACTCGACATCATATAACCGAAATGTGAAAACCACTAGCTAAGACTAGAGATAAATTTGCTATAGCTTGGACTTGAGCTTCGCCACCTTAATCTGTCTTTCTTATCTTTGAGGATTGTCATTTCATGCTGGAATCCTCCTTTTCTTACAGTGTTCCATGAACTTAGGGCATTTATTCTTCCAATGCCCATGCTCATGGCACCACACACACCGACGAGCTTGTTGTAGCCTCTTTCCCCGCCGCCAAACCCTAGCCTGGAGCTTCTCCGTCGGGCGGGCGGCCGGCGGGCGGTTCCGCACTCCCCTAGCCGGATCCACGCGTGGCCTCGCCGGATCCGCGCTCCCCTCGCCAGATCGGGCGCGTGCGGCCGACCAGTGGCTCTCCTTGCGGGCCGTGTGCGGCTGCCCAGCGCACGCGCCTTCGGGTGGTGGTGCTGCTGCCGACGCCCCGCTGGTGGTTGGTGCAGCCCTCACGGCGGCGGCGCGTCTGCGAAGGCCCGGCCCCCTCCCCGTCTCGGTGAGGAGCGGCGTCTCCGTCTTCACTACTGCCACGGGAGCTCAGCGGTGGTTCTTCGTCGTGCGGGGCTGACCGGCTTTCTCCGGTGGCCGGGGACAAGGTAATCACCCTACACTCCCTAGCCGAGCATGTTCTGGGTGAAAACTCTGCTCGGCTCTTGCTGGGCCAGCGGCGATGGCGCCACCGACGTCATACACCTTCTTGGAGGCGCCATTGAAGGAACACCTGTTCGTCCCGGTGGGTGGTATGGGCTGATTTCGGGACGAAAGTCCTTCTTGTGCCTCCTCAACGTTGCTAGCGTCCGTGGACGTTATCTCCTTCTTGAAGGCTTCGTTGCTGGCCACCCCTCGTTGGAGAAGTTCCTCGGTGCTATGTCTATCGTGCTTCAGCTTCATCTTTGCTTTGATCCGCCGCCAGGGGTCGTGGGTGCCACGCCGTCGTTGGTTCGTTGGTGGATGTGTTGTGCTGCCGGCCTCCTCCCGGGCAGCTGTTGAGTTGCCGGGATTGTAGACTGATGATTGGTTCGTCGACGGATTCTTTGTCATCGCTGGATTCGTGGGCGGATGCTTTGCCGTCATTGTCTGCTGGTGGATGCTTTGCCACCATGGCTTCTCCTCACCCCCTGGTTGGCGACCATTGTATGGATGTATTTTTCCTTCTTTGCAGGCATAGTTGGCTTGGGTTTAGTGGTGGATGTTCCCCACCTTTGTATTTTCTTGTTGTTGTGTTTGCTTCTCTCGTTCAATGGCAACTCGCCTACGAAACGCGTTAAGCTTTGTATCAAACTCCTTTTTTTCCCTTAAAGCAATACACGCATAGGCGTGATTTTAAAAAAGAAAAAAACTTTAGCACCAAAGGAGGCACTAAAACTTTAGCCTTTAGCATTAAAGTTTCGCACATGGCAGCAATGGATCTAACACTCCCTAAGTCTAGCAGATCATCAAAGTAAACTTTGACTGGCCATGGTGAAATCCTTCATTGAGTGAAATGGGAGATGAAATGTATTTACCATATATCCAACATGTGTCATCCTGGCGGCTTTACTTTCAGCTGGCGCACCTTTGACTTGTAGGAGCGATCAACTAAAGTTATGGAATGGTCGATATTTATACTGTAGAAGTTTGTAAAAGACTAATGCAAAACCAGTACTGCAACCCATAGACAAATTAACCCACATTAAGTCATGGGAGCCGAAAGAACTGACCGCACCAAGGAATTAGCCTTTTAAAGTGAATGATCTTGCATGTCACATTATGTACAGTCTTTTAAAGGTTGAACATATAACATGTGGAGTAAAAAATCTATAATAACTAATGACACCAAAAATTTAAAATCTATAACCACGACGTCACAAAACATAATCTATAACAAGAGCCACCATAATTTAGGCAAAATGTTTTAACGTGTATTGAAGACACATGGAGGTACTATGTAGAAAGAGAAAACTCAGGTATTGGGTTAGAAAATGGAAAGACAGAGCCTAGAGATAAACTTTTGTACTCACTATATTCCAAAGCATAAGACATTTTGGCTTTTATAGATAACATTTTTTATTTGGCCTGAAGGGCATTTATAAACCAGAACTAATATAAATTATAAAGAGGATCACCAATGCATGATAGCTACCACAGTACTTTAGTTCGGTGATTTGGTACGGTCGTTATCTGAATTCTGCACACACACCAACCATGCATGATAGCTACCGCAGTACCTGCAGTCCGATCACCAACGCAAGAACTAAAAACGAGCATCATCTGATTTAGTAGTTCAAAGGAATAAGCCCTGCCCTATCCAATTAGAAAAAAAAAAAAGGTATGGGTTGATTAGACTGTTCTCTGTGGCAATTCTTTCAATCTATGGTCAAAAGAAGGATAGAGCTCCAAGGTCACCACAAAACCCAAAAACAATGGGCTAACTAGAAAACCAGCTAGCTAGATTCAGAGGTAGCTAGCGTGATTCTTTCTCGCGTGTTTGAATCAGGATGGCAGCTTCGTAAGAAGATGATGATTTTTATCATCGAATAGGTTAAAAATGCATTTGTAGCTGACTAGAGCAGTTGTAGTAGACTACTAATATAGTGTCAAAATTAATACACATCTGGTGTGCAAGTAGTTTGACACAAGTTTTCACTGCTACAATCTACAAGTTTTCCTAGGGTTAATTTTCCTAGGGAAACTCTTTTAAAACGATAGGGGAAACCGTTTCCCTAGGATATTTCGTAGAGAAAGCCCCTAGGAAGGAATTCGACAGGAAAGAGAGTCTTTTCCTACGGTTTTCTCCAAAACCCTAGGGAAACTTCTTTCCCTAGGGTTCCGTCCCCTAGGAAAACTTTCTCGAATAGTAGAAGTCAGTCCAACGTGGAAAGAGGACAATCTCCCAATGACTCTTTCTCTAGGAATCAGAACACTAGGGAAACATTATATATAGAGCAGATTCATATTTTAAATTCAAATGTACAAATATTTCAAATTCAAATTCACATTCACATTCACATGGACCATATAATTAAGCACTCATTTCATCCAATCCATATCCACAAATTCATACATTTAGATTTATAACATTATCACAAATCCATACATTTAGAGTTATAATATTACCACAAATCCATAACACAAATCCAAAAGAAGCTGTCCAGTAGCAGGCGGACGAGCTGATTAACTACAACTAATGGTTTCAAAAGAACAGTCACTGTTATCATCCTCGTCGTCCAAATCTTCCTATGTGTCAAAGTTGGTGTATATAGCAGCTTTAATTGTCTCCCCTGCAATCTCCCTTTGGAGGGTTATTGTCTGATTACCAGGATTGTCTATGATCTCAAAAAGGAAGTCATCTGGTAGATCAATGTGCTGCATAAAATTTTATGCATAAACTTACTAGTCGTTCATGTCCTAGCGGTTAACCATGTGAATATGTGTGATCCATCTATGTAACCCTCTTATGAACTTACGAGCACGTCCTATTAAGTGAAAAACACCTAAAGAATTTGTCAAAAAAAAAAAAAAAAATCAGCTTTCCTTCGGGTAGACGAAAATGAGGAGAGAAATGATTTATTTCAATAATGGTATACACACGTACGCATGTACGTGCCAGTGCCAATCAAGTTGGTAGCTAGTACATGTATGGCAAATTAAAAGTTTTGCTTCCTATATCCGTAGACGACGAAATGATCGACCAGAGA
Organism: Hyparrhenia diplandra; assembly: GCA_015847255.1. NCBI lineage: Eukaryota > Viridiplantae > Streptophyta > Magnoliopsida > Poales > Poaceae > Hyparrhenia > Hyparrhenia diplandra. The sequence continues at coordinate 241,096 of JADLZK010009783.1, forward strand.
ACGATTTTATTTCAATGGTACTACGTGCCATTGTGCCAACAAATTAAGTTGTCATTTCGTTTGAGACAAGTGCTTGCATTGCTCTCCGTAGTACTTCTACTATATGCATCCGTGAACCCATTGATCAGGAACGAGCCAACGACGCACATGACCACAGACGAAGCTGGACAAAAATCTCGATCGATGATGATCACTTGAAGGCATCTCCCAAAATACAATGTGCAAACTAACGCAAGATTCTCCAGTTTCGTCGGACAAGATTTTCTTTTCTTTGCATCTAGCAACGAGTGTCCGGGGAGTCATTCAAGGAGAGAACAGCAGAAAAGGAAAAGCAGAGAGGGGGATGTCGGGTCGTCTCTCTCCTCCCGACACAGGCGATCCTGGCGATTTGGCGCCGTGCAACACGGGCGCACCATGCCATGGCGTGGAGCTTGGCACGGAGAGCAGGCGAGTGCGCGTCCCCGCAGCACGGTGCAGGGGCACATGCGGGATTTCATGGAGAGGTGAGTCCAAACCCGAATGCGACACAAGGCATGACTCCTTCGAAGTCTATGACCTCGGGCCATGGCGGGTCGAGATGAGGTGGTGGTAGGGCAGGCTCCTATTGAGCAAGCTGTGCAGTAAAGACAACCCCATCCCGCTCCGCACATCCACCCTGTTTTCCCCTTCCCTTGCCGGGTGAGAGCAACAATGGCGGCGAAGAAAACCCTAGCAATCCCTTTGTGATTGCGGCGGAGGCGGGCTTGGACGAAACGCCCGGTGATTACAAGGCAGGAACAGCAAGAAGGTGAAATTGCCACATGAGGTAAGAGCTCACCCCCGATGCCGATCTGAGTTTATGACTTGAGCACTTATGGTCTCATAGCTTAGATGTGGGGATTGCTTCGACGGTTTTGGTTGTTGATGAGAGAAAATCTGATTCATGGATGAACAAGGCAACTCTCCTTGGTGGAGAAGCAAAATCTAGATGGTCTACGTTAGGTGGTGACACCCGCTCTTTTGTGCAGGTTGTTCGGGCTCCTTCGCAGCCATCTTCTATCATGAACAAAGCGCCCTTACGACGTTGGCCCCAATCCGAGATTTTAGGGAAATCGAGGTAGAGGGGTTGGAACGAAAGTTATGGGACAGGGACCCCGAATGGAAATAGAGGTATTTTCCCAAAGAAGAGGAAGAGTTGTAGGGGAAAGAGTTATGACCAATCAAGTCATTCCGACTTAATAGGCTATACAAGCTGCACAATAACCGAGGGACTGGCCCAACGGGGGGTGCAAGACAATGAAACTCAAGCCTCTGGTCAATAATGCTCCTAATCCAGCAGGAAATCAGCAAGTCACTTGTCAGCCAGGTCCCACCGGCTGACACCCATGACAAGCCCAATGAAGATCAAGCCAGGCCGGCCCGTCAGCAGAAGCCCAACACCAGGGTTGTTGGCCCAGACTGGAAGAAGTAGCTGAAGTATAAGTACTAGAGAGAGAGACGAGAGGAGTATCGATCAGGAACTATTCCCCATTTTAGTTTTCCTCTGTAATAGATTCGTAGCTACATTTTCTGTATCCAGTACTCAATTCATATGAATCCTGCAGTTTTTCGTTACAGTTCCTAGTTCCTGGTTACAATTGGTATCGATTAGCCAAATCCCTAGTTCCTCGCCGAAATCCGTCCGAACCTCACCAAATCCACCACCAGCACTTCACCAGGTTCCGCCGCCGCCTTGGCGCCATGGAACCAAACCTTCAACTGATCCTTGACGAGATTCGAGCGACGAAGACCGACCTAAACCGTCGCTTCGACCAGCAGAACGAAGAGTGGACGCGGCGTTTCAACGAGCTCGACGACGCCGTGGTGCGCGCTGGGCGCCGCCGCCGACAGCGCCGAGACGCCGAGAACACCTACTCCACCATCGTCACGGACGTCACCTCTCGCGCCGCATCGCTGGAGGCCGTCCCGCACCGACGACATCCACGCCCGAGCACGACCGCGTCTCCGCTCTCGAGGTCGCTACTACCGACCGGGCACTTGGCGGCCGGCGTTCGAGCAAGTGGTGGAGTCCCCCGCGGTCCGAGGTGGCCCAGATCTCCAGGGACCAACAGCTCCACGGCCCCCGCCGCCGTCCTTCCACGCCGGGCGCGTCGTCCCTCCACGGCGGGCGCCCCGTCCACCGGTCGGCTCGACCTCCTACTCGCCCGACGGGCACGGCTCTGCGCATCACCACCGGGATGTTGGGTCTGGGTCCACAGCGGCCTGGGCCAATATCCCGGTCACGGGTACGGCTCCTGATCCCTTCGCCTCCGTTTCAATTCCGCGGCCACCACCACAAATCCCGATTCGCCCTACCCAGCCTCCACCGATCACCATACCACCTCGCCCTCCCTTCCACCATACCCCAATTCCATCCCCTACCACTTACCAATTCCAGCAAATCCCAAATATCCAACCCAATTTTCACAACTACAATTCCCAAGCCCGCCTACCTAAGCTCCCATTCAACAAATTTAATGGTGAGAACCCGCGCTTATGGCGCTCAAACTGTGAGAAGTACTTCATTATGAACCACATCGACCCTTCAATGTGGGTCAGCGTCGCTTCCATGTATGTCGAGGGAGCAGCAGCTTGTTGGTATGAATCCATAGACAATACACCTGCTAGTGCCTCTTGGACTGCTTTCTGTCAATCCCTACACACTCGGTTTGATCGAGATCAGCACGAGTCCCTCATCCGCCAACTATTTCAAATCAAGCAAACTTCTACTGTCCAAGAGTATGTCGACAGATTCACCAAACTGCTAGACCAGCTCAAAGCCTATAATGCCTCCACTGACCCACTCTTCTACACTCAATGTTTCATTGATGGCTTAAGGCCTGAATTGCGCGCTATCATCCTCGTTACCAAACCACGAAGCCTGGATGCTGCTATTTCTATGGCTTTGATACAGGAAGAGGTGGCCGCCGTCCCTGTTGCTCGTGCCGCACCGTGTTGATCGGAGCTCTTCGTCCAAGTATCTTTGGGAAAGTGTGATGCCATTGCCAGCACCGCCTCAAGCACGCCAAGACAGGCCGACAACTGAGCCCCTCATCTCATCGATGGCTCAGGCCAAGCTGACGGCGGTTAAAGCTTATCGCCGCGCCCTGGGTCTCTGTTATACCTGTGGCGAGAAGTGGACGCGCGAACACAAGTGCAATCCCCAAGTACAACTACATGTGGTTCAAGAGCTCTGGAATGTGCTTCACGAAGATGATGATGATGACTCTCCGGAACCAGAAATTCCTCCAGTTACACCTGAAGCTGATGCTCAAGTCTTCCTGGCCATTTCTCCTAGTGCAGTGTCTGGTATGACTACCCCCCGTACTGTTCGCTTCATTGGATCCATTCAGGGAGTTCAGTTGTCTATGCTATTGGACTCGGGCAGTTCCACATCTTTTATCAGTGACCAAGTAGCAGCTCAGTTCCCTAATTGGCCCAGCCGAGACTCTTCTTGCTCAGTCCGTATTGCTGGTGGGGGTTTTCTTACAAGTACCATCACTTTGCTGAATGTGCCTTGGTCTATTGGTAGTGCCAGTTTCTGTTCTGATTTCAGAGTGCTGCCACTAACCGCTTATGATGTCATCATCGGTATGGATTGGTTGGAGCAATTCAGTCCAATGCAAGCAGATTGGCATGCTAAACGTTTTGTTATTCCTCATGAAGGCCGTTTTGTGGTGTTACAAGGTGTGCTGGATGCTATGCCTGATCAGTTGCTGTTGCAGATCTGTGCTATTCACCCAGAAGAAACTGAACCAGCTGCGGGTTGCGGTGTCGCAACAGATCCAATCGGTGTTAGATGAGTTCACTGATCTCTTTCAGCCACCCATTTCACTACCTCCATCTCGGCCGTGTAATCATGCGATACCTTTGCTACCTGAAGCTCAGCCATTTTTCATCCGACCATACCGCTACCCGCCAGCTCTTAAAGATGAAATTGAGAGGCGGTGTGACAGATATGTTTGCGGCAGGTCTCATTCTTGATCCACGGCTCTTTTTCTTCGCCAGTCTTGCTTGTTAAGAAGAAAGATGGGACTTACCGATTCTGCGTCGATTTTCGCAAGCTCAACTCAATCACGGTTAAGTCCAAGTACCCAGTACCTGTTATGGATCAACTGCTAGATGAGTTAAGTGGAGCAAGTTGGTTTATTAAACTCGATCTCCGAGCCGGTTTTCATCAGATCTTGATTCAAGATGGGGACGAGCATAAAACAGCATTTCAGACTCATACGGGGCATTATGAGTTTCGCGCCATGGCATTCGGGTTAACAGGTGCTCCAGGAACATTTCAAGGCGCCATGAACTGCACCTTGGCGCCAGGCTTGCGGAAGTTTGTCATCGTATTTTTCGATGATATTCTCATTTACAGTCGTACTTTGGCTGAACATGTCAACCACTTGAAGCAAGTACTGTTGTGGTTACGTCAAGACTGTTGGAAGCTTAAGTTGTCCAAATGTGTATTTGCTCAGCAGTCAGTGGCCTATTTGGGGCATGTGTTAAGTGCCAATGGAGTATCTACGGATCCAGCTAAGATCCAAGCTATCCTTGACTGGCCAGTACCTTCGTCTGTGCGTGCTTTGCGTGGATTTCTTGGCCTTGCTGGTTACTATCGTAAATTTGTGAAACACTTTGGGATTCTGGCACAGCCACTCACTGAGCTCCTTAAGAAGGACGTTCCATTTGTCTGGACCTCTACGCAAAGAAGATGCATTCGCCGCTTCCCGCAGTAGCGTTGAGTTCAAGACACCGTCCCCGTCCCTCCTGACTTCTCCCAAACCCTTTCATATTGATACAGATGCAAGCGGCGTGGGCATTGGTGCAGTGCTTCATCAGAACGGACACCCCATTGCTTTTATTAGTAAGTCTCTGTGTCCCCGTAACCGAGGTCTTTCGGCTTATGAGAAAGAATATCTTGCTATTCTGTTAGCAGTCCAGCATTGGCATCACTATTTGGTCCAAGGAGAGTTCTATATTCATACAGACCACCAGAGTTTGGTACACCTTAATGAACAGCGGCTGAATACTGTATGGCAGCAGAAAGTTTTCACCAAGTTGCTGGGCTTGAATTATCACATTGTGTATAAGAAGGGCACAGACAATGTAGTGGCAGATGCCTTGTCTCGCAGAGATGTGGAAGAATCTTGTCTGGCAATCTCATCTCCAACACCACAATGGCTCCTGGAAGTTGTGGAAGCTTACAGCCACTGTCCAAAGGCTAAAGATGTCCTCGCTCAGCTAGCTCTTAATCCTGATGCAGTACCACATTTCTCCCTGCTCAATGGTGTGTTGCGGTACAAGGGTAGAATTTGGTTGGGCCACAGTGAGTCTTTGCAACAGAAGGTGTTGGTAGCTCTGCATGCTAGCCCTCTGGGTGGCCATTCTGGCGTGCCCGTGACGTACCAGAAGCTCCGCCAACTGTTTTTCTGGCCTGGAATGTATAACTCTATCAAAGAGTTTGTCCGCTGCTGTGATGTTTGCCAGAGAGCCAAACCTGACCGAGCTGCCTACCCAGGCCTATTACAACCTCTTCCTATTCCTACGGCGACTTGGGAGGTTATCAGTATGGATTTCGTGGAAGGCCTACCGACATCAGGTACAGCAAATGCATTACTCGTGGTTGTGGACAAGCTGTCCAAGTATGCTCATTTCCTCCCTGTCAGACATCCTTTCACAGCTGCCACAATAGCCCAATTATTCATGGATCAGATATACCGTCTGCATGGCATGCCCAAAGTAATCATATCTGATCGTGATCGCATTTTTACAAGTTCATTCTGGAAGGCATTCTTCTCCACTGCTGAGACATCGCTGTATATGGGCACATCTTACCACCCACAGACGGATGGCCAGACCGAGCGTGTTAATCAGTGCCTCGAGACATATTTGCGCTGCTTTGCTAACTCCTGCCCGACTAAGTGGATCAAGTGGATCACACAGGCTGAGTATTGGTACAACACTTCAACTCACTCTTCCTTGGGTCGTTCACCTTTCGAAGTGCTGTATGGTTGTCCTCCAAGGCATTTGGGTATTACTCCACCAGCAGCAACACCTGTTACCGATCTGAACACATGGCTGGATGATCGTGCATTAATGCTGGCCATGATCAGACAACATTTGGGAAGAGCTCAGCTGAGGATGAAACGGCGGACAAACATCGGTCTGAGAGGGAGTTCCAAGTCGGAGACATGGTGTTCTTGAAGTTGCAGCCTTACATCCAGTCCTCCTTGGCTCGCCGTGCCAATCAGAAGCTCGCCTTCCGCTTCTTTGGACCCTTCAAAGTTTTGGCTCGAGTTGGTGCTGTTGCCTATCGGTTGGACCTGCCATCTTCGTCGGCTATCCACCCCGTCTTCCACGTTTCCCAGCTCAAGGCTTCGCACGGTAACAATCAGGTCACTGCTGATCTTCCTGATGCTCTTATTCAACACCAGGTCCCTCTGAAGATTCTTGATTCCCGCTGGACCACGGACTCGCCACCAATTGAGGAAGTGCTCATCCAGTGGTCTCAAATGGCGCCATCTTTGGCCACTTGGGAAGGCCGGGAACACCTACAGCAGCGCTTTCCGAGAGCACCGGCCTGGGGTCATGCCGGCTGCAAAGGAGGAGGGATTGTCAGCCAGGTCCCACCGGCTGACACCCATGACAAGCCCAATGAAGATCAAGCCAGGCCGGCCCGTCAGCAGAAGCCCAACACCAGGGTTGTTGGCCCAGACTGGAAGAAGTAGCTGAAGTATAAGTACTAGAGAGAGAGACGAGAGGAGTATCGATCAGGAACTATTCCCCATTTTAGTTTTCCTCTGTAATAGATTCGTAGCTACATTTTCTCAGATCCAAGACTCAATTCATATGAATCCCGCAGTTTTCTAGATTCTGATTCCTAGTTCCCGGTTACATCACTATAGGTCAAGGTGCCGGAATTCAGGCTACTAATCCTCCACTTCGCACAATCCACATCCGTGGGGTCACCGATTCACTAGCGATAGGGGGCATGAGCCCCTCGCTGGCCACCACACTAATACATATAGTGAGTTTTTGCGATCACAAACTAGAATAAGATGTTTTTTTTCCCACATTCACCTACTAAAAAACTAAAGGGACATTTAGACTCTTCCAAAGATAAGACTATCCGACTGGGACTCAGAAACGAACGGTACAGGCCACATCGGCATTTACAGAGAAAAAAAAAGCCCGCAACGGTGTACTCTATGCAAGACGGTAAACAACAGCACCACCGCAACTTTCGAAGAAATCTGGCGTGCTCGCGTGGGGTCCGTGAGAGGAGCGTCGAGAGAGAGAGAGAGAGACGCGCACAAGAGGGAGGGGCAGCATGCAGCAGCAGGTACCACGGTTTCAAGAAACAAAAAGATATTATAACTCACAAAACAAAAAAATTAAATTAAATTCGTTTCAATAAATCTTTCAAAACTAGATCTCATATGGATATATTTGGATAAAATTATAAGTAGGTCTCACCGATGGTAATTGGTATAGAGTAGAGATATAAAGAAATAATGAGTGTGGAGGAACGCATCGTCCGGATGACCAAGATGGATAGAGGGAGTAAATAGAGTAAAACATGAGTGCTAATAGTAGTACTCTTGGAACTATAGGTCCTGAAGTATTGGTGTTGGGCTCACACTGAGCATGTGGACTAAGCCGCACGCTCTGGCCACGACTCTTACGATGCTCCTACACCTTGTTCCTCACGGTGGTTTCAATGGCCTCCTTAATTGCAATGTCAACATCTATTATTATTATTTTTGTTTCCGACAGAAAGAAGGTCATTTATCATTTCCTAATTATTAAGAGTGATAATTTATATAGAAAAGACTATGATTTGTATAGGGTTGAAGGTCAGCCATCATCTATATTTGACGATTTGAACTACGTACGTTATAATTTGGAGTGCAAATACCCAAACATGCATGTTAACTGGATCTTGTAAATAGACCTTAATTCGTGATCAAATCGACAGCCCGAACATAAACTAGTGTAGTAACAACTTCTATGGAGAACATAAAAGGATCTAGCAAATAAAATTAGTTGACAAAAAGATTGAGCAAACCTGCCTTGCAAGTGCGTGCGGGCCTAGCAAGTACTGCTAAACACACCAAGCGGTCGTGGTTTTCTTTCATCTCTTTTTTTCCTTTGCTTTTCAACTTTTCATCTTAATATATCTATTTTGCTTCTATATACTATGAACATGTTTTCTAAGTCAAGAAACTTGTCACCATGATTCTTTTATAAAAAGTTTGTGCATGTATATTTTTCTAAAAAACACTGAACAATAAAAACTACTTATGTGCATAAATCATATTATTCTTAAAATTTATTATATAAAAGTTATGCTTGAAAAATTAAATTGAGAAATTATTACTATAACTAGATTTGAACGCTCATAGTTATGACCAAAAGTTGGGTGGTAAATACCATAAAAAATGTTTCATGATAAGTTGTTTATAAAATTATGCCGAAAGCTATATTAAAAGAGTTAGGAGTAAAAAGTTTTAGTAATAAGGTTGGTCCCATAAATTTTTATGCATAAAAAATCAAGTATAGTTTTGTATTTTTTTTAAAAAATAAAGTTACGAAAATAAATGTTTTTAATTAAAAAGAAAATTTGTGGAATTGTTCGTTGGTTTCCAATTCAGTCGACGTGATTATAATAATTTATATAGCCCATTGGGGGTGTGGCACTGTGGCCGAGTAAACAAAATCCAGTGGAAAATCTGGGCCGGTCTTGTCACCGCGCTATAGCCCATTGGGGATTCACTAGGCCCTTGGCTGATGTCGTCGCTTAAGCACCTCGCGCCTCACGGCCGTGCTCTGCCGGGCCTAAGCCAATGTCTGCGGACGACGACGACACGCCTAAGGCTCCAAAGCCCGCGGCAACGATGCGTGGGCCGAGCGGATCAGGTGCTATCGGCGGCGGCTCGCGCGTGCGTGGCGCAACGTGTTGGGCCGGCGGCACGTGGGCCTCCGACATAAGCAGGCGACCCCGGGTTCTGTCTTCCTTCCCTGCTGCCGTGACGAATTTCTCCGCGAGTTCTCCGGCCGGCGCCGCCCCGTCCGTCCGTGCTTTCCCAATTGCCGAACTCTCCAGTCGCCGCACGATCTCTCGCGCTCCGCCGACGCCGCGCTCGGCTTCAGCTCCGGAAGAGGAAATGGCCGGCAGCGGCTACGAGGGGATCCTCCTGGGGATGGGGAACCCCCTCCTCGACATCTCCGCGGTCGTCGACGAGGGCTTCCTCTCCAAGTACTCGATTCCTCCCCGATCACTTCCCTCCTCACCTCATCATCTCTCAACTACGCCTATATTTATTTTTTTCTAAGTTTCAGTATGTAATTTTTCCAGTGGTGTGATGCGGACTCGAGCATCACCACTTCACCACTCTGCGAAGTATCATATACAGCGCAGGACCGCGGGGTCTAGATTTTTTTTTTATTTATTTACCTCTAAAACTCTGAATCTGAATAACAAGTCCGTAGCATGCAAGTGAAGTAACCAGCAATACCTGAGACCGGGAGCGCCTTAGCGAAGCTACCAATCTATTAGAAATACTACTGTGCTAGTACTACTTTCAGTATCAGTGCCATTCTCATCAGTATCAGCTTGGGCTCACTTGTTTGCTTGCACATCGTATTCCCTTGTTCTTTCTTCACTAGTAGTACCTGTCTAAGCTGGGGTCCGCGAAAAACATGCCTTCAATTATGTTGCTTTGTCAGAACGATGTGTGTTGGATTGAGACAGTCCTTTCTCGGTTGCCTTGCCTTTGTTCTGAGTATTTTTTTTCAAGATAAAAGAAAACAATCCGGCCTCTGCATAGAATGCGTATAGCCATTGGTCTGAGTAGTTAGGCTGCACCTGAAGTTATTTCGAGCTAATCAACACGTTTCTCGCTGCGGCCTGTGCTCTAGGTATGATGTGAAGCCGGGCAATGCCATTCTTGCCGAGGACAAGCATTTGCCAATGTAAGTCTCGTTGCCCCTTTAGCTTCCCTTGCAATTTGAAATGTTGATTACTTGATGCTGGTTTGTCCTGAATGAAGAATGGAAAATAATAATTTCTTGATATAGTCACACTAAACACCCATGAGACAGGGGAGAAACATAGTAGGACTTCAAATTTTTTAGGGCCCCAATTTCTTTGTCCAGGTATGCATGGTTTGAGGTCTGTAAGGACTATTAGTAGAGTATATGAAATTGTACATTCCTTATGTCATAACAAAAATTTCTTATATGAATTTAAGCTGAAATTGAATGCAAAAGTAGCTGAAATGTACAAATGGTGACATGTATTTCTATGTTCTACCAGGTATGATGAATTGGCTAGCAAGAGCAGTGTTGAATACATCGCCGGAGGTAATGTTTGTGCACATGCATGAAGTACTTCTTCATGATTCATTTTCTCTCTTCTTCTATTTATTAACTTTTCTTTTTATTTCAGGGGCCACTCAAAATTCTATCAGGGTTGCCCAAGTAAGCTCTGAAGAAAAGTCATATCCAATATTCAAATCTAGTAGCCATATGACCAGTCCTAATTGATTACATGACACATAAGAAAGCAAATCATAAAATCCTGATTACTTTTCAGTGGATGCTTCAAATTCCTGGTGCAACAAGTTACATAGGTTGCATTGGGAAGGATAAGTTTGGTGAGGAGATGAAGAAAAATGCTCAAGCTGCTGGTATTAATGTAAGTTGCAAGTTCTTTGTTTTTCTTTGTTCTTCATGATATGTCACCTCATTGCACAACTAGTTACTATAACCCTGCCATCTATTGAACCAGGCCCATTATTTTGAGGATGAGAATGCTCCAACAGGCACATGTGCTGTTTGTGTCGTTATGGAGAAAGGTATGCTTGCTACAATGTCTTCACTTCAACAAGCATGTCTTTATTTTAACCAGTCCCTTAAAATTGTAACCAGGTCACTTATTGCAAACTTGTCTGCGGCAAATTGCTACAAGTCTGAACATCTGAAGAAACCAGAGAATTGGGCACTTGGTAATGCAAATAGACCACTAGAGCACCTTTAAATTTTTCCACTATTATTTCTCATGATACAAATACCTTTCATCGTGCTGTTTAGACTTTGGACATAGTGGTACTCATAATATGCTCTGCTTGGAATTGCTCTGGTTGAGTGGTTGTCCATCGATTGTGCTTTGAGAATGACAAACACCATTTTTTATGAGGTGACAAACATCTTTGGATAGTCAGTTTAGCACAAATGTTTCCAGCCCTTCTTATTTCTCTGGGGGTTATTTTTGTACTATTGTAGACTTGTAGTACAAGTGGGCATGTGGTGCAAATGATTGAGACAATATTTCGGTTCCCACCGAAAATCTAGCATATTACGTAGTAGTAAATAGAGCATCCAAACATTTTTTTTTACAATTTTCTACACCATTTTTTTCTTTTGATTTTTTCCTGTCATGCATATCATAGCTCTCTGGAGAAGTGCAGATGCAATAGTAATCTTGCACCTTGTCATAGCACTAGTTTGTTAGCTAGTCGACCACATAGCGTGCCTATACTCATTTATCCAAATCATTGATTGTAGTTTCTTGCATAGCATCGCTGCTACTTGTTTGCATCCGATACTTTTTTTTTTTATCATGCACTGTGTTTACTGATTATGATATGCATTAATTATAGTTGAGAAGGCAAAATATATTTACATTGCTGGATTTTTCCTTACGGTGTCCCCGATTCTATTCAGCTTGTTGCTGAGCATGCTGCTACAACTAACAAGGTAAAATGATGCTAGTAAAAGAATACCATCTTACTGGTGTTGTCTGATATCCATTGGTTGCAATATTTGTAGGTGTTTATGATGAACCTTTCTGCTCCCTTTATCTGCGAGTTTTACCGTGATGCCCAGGAGAAAGCTCTTCCGTAAGTACTGGATTTGGATGTGTACCTCTTCTTTTCTCAACTAAGTAGATACCATTGTATTAATAGGATAATAAAGAAGTTTGTTCACAACCGAGCAGACTGTAGTGGTGACTTTGATGTGTAATGACGCTTGATTTCTGACCTTTATTTGAACATGTTCAATTTCTGGTGTAAAGCTTGTTTCTTTCTTTCTTTCTTTTTTTTTTTTGCGAAAGGTGTAAAGCTTGTTTCAACTGTGGTGCATGTTAGGTTTTCCAATTTTCCTGTACTATGTAAAACCTTATTATGTGCCAAATATAGGTATGTGGACTACATCTTTGAAATGAAACTGAGGCGAGGACCTTTGCTAAAGTTCGTGGTTGGGAGGTAAGTAACTTATATGTCCCTTGTTATTTTCACTAGGTTAATAAAGTTTCTACAAGGTTCGATGAAAATTTACAGACTGAGAATGTTGAGGAGGTTGCTTTGAAGATCTCACAATTACCGAAGGCTTCAGGAACACACAAGAGGATCACTGTGATCACTCAAGGTTGTGATCCAGTAGTTGTGGCTGATGATGGAAAGGTAAATCTCCTGCATTTTTACACTGACTAATGTGACATTTGCATTCTGTTAAAAAAAATCAATGTGGATTATTTGTGGCAACTATAATTATCTATGAAGTAGCATTCACATCATTTTTTCATTTAACCTTGTCTACTTGAGACAAATATTGATCCTGGTTCCTGTTAATCTTAAATACTATGCTTTCAGGTGAAGACTTTCCCTGTGATCCTCTTGCCTAAGGAGAAGCTTGTTGACACCAATGGTGCAGGTACTTGAAACACGATAATTTCCAGTTGTAATGCCGCATTGTACATTGCACCTTTCTTTACCGTTTGTCATCCTCTAGTCTACCATAATAAATTCATTAAATATGTGTCCCTCAAACAAAAATCCACTTCGTATACCAATAGAAGAATATGGTGGACATGCATGTTTTTTCTTGTTTATGTTCCAGTTCCACCTAAGTATTTGTTCATCAAACTTAAGCATTATTATCTGGCAGGTGACGCCTTTGTTGGAGGCTTCCTATCTCAGTTGGTTCAAGAGAAGAGCATCGATGAGTGTGTCAGAGCTGCCTGTTATGCCGCCAATGTTGTCATCCAACGTTCTGGCTGCACTTACCCTGAAAAGCCAGACTTCAACTAGACCCATCGAAAAGTCGATAGAGGAATAACCATAGTCTTATAGGCCAGTCTTATGGCATCAGATCTTGTATAATTCGTCATGCCAGCAGATTTTCTAGTTCCACCGCACAGCTGGTCAAATGTTGATGCGTGTAAAGCGTGTCATGTCACTTTACAAGTGCATGCGTCAGTCAACTCTTGCAAGGAAACCTGCTGGTGTTACGTTTAGCCATGAGAATACTTGAATATATGTGCTAAAAATGGCAGTACGCCCCTGGTTGCAGTTGCAGCAAAAACAATTTTAAGCACCTTGCGGTGCATCCTTGAGATTTGAGATGAGAAGTCGGGCACAATATGGTTATCAGGTTATGGACCGCTGGAGCTATGTGCAGCTTGCTCTACAGCCTACACCCTATAAACAGGACAGCATGTAAACATGCTCAACTTTTGAACATCTGGAACAGAATCACAGGAACAGGGCGACGACGAAGGCGACCGGCGGTCAGCTGCACAGTGCCAGTCTCCACTCGCGCTCGGCGTCGACATGGCAGAGGACGGCGAGGAACATGTCCTCGTCGCAGGGGAGGCACAGCCTCGTGTCGGCGGCGGCGAAGCCGTACTCGTCCCGCGCCCGGTCGAGCAGCTCCCGGAACAGCGGGTGGTCCAGGGAGGACACCCTGACCACGTACCGCCTCAGCTCCTCGCCGACGTACACCACCGTGTGGCCCTTGGGCACGTCCCTGGGGATGGCGTCGAGCTGCGCCCAACCAGCGGCGCTGGCCGCCGTCGCAGTCTCGGCGGCGGCGAGCTTCTTCCACGCATGGAGGAAGGCCTTGAGGTTGAGGAATCTCCCCTTGGACAATCCTGCCTTCATGCTGCTTGTGAACGTACGTGCTTGCAAGTGTGTGTATATGTGGCAGTGTGGTTGGGCACAGTATATATACACAGCAGTCAGCAGACAACAGAGGCTCGTTTGCGTGGATTGTTAAATGCTGACGGTTTGGCCTCAAGGTTTGTGCTATATATATATGTATATACAGGTCGTTGGGGTGAGCTGGAAAGGACACTCGAGTGATGCAGCATGTTTGAGAGGAGATCAAGTTTGGATAACAGGTTGAAAGAGGCCGTTTGATGTGTTTTTGAAGTAGATGGCATGCACACGTAGGTCTAGATTGCTGGCGGCTTGCAGCGATGCAACTTGCTGTTAGTTCTCAACAACAATCATGGGGATTCCTCTCGTCACACGCATCGTTGTGTGGGCAGCTCTCTTGCAGGACGCCATTTCGAGAGTACTAGACTAGCTTGTAGGAATACTCGTTCTCTCTGTTCACTGGTCATCTATCTACTTGAAGAAGGGAAATAAGCCACGTTCAGCATCAGCCATTGGATGTGTGCACACTAATAAAGAAAACTAAAGGTTGCAAATGGGACACATATATGTAAAAGGCCATGGCCAATATTGTCATGCTGCAATGAAGCTGCACTTATGTTGATGGAGAAGTGTACCAGAACACAAACCATTGGGGGTCAGCAGCATGCATGTGTTGACCACGTTGGCAAGGGCCAAGCGCCAAGGGACGCGACGCCTATGGATGGAGCTGTTCAGTGTTCAGAAAAGGCATTGTCGTCAGCGCGTACGTACACGTACTTGAGATGGCAATGGCGCCGGCCGTAACGGTACGCGATCGCGTCCTTTTGTCCTCCACGCATGCACGCAGCTCTTTCTCTAGAGTAGCTTTTTATCTGCTCGGGGAGGAATGAAGTACGTACGGGCAAAGGATTCATGCAAGTACACTAGAGAAGAATCTCGGCCTTCATTCTTGTCTCTCTGTCCAATAATGGAACAAGGGGATCAGAATGGAGTAAACGAACGAACTCCGCCTCGAAGTTGGCAAATGGAGTTAGATTCTTGCACACATTGCTTTGGCCTGCCTCTTGAGAGGAGGATAAGGCCGTTCGTTCGGCTGCGGGAGGGGAGCACGGACAGCGACGGCCGGATGGGTCACTGCGGCTGCGGGCGGCCTCATTGGGCGGGGCGACGACGGCTTTCATGGCATTGGAAAGGCGGCGGAAGCTCTGGACTGGAGCTGCTCCTCACTCTCTGGAGCCTGGACTCGGCAGCGGAGCAGTATATCAGTCGGAAATAAAAAAATTTCGGTGGTCACCGATAAAAACGAAATTTCGAAAATTTCAGTGAAATTTCGCCGAAATTTTTTTTCCCTATCCAAGTAAATACTGATGTGAATGAGATATGAGAGTGGAAAACTTGGATCTAATGCAAGCAACAAGCTGCACAAGAGATGTCGGGGTAATATATATGCAATGATGGGTTCAGACATAAAAACAAATATGAGAAGAATTAAAAACAGAAAGTATGACATAAGTAAAAGTAACAATAAAAAAGTATTTTTATAAATGACCACTATTGTATAGTACTTTTGACTCCTACAACTTGAATAATAGTCAAACTATATTAGGTCTATTATTAGGCTTGCTCTCAGCTAAGAACATCTCTAACAATACTATTCAAAACAGGCTCAATTTTTTTTTTTTTTTTTGGTTAGTGTAGTCACCTAGAACGGAGTACCTATTTTATTTTCTCACAATTACATGTTGCCCCTCTCTATCAACTTTATTTCTCCTCCACGATTTCTCACAACTCTCTCCCTGCTTTTCGACCTGTCTATCTATCTGTGTCCTACAATCTTTTCAGCCATGAGGGCCATCATTTTGTTAGTTGGTGGTGGTTTTGTTGCAGTACCTGTCTACTGCATGTTGGTCTTCCGTTAAATTTGTCTCTACAGTGGCAGGTTGTCGTTCGGTGGTTTAGCTCGGTAGCTCTGTTTTCTGTCTCTGGTTCTCTGTAAACTTTAAACACTGAATTTCCGTTGTCAGCAATGAAAATGGGGTTAAAATTAGTTGGGTCAGACCGGGCGATCTGTCGATCAGGCCTTGCAGACTAGTTCTAGTGCCATTCATCCCTAAAATTAGTTTGGCCGCGGGCTTGCCGGCGGTGGGGCTGCGTCTTCCGCTGGTGAGGTGCGGTCTGCGACATCCGCTCCAGAAGGTCAGGTGAGCGTGGGGTTGCACCGGGTCGTCCTTGGCCTTTCTGTGGGTCAGGCCATTGTTGGTTGGGAGCTTAGGCGAAAGCCTTGCACAACCTTGTTTGTGTGACCGACGGCGACGCCTTTTGGCGCCGCTACCTTCTTGAAGGCGTCGGCATTGTATCTCCTATGACTGCAGGCCTGACCATTCCTCTGGGTGAAAACCTTGTTCCACTTCGTTGGAGCCGGCGTCAACGACGTCGTGTCCCTCTTGAGGGTACCACTGTAGAGGGCAGATTACAACTCCTACGCACCTCGACCTCCTTGCCTCTGTCCTTCTGCCACCTTGGCCTCTCTTGTGTTCCTCCCCCCTCTCTCTCCCCTTTGGTGTTTGCAAGCTCCTTTTTCCTCTCCTTGTGTGTGCTTCCTTGTCCGTCTAAGTGATTCCGGTCATAGCTGTTGGACGCCTGCTGTTCCTTGTTGAGTGTCCTCCTCTGGCGCCTCTGCTCCGTCGGCGCACTCCTTGATGGTGTCAAGAAATCTTATGCCGGGTGGTGTTCCCACCGCTGCCGCCATTCCTCCAAGGCTTCCTCCCCGTGGACGGCGTAGAATGGCGATATGTGGGCCCGGATGTTTGCATGCCTCACCATCAGCTCCATAGGAGGTCGTCGTGTCCAGTGATTCAGTTTGGTCACCTACACCTCTCTTAGTCCCCTCCACTGACCTGGTCCTCAGATGGAGGATGACAATGGAGCGGTGCAGTGACGACGTTTGGTGCAAGGAGCATGGATCGAAGTGAAACCGGCGAGTATGTTGTTTGGCGGTGGCACTACTTCGATGTTCGGCTGGCGTCTCACGGCTTGTAACTAGAGTCATCCTTGTAGTTCTTCTTTTTCTTGTTGCTTCTGTTTGTGTTGTTGTACCCCCTCGTACTTCTTCCGAAGTTCTCTCTGTGTGGTTTTCGCCCTTGTGCTGGGCGTATGTAAACCTCTCGTAGAATCTGCCATTTTGGGCACCTTTTAATATATATTCAGGGGGGGTTTTCCTTCGGTGAAAGGTTAAAAAACAGATAATCGCGCCATAGCCTGCATTTTCTGCTGATAGAGTGATAGTCCAGCGAGATGGGCAGAAGAAAGCGTCTATCTTTGATCAACACGAAACCCAGAATGGAAAAACTGCGACACCGTACCCAAGCGTCCACCGCCCTGACACAGAGGATCAAGCACGCAGTTGACTGACCCGGTCCAATTGGCAATGGCCTGTTCGGGGCGGAGACCTTGCATACACGACTAGCAGAAGAGGTTGCCTCGAAGTTTATCGCGTAAAACCGCGGTTACGAAAAAACCGGTCCGGTCCGTTACGGACCGGCGTATAAAAGAAGCCAAATTCAAAATGTAAAATTTGAAAAAAAATCGTTGAAAAAAATTCTGTAAAATAGTTCGTGATTTATAGAAGCCAATGGTGTAAAATTTTTTCAAATTTGAGTTCGTTTGGTATAAAAAAATTTGAATTGAAGTTTGAAAAAAAAAAACGTGCGCGCGGGCCGGCCCGTCAAGGCCCATGAGGCCCATTGGCCTCCCTGGCTGCGGATAAGGCGTGGGCAAGCGCTGGGGGGGTCAAACGCGCCCCGAGGCTTATCGCGTCCGCCCCGCCCTCCGCCCGCCCGCAAGGTCGGAGAAACCGCTCCGAGCAGCGGTTTCCGGGCGGGCGGGCACAGCGGTTATCGCGTTGCCGCCGCGCCGTCCGGTGACCGGGCGGACTGCTTTCGGTTTATCGAAGCGGTTTCTCCGGTTTCCCGACGGCGCGCGGTTAGCCGGGACCGAGGTGAGTTTTTTTTTTTTTTTTGATTTAGGTATATTGTATATATATATATTGTAGGTATATATTGTATGGATATTATATAGATATATTGTATATATATATTGTTGGTTTCTATTATATAAATATATATTGTTGGTGACTTTGTGTTGTCCGTATGGTTTATGCAGGTAGACAATGTCGGGAGACCGAGAGACCTTGGCCCGGGAGCACGGTGAAAATCTTGCTCCAGGTTGGAAGTGCAACTACTGTCACACCGAAAAATCCGGCGGTGGTTGCACAAGGTTCAAGCAGCACTTGGCTGGCCGCGGGTCTGAGGTGTTGCATTGCAACCATGTGCCTCCGGATGTGCGTGACTACTTCCGGCGAGACCTTGACAAATCGAAGAAGAAGGCTAATGACAGGGCTCGTGACAGACTGGCACGTGAAAGTGCTGCACAGGAGGGTAACTATGTCATGGGCGAGGAGGAATATGAGGCTCAGGTGCAGCAAGCAGTTGAGCAGTCGAGAGCTGAATATGAGTACCAACAGAGGGTGCAGCAGACAGGAGGACATTATGAGCGTGGAGGGGGTAGTGGTGGTGCAGGTGGCAGTGGTGGTGGACGTAGCAATCCACTTCAAAGGATGTTCAGCAGCAGGAGATCAGGTTCACGCAGGGAGACTCCTGTAGTGGTGGAGGACTACCAGGCGGCCCGCGGTGGTAGCAGAGGAATGACCCAACCAAGGATTGATGAGGGGGCCGGACGTTGAGA
The DNA here is from genome assembly GCA_015847255.1 of Hyparrhenia diplandra. Taxonomy (NCBI): domain Eukaryota; kingdom Viridiplantae; phylum Streptophyta; class Magnoliopsida; order Poales; family Poaceae; genus Hyparrhenia; species Hyparrhenia diplandra. The sequence goes on from JADLZK010009783.1 coordinate 259,794, forward strand.
AGGGCAAAAATGCCAAGCAAGCTATTGGTAAAGCTTGGTCAAAGTGGTTCCATTATGTAGGACAACCTCGACGAAATGCCGACAATCCGTACTTTATCGGTGCCATCCGAGAGACACAGAAGTGGGGTAAGTACCTATACTTGGAGATTGATGGTTTCAGGTGGTCTCATTATTCTTCCGTGTTCTTATTATTCCCTTATTGTTTCAGGTGAAGGCATCACGTCACCCACTGGAAGGGAGATCGATGGCAAGTACCTAGATGAGAATGAGAAAGACTTGAAGGATAAGTACGTCAAGTTTCAGAAGGACTGGCCCACCTATGGCGTCACTTTGATGTGTGATTCTTGGACTGGCCCAACTAGAATGAGTGTGATCAACTTCATGATTTATTGCAATGGGATCACATGGTTTCACAAGTCTATTGATGCAACTGGAAAAAGTCAAGATCATAAGTACTTGTACGGTGTATGTGCACCTCCTAAACATAGTTGTCATGTTGTTCTTTTTAGTTTATATATATGTATATAAATAATAAATGTTGTGCCTTTTTTCAGGAGATTGGCAGGTGGTGTTGGAGATTGGCCCCCCAAGATATTGTCCATGTGGTGACCGACAACGGCTCCAACTACAAGAAAGCTTGCAACCAACTGAAGCATGAGTGGGCTCACATTGTTTGGACACCTTGTCTTGCACACACCATCAACTTGATGTTGAAGGATATTGGTGACCGGACCGATCATTCAGGTATGATAGCCGCGTGCAAGAAAATTTCAAATTGGTTGCACAACTATTCTGGGTTGAATAATATGATGAGGAAAGCAATTGGTGGTGAGTTGGTCAAGTGGAATGCCACTAGATTTGGGACCAACTACATGTTTATGGAGAGTTTTCTTCGGAAACGTGAGAAGTTCATGCAGTGGATGGGATCTCCGGAGTTTTTGCAAAGCAAGTGGGCAAAGTCTGCAGAAGGTGCATATGCTCATGCAAGATTGTCAAGTATCCAGTGGTGGGATGGATTGGCCTACATCGTCGGCACAGTGGAACCAATTTACAAATTCCTTCGTTTCGCCGATCAAGACAAGCGCCCGAACATGGCTGATGTGGTGTACGAATACCAGAGTTGTAAACAGGAGATGGAGTCATTCTTTGGAAGAAACAAGCACACATGGAGCGAATATAAAGCGATTATGGACAAAAGGATTGCTGACGTCTACATCGGGACGTATGTGGGATCAGGTATGATAATGGGTTGTGTTTATTTCGCAAGCTATATATATTTAATACTTACCGTTTGCTTATAGGAATTTATGTTAAATTTGCTGTATTAAATCCAAGTCTCTCATATAATCTGGATCCAACTCTTTAAATGTTCGGTGGCCTAAAGGAGACATTTCAGAGAATGACGGATCTGGAGAGCGCCGTGCAGGCATTGCAGGAGGCTGAGATTTTCCGCCAGAAGATTGGTGAGTTTGGCACAGAATTGGCTCAGAAAATGGCGCTTGATCCAAGGACATCCCCATGTAAGTATTTTCTACCTCATATACTGTGGCCCAATAGGTTTCTTATACTAAAACATATAGCTAATATAATGTGGTACCTTTGCGCCCAGTTGGTGGATGATATTTGGTAGAAGTACTCCAATGTTGCGCCTTGCTTTTGCGGCTTGTTGCACAATGTGTCTCCTCCAGTGGATGCGCGGAATCGAGTATATTTGCCTTGCCGCATACCAAGGTTCGGAATAGGTTGTCGCACAAAAAATTGAACAAGCTTGTTTATGTCAACTATAACCTTCGGGCCGCGACTTGCGGATGTTACCCCCACCAAGGAATTATGATGATGATGACTTCATTGACCGGTTCATCGAAGTCTCATTCTATTCCGGGAGCAATCCGATTAGGGAATGGATGGAGTACGGCCGATCTAACCAGCCACCGGTTCTTGATGACGATTTCGACGAAGTGGACGTCCCTCCGCCATCAAATATTGTCGTACAATTTATATTTGTATATATATATATATATATATATATATATATATATATATATATATATATATAAATGTATGTCCACCTCACCTTCTATTATTTGCTTGTGTTGGCAGTGACCATATAGCAACCGAGGATCTACGTCAGGCGACGGGGGATGATAACATCAGTGATTGGGCCCGTAGAAATGTGGGTCAAACTCACATGGGGAAGAGGAAGCAGCAAATGCCGCCTAGGAAGGCTCCCTCCAAGCGGCGAGGAAAAGAAACTGGCTCAGATGACACGACTGACGATGGTGGGAATAACACGACTGACGATGGCTCCTCAGGTGATGACACGACTGACGATGGTGGGAACGATAAAGGCGGTCTTTGGAGAGTATGGTCTTGGTGGGAGCGGTCTTTGGTGGGAGCGGTCTTTGGTGCGAGTGGTGCTGGTGGGAGCGGTGCTGGTGCGAGTGGTTATGCAGGTCTTCATTTCACAGGTATCAATTGCACTTCAACCTACATACGCACAATTGTTTCTGTCTATGACCACTAATTATGGTTGATTGCAGGCGAGACCCAGTTCACACATGCGACTCAAGACCGTGACCATGGCCAACCGGACTCGCAGAGGATGTACGATTCAGCGGCGGACTACGGCACTCCACAGTACTCCTCATCCTCCTACAGCGAGACCTCGCAGCCTTCTTATACCTATCCCATTCCTGACGTGTCCGCGCAGCCTATGACTAGATGGGTGTACGAATGGGAAGACCCCGATTTTTACAATCGGTTGGTTGAAGAATGGGAGACAACAGCAGTATGGTCGGGGCTAACTTGGCAAGATTACAAGGCTCGCCGCCCAGCAGCGAGGTATCTCTATTATGTCTACCGCCGAGTATGAGGAGTCGCGGCCGATATGGGGTGTTCCCCGTATATGCTACGCCGTTGATTATTTGTATGCCACCACATTTTGTTACCGTATTGACTTATGCTATTTATTTTCCGCATTGTGTGCCACTTTTTACATCAAAATGTCCAAAGCAACTACCAAAAATTCCTTCAAAAAAAAATTAAAAAAACAAAACTTCTGGCGGTTTGAATTTATACCGCTCCAAACCGGCGGTATAAATTCCAAATCGCCCGGTTTACCGAATTTATACGAACGCCCGGCGCCGTTTGAATTCAGCTGAATTCAAACTTCAAACCGACCGGTAACCGTCCGGTTTACCGGTAACCGGACCGGTTTACCGAAACCGGAGGCCGGCGGTTACCGGAATCCGGTCGGTAAAAAACCGTGGCCTCGACTGCGCGCCCTAACCCCTGCAATTCTTTGTAAACCGGGTGCTGCAGTGCTGTCATGAGTTCACGACCATTCCAGTTCTTTTAGAAACATGCACAGATTAGCTTTATTCTAAAGGCGATCAGAAAACTGATAGAACAGGTTGATGCATCTTTGCTATCAAAGGCCAACAATTTTATCCCACCAGTCCACCACTCCTGTGTCGTTGTTTCCGTTGAATTGTTTTGTCCGATGAAAATTTAGGTTTTAAGAGAGTGGCTGTTTGGCCCTGATTTGCAAACAGTGAAGCTAACTTTCTAGTAAGACTAGTGGAAATGCACGTGCTCTCTGTTGTGTCTTCTTGACTCGTTCCCACATTGACCCGGCAGAGATGGGTTGTTCTTATATAATCCAATAATACACACGCCGACGCCGGGTTGTTCGCTTGTTACTGAAACAAGTAACTGAAGCATTCTCCAAAAGGTTCAAATGCTCTAGGCTTCAAAGGGGCCTGTGGAGGCCGGGCAGAGCTCTCAACTATCAAATACCCAAAGGTAAGCTTTCTATCTAGTTTATATTAGAGCATAAAACTGAAATCGCTTGGTATTTCAAGCTAGTTATTAGTGACTGAATTTTATCCCTTCATCCCTATTCCCAATAACTTTCTTTATTATCTGCATACGTGAAGGTTTCCATGCTTTCATTTCTTTTTGGGGAAATGTTTCATGTTTGGTTAACAGTTAACACTAGGCAAGAGAGACCAATACTGCTGTGTTCAGATGTAACTTGCGTCTCTTGCAATTGCAACTGTGAAAGGCACTGTCTGCAAAATCAGCTTTAAACATGATTGTCTTAATTTTCTGTAGGAATTCGCTTGAGTCATTCCTTGATCCACCAAGAAGCACTGATCTATTTAGGGGAATTAACTTATAGAGAAACGTTGGGTTAACATAATTTTGATGGGACACTACCTATATAGCGAAACGTTGTTGCTTCTGTCGGGGAGCTATTAGATACCGACCGGTTCACGCCCTAAAGCCGCAACAACAACGGAAGATTTACTGCCCGTGTTGTTGTTGCGGCTTTAAGAACATGTAAATGTTTTGTTTAGTTATGAAATATTTATATTATTAAACATTATCAAACCATTTTAAGTCAAAGAAAAAAGTATACCACCCTCAGACGAATAATGTTCTTGACCAAAATATAGCAAGGGACATCTCATATGTAATATAAAAAAGCTACGTTATAGAGAAAACAAAATTTAAAATATAAAAGAAAGAATTGATAGGCCTTAGCCCAAAGCCCACCTCAAGAGTAAATAAACAAAAGAAATAGGAAAAATCAGATTCCCTCCCCCCAACTATCATGAAAGTTCACTTTTCCTCCCTCAACACCAAAACCGGACAAATTACATCCCTCAACTTTTCAAACCATGCAAATTACCTCCCTCGAGCGGTTTTGAGAGCGGTATTGCTACAGTAATAGCGGTTTGCCTTTTTTCTTTTTTAAAAAATCGGTTGAATCTTTAAAAATCATAGTAAATCACAAAAAAATCATAAAATAGAAAATTCAAGTTTGTTAGACTCACATGAGTAGATCTACACATTAAATATATAATATGGTATGCTTTACTCCAAAAAAATAATTATAGAAGTTGTAGCTATGAATTATTTTAATAAATTACACAAAAGATAGATTTTGGCTACAATAAAAATTTTGTACTGAAGCATATCATATTATATATTCACTGTGTAGACATGCAGATGTGGAGTATAAAAAATAGATTTTCTATTTTATGATTTGTTTTGTGATTTACTATGATTTTTAAAGATTCAAACAAATAAATATAAAAGAAAAAAGAAAACAAAAACTTTGTACTAAATAATATCATATTATATATTCAATGTGTAGATCTAATCATGTGGAGTCTAACAAAATTGGATTTTTCATTTTATGATTTTTTCTGTGATTTACTATGATTTTTCAAAGATTCAACCGTAATTTTTTAGAAAAAAGAAAAGACAAACCGCTGTTACTGTGTAGCAATACCGCCCTCAAAACCGCCGAGGGAGGTAATTTGCATGGTTTGAAAAGTTGAGAGAGGTGATTTGTCCGTTTTGGCGTTGAGGGAGAAAAAAAAACTTTGAACTTTCGTGATAGTTGGGGAGGGATTTGGGACTTTTTCCAAAGAAATACACATCGTCATTGACAGCTTCACCATGAAGCAGGCCTTAGGCCAAAGCCCACCTCGCTACCCCACCAATGGGCTCAATAAGAACTTGTAGGAGTGACCAGAACTTTGGTGTAAATATATCGAGCCCACCAATTTTGTTGACCGTTGCAATATCATGTTTTCAATTACTTTCAGAAAAGGAGTATGGAAGTGCACTCTGCACAGCTTGGCATTGTTGGTCTTCTACTTCTGTTGGCGGCACAGGACGCCGCTGCTATTCCGGTTCCTGGCCCTCAATGCCAAAGTCAGTGTGGCGGCGTTGACATCCATTTCCCGTTCGGCATCGGCGACAACTGCTCGCGGTCACCACTCTTTAACGTCAGCTGCCAGGAGGTCCAAGATGGCGTTTACAAGCCATTCCTCAGTGGTGTTTTAGAGCTGCTCAACATTTCCTTGGTTCATGGCACGATCCGGGAGTTGATCCCCATCTCCACGGACTGCTACAACCCCCTCTTAGGTCGCATGGAGAGCAAGATTTTGGGGCACGACTCAATTTCGTCCACGTTTCGGTTCTCAGATGTCCACAACAAGTTCACCGTCATCGGATGCAACACCCTTGCCATCATCTACGACCGAAACGGCACCGGCTACCAGAGCGGGTGTGTCTCGACGTGCCAAAGTCTGTCACACATAGTGGACGGCGGCTCCTGCTCCGGCATGGGATGTTGCCAGACAGCCATACCCAAGGGGATGGACTACTACAATGTTAGCTTCGACAGAAGTTTCAACACAAGCCAAATTTGGAGCTTCAGCCGTTGCAGCTATGCCGTGTTGATGGAGGCGGCAGCGTTCAATTTCAGCACCGCGTACATCAACACGACCAAATTCAACGACACGAGTACTGGACGGGTACCCGTGGTGATGGACTGGGCGATAAGGGAGAAGGAGACGTCGTGTGAGGACGCCGAAGAGAACAAGACAGGCTCTTATGCATGTATCAGCAGCAACAGTGAGTGCGTGGATTCATCGAATGGGCCAGGTTACCTGTGCAACTGCACTGAAGGGTACGAAGGCAACCCATACCTTCCAGACGGATGCCATGGTAATAATTGTGCCAAAAATTTACTGTATATTTGTACAATATTTAGTCTCTAAACTCTGTGCTTATCATTTTTACTTTTGCTATCTCGCTGCAGATGTTGATGAATGTAAATACAGTCCATGCCCTTCGGGTGGCGTCTGCCACAACACGCTAGGAGGATATCGATGTTCGTGTCGAGTAGGACTGAAGTTTTCTGAGCAAAACAATAGTTGTGACCCTAATATCAACCTTATAATTGGTAACTAGACAATTTTATTTTATCACTTTCATACATTATTGTGTCTCGAACTGGAAAATTATACAATTGAAATATTGTTTTTGTATCTCAAGAATTTAAAATGATTGTTCACCCAATGCAGGTCTTGCATTAAGTAGTGCCGGTGTCATTCTATTTCTTGCCGCAGCTGTTGCCATTCTTACAAGGAGGTGGCAGAGAATCATTCAGAAAAGGCTTAGAAAGAAGTATTTTCACAAGAACAAAGGCATTCTTTTAGAACAATTGTTCTCATCAGCCCACAATGCTAGTGATGGCATGAAGATATTCTCTCTACAGGATCTAGAGAAGGCCACCAACAACTTTGACCATACAAGAGTGGTGGGCCGTGGTGGTCACGGCACGGTCTATAAGGGCATATTGACTGACCAGCGTGTGGTGGCAATTAAGAAATCAGAACTTGTAGAAAGCATAGAAATTGATCAGTTTATCAACGAGGTGGCCATACTCTCACAGATCAACCATCGGAACGTGGTGAAGCTCCACGGATGCTGCCTCGAGACTGAAGTCCCCTCTGCTTGTCTATGAGTTCGTCTCCAATGGCACATTGTGTATGATCTCTTGCACCTTGAGCAAAATAGAATCTTGCTACCATTGCCTTGGGAGGAACGTCTAAGGATTGCAGTTGAAATTGCTGGCGCGCTTACATATCTACACTCAGCAGCATCTGTGTCCATTCTTCATAGAGATGTCAAGTGCATGAACATACTTATGAATGACAGCTACACGGTGAAAGTTTCAGATTTTGGCGCATCAAGGTCTATACCAATTGACCAGACACATTTGGTCACCGCTGTCTAGGGGACATTTGGGTATTTAGATCCGGAATACTACCACACAGGCCAGCTTAACGAGAAGAGTGATGTTTACAGTTTTGGTGTAATACTTTCTCGAAGTTATTGACAAGGAAGAAACCAATCATTGAGAACGAGAGTGGTGAGAAGATAAACTTGTCAAGTTATTTCTTCTGGGATATGGAGAGGAGGTCACTTGAAGAGGTAGTTGACGTTGAAATTGTAGGGGAAGCAAGTAAGGAAGCAATTCTAAGCATGGCTCAGCTAGCAGAGGAGTGCTTAAGTCTAACAAGGGAGGAGAGGCCTACCATGAGGGACGTGGAGATGAGACTGCAAATGTTGAGGTTCCATCAAGATGTTGCTCCAAGGGCAAGGAAGGGCAATGAAGTGACCCATCGTCGTCGTGAAGCAAAGACAATAAACAAGATTAGTGGTGCTATTTCAGTAGCTACTAGTCATCACGACTCACGCCAATACAGCCTAGAGCAGGAGTATATCTTGTCCTCGCGTGTACCACGATAGATTGTTGGCAAAACATATCCATGTTGTATGTATTATGTTGGTTTCGTGGTACTTATAGTTTCATACTGCAAACCCCAATAAAGAGGTGAATGTATCCTCCTTACGAATAATAACAAGCATGGACTCTTTTAAGGTGAATGTATCCTTCCGATGTTATCCTTTGGCATCAACTACAAATGTGCAATATGAAATTGCTACAAGAAAGTAGCGGTGCATTATGTAACTATAACCATGGATCATTGATGATTACATGTAACCTTAAGATATGATCGTAAAAGTTAAAAAACAAGGTGAGCTCGTTCCTATGTTTATATAACAGTACAAGTAAAAACTTGTTACTACCTAATGTTTATTTTTAATGTATTTTGGAGTGCAAGCTTATCGAAGCCCAAAATTCTGTTTGCCGGCAGCCCTATTGTACTTTACTAGGAAGATCATAACACTTCCATCTAGATTGCGATGAAGGTCCACGATTATCTGGTGGAAAGCTTATTTGATAAGCTTCAAATGGATGTAGTCCCATCTCAACATCACGTAGGCAAAACTCCTAAGTTCCCGCCTCAGGCAGTCAGGCTGATCATAAGCAATTGCTAGCAAAATTCAAAAGAAGTTTGATGTAAGTACGCAATCACAACTTAGGTGTAAATAACATATTTTGAGTACAATTTTGGTGACCATTGTAATACCATGATTTCTACTTTTTTTAGAAAAAAAAAATGATTTCTACTTCCACCCTTTCAAATTATAAGTCACTTTAACTTTTTGGTTCATCAGTTTAGTTATATATCTAGACATATTAATGTATCTAGATACATAATTAAATGGAAGAACAAAAAGTGAAAGCGAAATTATAATTTGGAACGGAGAAAGTGCTTCATTGTAGTTGTCCAATCAAGAAACGACACTGCAGTCTGCAACGAGAAGCAAACGGTTGCCTGCCCTGCCAAAGATTGCACAGTGAGTCGTCGAGCCCGGCCGGAAGAGGTCCATCCAGGACAACTAGTGCAAAGCTTGTGGGGTGTTCCTGCAATCATTCGACGAGCGCAATGCAATTTGCCTATCCAGCCTTGCCGACCTGTTGCGCCATGACCCACACATTTGCAACTAGTCTCCGCTAAAGTATTTTATTTGTTGTTATCACTAGGCGTCATCACCAATAACCACTCCAGGTGATGTCACCGTGTCCGGTGAGTGAGATCGGCGCTAGAAGCAACGAACTCGAGGGCAGAAAAGAAAACCGCCATGCCAACTCACGCACGCTCGCGGACAAGCAGTTGACTGACCCGGCAGCTGTTTGGCATCAAGCGGTAATGGCGAGAGGACACCGCGTAGCCCATTGTCGACCTCGAAATTGAAAGGTATCAACGTCAAATGCATATGTGAATCAACCGCAGAGGATTTTATATAGCCCTGCAGTAATTGTAAATAAATCGGCTGTTGTGACTCACGAGCTCATGACCATTTCATACTGTGACCTGGTGAGGGTTTTATACTTTACTCCCTCCGTCCCGGTTTACTAGTCGTTTTAGAGTAGTATTCGAGTGTCCAGATTCACTTCATCTGCTGCGTATATGGACTGCTCCACTGTCCAGGTTCATCAAGTCAAAGCTGCACCATGTCGGGCTACAACGACAAAGAATAAAGAGACAGAGGAGTATTCTACAAGCAAGCCTTCCACTGTCACGCGAAAGCAACATAACTACACAAGCATGGCCTCCATTCGACCACTCTGAAAAAGATACAATTCCTGCTTTTAAAAAAAAGTCGCCCATTTTAATTTGACAAATCCATACAAAAATTGCCAACGTACATTTATTATACTTAATGACAGAGGCAAAATGTCCTTCACTTTTTGTCTCATTATTTTTGGTCTGGCCCCTCTAACTGCTGCTTGTGATGACCTGACCTGTTTATATATGAATGTGTACAAGACATGAGAGTCTGGTTTGCCTCCGGCCTCCGGCGGCCGTGAGTCCAGGTTCGGATATGAGATTGGTCTGGAGGGTGCAACTTATACTCATCATAAAAGAAAAAAAAAAACAAATCGGATTAGGCCACAATTAAAAGAGAAAACGGGTGAGAATCTGAACAGAAAAAGATAAAAAAGATAAAAATAGCGTACTTGTTCTGTTAGGCTTCAGTCTCCTTTCTCCTATTAAATTAAACATCTCAGAAAAAAAATTATTTTCTATAATATGATCTAAAACAAAAAAAAAAAAATCTTCGAACATAAAAAAATTGGAACACATGACAATATTACTAGATATATGTTCAGCCCTCCCGTGTACATATGATTCATACGAATGCGAGCAGAGCGCATCCAGGCTTGTTATAAAGTTTGCCTCCAAGGTGAATAAAAATGCATGATATGGTTGTTGAATAAATCTTATGAGCTTCATGGTCTTGGACAACAAACTGAATCTCCCATAGCAACGCCCAACATTTTTGCTAGTAATATCAAATAATTATGATTAGATTGATTATTAAATATATTTTCATGGCATACTCTTTGGACTCATCAAGATTGTTTTTTTTTCATAAATTTAATCAAAATTAAAGAATTTTGACTTAATTTAAACATAGAATTGCATCCTTAGCCACACATAATGACATTGCCTTACATGGTGACGGGCGACTGCTTCCACGTTCCAGCGCTGTCAACGTCAGTCTGTCACCCTCGGGGAGAAGAAGATTCCAACTTCAATTGTCTTTAATTTTTAAACCTGCAGCTTCAAGTAAACTGTGATAGGAGTTTTAATTTCTCACAAACTAACCAAGGAAAATGGATTATCTAGCTGAAGCAAGAGTCCGACGAAAGGTATATATGTGATATGTTAAGCTCGTTTGAAGCGCCAGTTATTATTTCTTAAAACTCGAAATCACATGTTCAAAGCACAGTAGGGGTCTTTTTACCCCTCCTGTTTCCCCTAAGAACAATCACATGTTCAAGAATCATGAGGAGCCTAGTACATAAACTAACTGGATTTTGCATCAAAATCTGGTCCGCAGGATCTGAATGTTCTAGAACCATGCACAATTACTACTCCAATATATATATACAAAGGAAAGAAAGGGAGAAAATATTGGCTTTATTTTTAAGGTCAACACAAAATGATAAATGAGAGCCAAAATTATTGCATTAGTTGCTATCCTTTGTTTCCACCAATCGGATTAATTCGAAAGTAAACTATGTCGTTGTTCGCTGATTTGTTCTCTCCAATGGATATTTTCAAGATGTGTTTCGAGATTTCTAGTTAGATTCAGTCTCTTATTTCTGCTATGTCTAGACTCGTTCCCTACGACTCTGGGTTACATTACGCAAGATGTGTTCTTAACTTCTTATATATAATACTCCACACTGACAAGGCCACCCACAGGGGTGTTCGCTTGTTACCAGAACAAATAGTCCAGAGGTGATAGGTCAGAGTGCCAGGCAGAGCTCTCAAACTAAGCACCCAAAGGTATGCTTCCTAATCGAGGAAATCTGAAATTGCTTGATAACTTTTGTTTATCATCCCTATTCCCTATAATAGCTTCTTTTATTATCTGCATGATTGAAGGTGTTTATGCTTTCATTTTTGAGATGTTCCATTGTTCGGTTGAATGACAACACTAGGTGAGAGAGATGAATACCTAACAGCCTTGCACTGTCTATGCTGTCTTCAGATGTAACTTGCGTCCCTTGCAAGACACTGTCTGCAAAATCAGCTTTAAACATGAATGCTTTAAATTTTCTGATGGCATTCGCTCGAGCAAGTCCCCCATCCGCCAGAAAGTCCTGAATGATATGTGTAGGAAATGTTATACTCCCTTTGTTCACAAAAGATGCAATTCTCGTTTTTTTTTTTTCAGGACTCGAAAGATTTTAAGTTTGATATATCAAAGATATATATCATTAAATTAATTATGAAATATATATATAGTAAACCTAGTTGGAGATGTTAATGCTATTCACTATAAACTTGATGGAAGTTAAGCTAGTTTAACTTCTACAAATATCATAGCTGCATTCTTGTGTCGATAGAGCAAGATTTCAATGGGAGAATCAGCTTATAATACACAGAAGATTTGATGTCCTCGGATCAGGAGAATTCATATCTTGGACTTCAAGAATCAAGATATTATTTGGGTACATCATTAACACAAAAGTACACTTCACTTATATTTTGGTTCTTCCCACAGTGCACGCGTTGAGATTTTTAGAAGTGCACAGAACAGAACTTTTATAGTTCACCGATTAGCTGACCATTGCAATATCATGGTTTCTACTTTCTAGTTATATATATATATCCGGCCAAAGGTGTCATGCACCTTGGGTCCATGACGATATAGTGTCTTCTCCGGCGAGGTTATACCCCTCAGCAGCAGGCTTGGTTCTCGGGTAGCAGCCCTAGGCGCTTTTGAGAGACATGGGAGAGAGACTTGATTGATATTGTATTGCTTGATTCCATCATGCGTCTGGTACAAGCATAAATAGCCTCTGGCTCAACCGAATAGAGGAACGGAGGTAATCTCTCCTTAATTCTAGGAAATACCAAAAATAGCTAACAGCTCCTATCTTTCCTCCTAGCCATGGCACCGATTGATGCTTTCCTTTCCTGCTGACTACGGTGCCCATGACACAAGGAGTATGTAAGTGCCGAAAAGCGGCCTGTACAGCTTGGCCTTGTTTGTCTTCTGCTTCTGTTGGCGGCACTGGACGCCCCTGCTGTTCCGGTTCCTAGCCCTCAATGCCAGAGACAGTGTGGAGATGTTGACACCCATTACCCATTCATCGGTGACAATTGCTCGCGAAACTAACTCATCTATTCCTAACAGTCTTTCACTACTTAGGGCGTCCGCAATGGAAGGAAAGAAATCACTAGCGACTTAAGCTCGAGAAACAATAGAAAAATGCCATGGATTTAGAGTTTAATCACACACACGCACACTACAATGGTTCACTTGCCCACATTTAGAGTTTAGGCTCAGCCCAGCGGCTGAACCAGTGTAGTGTGCGTGTGTGTGATTGAGCTCAGCTCATCTTCTACCTTGGAGCAAGGTTGAGGGAGAGGGAGAGGTGCTCACCTCGGTGCTTGGTGCAGGTGCCAACATAAACCATGATTGTTTTAGTTTTTCTGTAGGCATTCAATTGAATGCAATTCCCTAATCCACCCAGAAGAGCTGATATATCTAGAAATATTCTATGATTCATGGGAAGAATCAGCTTGTGTACACCACTAGGATTGTCTTGTGCACTTGTAATAACTGTGCTTACCCAACCTTCCTCAGGATCAGGGGAAACCAGATCTTAAAACTTATGTTGGCACATCATTAACCCAAACGTTGTTCTGTTTCTTTTTAATACTGGACGTATATGATGGTGTATATGAATATAGTGCGAGTACATTGGGATATCTCAGATATGGTAGATTAGGATCGTCTAATCCTGACTTGTCTTATTCCAAGGAGACTTCTTTGCCTCCAAACCAATGAACTGTACTACTTGTATGCAATCTGTCCACACGAGACTCGGCAACGCAATCAACGATTGTACTCAATTCTGCATGTTGGGATTTTTTGACATGTATGTAGGAGTATACAAACCACAATTTAGTTGTACATATATTGACTCCAAGGTTTAGCTGACCGTTGCAATGTCATGGTTTCTTCTTACTTCCAAATTATCCAGCCAAGGAGTATGGAAGTGTGGTGTCTACAGCTTGGACTAGTTTGTCTTCTGCTTCTGTTCGCAGCACAGAAGGCCCCTGCTCTTGCGGTTCCTATCCCTCAATGCCAAAGGCAGTGTGGTGGCGTTGACATCCAATACCCATTCGGCATTGGTGACAACTGCTCCCTGTCACCAGACTTCAATGTCAGCTGTGACGAGGTCCAAGATGGCATCCGGAAGCCATTCATCGGTGAAATGGAGCTGCTCAATATTTCCTTGATTCATGGCACAATCCGGGGGCTCAACCCCATCTCAACATCCTGCTACAACTCTTCTTCCGGTCTCATGAAGGGTAATCGATGGTCAATCAACGGTACTGATACTCCGTATCGGTTCTCTGACGTCCACAACAAGTTCACTGTCATCGGATGCAACACCCTTGCTTACATCTCCGGCATCAACGGCACAGGCTACCAGAGCGGCTGCGTGTCGACGTGCAGCAGTCTGTCAGACTTGGCTGATGGTTCTTGCTCCGGCATGGGCTGCTGCCAGACGGCTATACCCAGGGGGATGGCCTATTACGAAGTCGGCTTCGACAGCAATTTCAACACAAGCCAAATCTGGAGTTTCAGCCGATGTAGCTATGCTGTGCTGATGGAGGCGGAGGCGTTCAACTTCAGCACATTATACATCACCACCGACCAAGTTCAACGACACAAACTTGGGACAAGCACCCGTGGTGATTGACTGGGCTATAAGAGATGGGATGACGTCGTGTGAGGTCGCCAAAAGAAATGAGACGGGCACTTACGCGTGCCTCAGCACCAACGGCGAGTGCGTGGAATCCCCCAATGGGCCAGGGTATCTGTGCAACTGCTCCAAAGGATACGATGGCAACCCGTATCTTCCAGATGGATGCCAAGGTACTGATGTGACTTATTTCTTCTGAAATTAAATGTTGAAGTATATCTCAAAGATCCAATGACTTGCTCCAAGCTCTCTAACGACACTTAGTTCCTCTCACCTTCTGCAGATTACAATGAATGTAAAGACATATCATCATGCCCCTCGGGCAGCATCTGCCACAACACAATAGGAGGATACCGGTGTTCGTGTCGACTAGGAAGGAAGTTTTCTAAACAGAACAAAACATGTGACCCTGATACTGGCCTGATAATAGGTAACACCCTCAGCTAGCTAGACAACTAATTTCTCATTTCATATAAGAAACACCAACTGACAACAGTGCCCTAACATGCCTAGTACAAAAACATAACATCATTGTTACGAGAGGGCTGCATTGTTCATATATACATTGTTTTTTAATCTCCAAGCAAACTGAAAACAAATGTAAGTTTTCTAACAACAATATTATCTGATTCTGTTATGCAGGAGTTACAGTTGGCTTTCTTGTTCTCATGATTTTTTCCCTTTTTGGATACATGATTCTTCAAAAAAGAAAACTGAACCAAGTTAAACAAGAACATTTTCGGCAACATGGAGGCGTACTTTTGTTTGAGAGGATGAAATCAGAAAGGGGTCTTGCTTTCACAGTATTTGATGAAGCTGAACTTATAAAAGCCACAGATAACTACGATAAGAGCACCATAATTGGAAAGGGAGGCCATGGGACAGTCTACAAAGGGATAGTTAAGAACAACATGCAGGTTGCAATTAAGAGATGCGCACTGATCAATGAAAGGCAAAAGAAGGAATTTGGTCAAGAAATGATAATATTGTCCCAGATAAATCACAAGAATATTGTCAAACTTGTAGGTTGTTGCCTTGAGGTGGAGGTTCCCATGTTAGTCTATGAGTTCATCCCTAATGGCACACTATTCGAGCTTATCCATGGGAAGAACCCAGCACTGCAAATCTCGTTTAGCACCCTGATACGGATTGCTCATGAAGCAGCCGAAGGACTCAATTTCCTCCACTCATATGCATCTCCTCCAATCATACATGGTGATGTGAAGAGTGCCAACATCCTTCTTGACAGTAACTACATGGCGAAAGTGTCAGATTTTGGAGCCTCCATACTAGCCCCATCTGATAAAGAGCAATATGTCACAATGGTTCAAGGTACTTGTGGATACCTCGACCCTGAATATATGCAGACATGCCAACTGACAGAGAAAAGTGACGTCTACAGCTTTGGTGTTATCCTTCTTGAGGTCCTCACAGGCCAAGAGCCTCTCAAGTTGGATGGGCCTGAGATGCAAAGAAGCCTATCATCAAATTTCTTATCCACTATGAAGGAGAACAATCTTGATGCGATCTTGCCGAGTCACGTGAAGGGACAAGAGAGCAATGAATTAATTCGAGGGCTTGCAGAGCTAGCCAAGCAATGCCTGGACATGTGTGGCAGCAACAGACCATCAATGAAGGAGATTGCCGATGAGCTTGGTAGATTGAGGGAGCTTTCGCTGCATCCTTGGGTACTGATCAATGCAGAGATGATAGAGACTCAAAGCCTTCTTAGTGGAACACCAACTACTAGCTTTGAAATAGAAGCCAGTACAACTGGGTATCCTACACAAGATGGTGACAACCTGCCCATGAACCCAAGAAGTTCGTACTATGCTAGGTGATTAGCATATATTCTAGTGTATTCCATTGAAACTTCTACTGCTGGGACATTTGTGATCTAGTTGTTCTACTATATAATGTGTATATGCTGTTACAGACACAAAACTCTGCCTATCTTTACCCATTCAAGTATGTATATGTGTTTGTGCAAGAACACGCCTGCAACATATAATACTCCATGACAATAAATGTTATAAGTTGTTTCTTAGATAAGTTTATACATCTGAAACATTACACATGTCAATACTTGTAATGTAATTTGTAGCATTATATGTTTTTCCCACATTGAGTTTTATTCTATGTGTAGTAGTAATTAAATGTCGGTGTTATGTGCCTCTCGATCAGCGGACCTTAAACGTATCCCTCGTTAACATTTAGGTACCGGTACCCTTAAAATACATTTTAGCACCATAAACTTGATATCTTGTACTACATTAGGCCCAAATCTTAGAAATTGCATTAAACCGCCCATGTGGCATGCTGACTGTCCTGAGTCCTCATCCAAGTAAATGTGTGCGCCACGGTGGGTCAGCGACGGCCATCGGCCAAACTCTACTTCTCGGGGCGATGCCGCACACCATAGGTCAGTACCCACAACCTTTGACTTTGGGTTATGATCCAAGGTTCTCAAAATTTAGGGAATTTGATCTTACATTTTGCTATTCACATTTCCCCCTTCTACATGCATGCTTAAATTGAAACCCTAGTCCATCATTAGGTGTTTTCATGTCTAATCCGAGTCAATTAAAAGGAGTTGGCAATTAATCTTGGCTAACAGTGGCATAATTAGCCCTAATTTGACCAACATGATGTGAATTAGGCCCAAAGCTAATTGACTTAGTTCCTAATCTGGCTATTAGGGCTAAACAGTGGCACAATTAGACTAAAACATGAACAATTAGTACTTAAACACAATCAAAAGGCAACAATTATGCCTTAGGCCAAAACTTAAACATACCAGAGATTTGGTTAACATTAAATAGATCTTAAGCTAAGTCCACACAAGGCTTTGCAAACTTAATTTTGGTCACACGAACTAGCCTAGCTCTGGCTACCGAATGTTAAATCTTAGTGCTTAAAACGGATCACTATTTTATAATTAGGACACCTAATTTGGATTAATATCGAATATTTAGATGAGTTGGAGGCCATACCTTAGTTAAATAGGCTCCCTCCACTCTCTCTGGCTAGTCTCCTCATCCTCTTCTGTTCTTGGCCGTCACTCCGTAGGAAACAGCAAGCAGCAGCTGCTCATCACCTCCGACTTTTTGCCTCTAACTCCCGGCGCTCCCATTTCTCTAGCTGAACGGTTGCAGGCAGGAGATAGCGCAGAGCGCACCTCAACGACTGCTCCCTCACACGGACGGCGGTTACGACACCCAAACAGTCTCCTCGCCGCAGAGGGACGACCCGACGGTGGTGGCGGCACAGAGCAAGGAGATGTTGCGGAGGGAAGAGCATAGAGAAGGAAGCGGGCGGGCACCAGCCCAGCGGACGGAAAGACGGATATGTGTCGTAGGGCTAGCGGGCCATCGAACCAAGTGATGGGCGGACGGGTGGGCTTGGGCCACGATTGTCAACCTGACGCTCGGGCCTGGTCGGGTGCGGGCTAAAAACATGGGGCTTTTCGGCCTGGCCCGATCCGGGTGATGATCTGCTTCCTCAAAAAAAAAAAGGCGGTGATGCAGTAGGGTGATGTGATGCAGCGGTCACCATGGCCGGTGGTCGTACTTGGTAGTATGTCCTTTGTCATGGCCGGGGCAACAGACGAACAGTGGTAGAACAGAGGCAATGCTCTTCTTGTTACTCCAGCACCTAGGATGGATCGGGTTCTACTTTATAAAGCGCGGCTAACCTCACCGAAAGAAGTCTAAATAAACCTGACATATATAAGGTGGTCTACATAACCTCTAAGCTTAAAACCAGGTATTGTGCATGACGCTCTGGTGGGTACTAGAAGGTGGTTTCACTAATATGGCAGTCCACACTGTCTGGCTATGATGACATGGAGTCCCCCTGAAAATGTTGCTGCAATCGCCTTTTTTTTTTTTTTTTTTTTTTTTTTTTTGAAACTGGTTTCCCTTCATTGCTCATCAGCTAACATGTCGTTAGCTGCGATTGCAGCAACATTTTCAGGCAAGGAGATGGTGATCACCTCCTCACCCTCATTACACATATGACCGACAGTGTCTAGCTCATGAGCAGCCCTATTACAATCTCTACCACTGAATTCAGCCGCAAACTGAAAAAAATATAAAAACTAGTAACGCCATCGCCATCCTGTTCCCACCCCCAGCCGCCGAACCGTCTCTTCCATCCGGACTCGAGAAGTGATACTGTGAGTCGTAAAAAAAAAGGGTGAGTCTTCCAGCCCTGGAGAGGCCCATCCAGCACAACTGGTGCAAAGCTCGGCGAGAGAATTTGCCTATCCAGCCTTGCAGACTAGTTGCGCCATTTGCTACTAAACAATCATGTTTCTAATGGTCATTTGCTACTTTTTTTTTTAGACGATCACTCATTTGCTACTAGTATTGTTGCTAGTCTGCTAGCTAGTCATCATCACCGATAACCACTCTAGGTGATGTCACCATGTCCGGTGAGATCGGCGCACGAAGCATCTATGTATATACACTTTGATGATCAACGAACTCGGGGGGCTGAAAAGAAAAGGTGCGATACCAACTCACGCACGCTGACACGGCGTTGATTTAAAAAAAAAAAATGGTAGAGACACGGCGTTGATTGACCCGGCTGTTTGGCATCAACCGGTAATGGCGACCGGACACCGCGTAGCCCACCTATAGGACGTGACCCCTCCTGTTCAACGCCAAAAAAATTGACAAAATTGTACCTATGATATAATAATCATATCATATAGTCCCATCATTGTAAATCGGTTGTTGTCTCATGACCATTTCATACTGTCACCTGGTGAGGGTTTATACTTGCTTTACTTTAGAAGCAAGCCTTCCGCTGCCACGCGGAAGCAACGTACTCTCTCCGGGTTGGTATTAGAAGTCGTTTTGGACAAAGTTTGGGTCAAACATCGGGGAATATAAATCATCAATAACTTTTAAGTTGTTGAGTTTGTAAATGTAAAAATTATATGAGTAAATTTGTCTTAAAAATACTTTGATAAAAGTACACATATATCACATCTCCATAAATATTTTTTTAATAATAAGAGGTCAAAGTTGTGTTTTGGCACCGTGCCATTTGTCCCTAAACGACTTCTAATACCAACCCGGAGGGGTAACTACACAAGCATTGCCGGTCCATTCAGAAAAGTTTTTAGTTCATGCTTCAGTGCTTTTAAAGAAATCAAATATTTCTAAATTTAACAAGTATATATAAAAAAAAGAGTAAAACTACCAACTTATGTAATACCAAATAGGTATTATTTGATTGTTATATTTTTCATATTATAGTATTATACTAATTTGGACTCATAAACATTAATTATATTTTTATTCGAAACTAAAGAAGTTTGACTTAATTTAAACATAAAATGGTATGCTTAACCACAGCGCCTTGCATGGTGACCGGAGACTGTTTCCATGTTCAAGCGCTGTCACCGCCACCCTTTGGGGAGAAGAAGATTCCAACCTCAATTGTCGTTTTAAACCTGCAACTTTCAAGTAAACTGTGATAAGAAAAATTCCTCACAAACTAATCAAGGAAAATGGAATATCTAACTGAAGCAGAGTCCAGAAAAAGGTATATATGTGATATGTTAAGCTTGTATGAAGCGTCAGTTCTTTCTTAAAACTCCTGCAAAATTTGATTCGAAATCACATTCTGAAGAGAAGCCTAGTACGGTAGTACCTAACCTTACTGGATTTTGCATCAACACAAAATCATGCAAAGCTACTACTCCAATATATATGAAAAGGGGAAAACATTGCCCTTCTTTTTAAAGGTCAACACAAAATGAGACCCGAAATTGTTGCATTATTTGCTATCCTTCCCAACCTTTGTTTCCACCACATGATTCATTTGAATGTAAAGTGTGTCGTTGCCTGCTGATTTGTTTTATCCCGATGGTTGTTGTGGCTGTTTAGCAAAACATAAAGTTTCAGGATTCTAGTAAGACTCAGTCTCTCATCTCTACTGTACCTAGACTGGTTCCCTACGACTCACAAGATGTTTCCCTAGCTTCTTATATACTCCAACACACAGACAGGGCTACCCAGAGGGGGGGTGTTCGCTTGTTACCAGAACATACTCCATAGGTGATAGGTCAGAGTGCTATAGGTGTCCAGAAGCAGGGCAGAGCTCTCGACTAAATATCCAAAGGTATGCTTTCTATTCGAGGAAATCTGAAATCGCTTGATATTTCAGGCTAGTTAGTTACCGATTTTATCTTCCCCCACTTTTGTTTATCATCCCTATTCCCTATAATAGCTTCTTTTAATATCTGCATGATTGAAGGTGTTCATGCTTCATTTTTGGAGATGTTTCATTGTTTGGTTGGATGTCAACACTAGGTGAGAGAGATGAATACTCATAACTCATATGTTCCTAACAGCCTTGCACTGTCTATGCTGTCTTCAGATGTAACTTGCGTCCCTTGCAAGACACCGTCTGCAAAATCAGCTTTAAATATGACTGTTTTAGATTTTCTGTAGGCATTCTCTTGAGCAAGTCTCTCATCAGCCAGAAAGCCCTATATGGTATATGTAGGAAACATTATAAGATTTTAATGGCACAATCAAGTTATATGCACCGCAAATTTGATGGGATTATGTGCTTACCTGATTCCTAATCTTCCTTGGGTCAGGGAATTTCATATCTTAGACTTCAAGAATCACAAACGGACGCTTCAGTTATCTTTTGGTTATTTCCACAGCTCATGGGTTGGGATTTTTAGAAGTACACGGAACAGAACAGGACTTAGGTGTAATTATTGAGTCCACCGATTTAGCTGACCGTTGCAATATCATGGTTCCTACTTTCTAGGTATATATATCCGGACAAGGAGAATGGAAGTGCGTCCTGTACATGTTGGCCTTGTTGGTCTTCTACTTCTGTTGGCAGCAAAGGAGGCCCCTGCTATTGTGGTTCCTAGCCCTCAGTGCCAAAAGCAATGTGGTGGCGTTGGAATCCATTACCCTTTCGGCATCGGTGACAACTGCTCGCGGTCACCAGGCTTTAACATCAGCTGCCAGGAGGACCAACATGGCATCTACAAGCCATTCCTCGGTGGCGGTTTTGAGCTGCTCAACATTTCATTGATTCATGGCACGTTCCGGATGATGAACGAGATCTCGGCGTACTGCTACAACCACTCCACCGGTTTCATGAATGCCACAGCTTGGTGGTTCGACATGAGCTCTACCCCGTACCGGTTTTCAGACGTCCACAACAAGTTCACTGTCATTGGATGCAACACCCTCGCGTACATCTGGGACAACAACGCAACGGATACCAGAGCGGGTGTGTCTCGACTTGCAACAACCTGTCAGACTTAGTGGATGGCTCTTGCTCCGGCATGGGCTGTTGCCAGACAGCCATACCCAGGGAGATGGGCTACTACCAGGTTGGCTTCGACAGTGGTTTCAACACAAGCCAAATTTGGCGTTTCAGCCGTTGCAGCTACGCGGTGCTGATGGAGGCGGCAGAGTTCAATTTCAGCACAGCATACATCAACACAACGAAGTTCAACGACACGGGCATTGGACGAGTGCCCGTGGTGATGGACTGGGCGATAAGAGAGGGAGATAAATCATGTGAGGTCGCCAAACGGAACCAGACAGGCACTTACGCATGTGTCAGCAACAACAGCGAGTGTGTGGATTCACCCAATGGACCAGGCTACCTATGTAATTGCTCCAGAGGGTATGAAGGCAACCCGTATCTTCAAGACGGATGCCATGGTAATAACTAAGCCAAAATTATGTATATCTGTACAATATTCAGTCTCTACATTTTGGACTTACCACACTCAGTTTTGCTCATCTTACTGCAGATGCTGATGAGTGCAAGAACAGCCCATGCCCTTCAGGAGGTGTTTGCCACAACACAATAGGAGGGTACCGGTGTTCTTGTCGAGTTGGAAGAAAATTCTCTAAGCAAAACAATTCATGCAGCCCTGATACCGGCTTAATAATAGGTAACACACTGTGATCATAGATCAATATTACTCTCCGGCTGTTAACTAATAACATTCAGACAACAAATTTTGGGCTGCTGCTAGCTTGCTTTCTCCGATCTGAAAGGAGACATCTTTTCCAGACTAGAAGAATTTCATTAAAAAAAACAATTTGAAGCCCATCTGTAGCTTCTATAGGAACATAGCAAGGGAAATGTGTTTTACAATGATGGTTTTATCTGATGTTGTTATGCAGGACTTACAGTCGGCTTTCTTGGTCTCGTGACTTTCTCCTTCTTCGGGCACATGATTCTTCAAAAAAGAAAACTGAACCAAGTGAAGCAAGAACATTTTCGACAACATGGAGGTGTGCTTTTGTTTGAGAGGATGAGATCAGAAAAAGGTCTTGCTTTCACGGTGTTTAGAGAAGCTGAACTTATACAAGCCACAAACAACTACGATAAGAGCAGAATAATTGGGAAGGGAGGCCACGGGACAGTCTACAAAGGGATAGTTAAGGACAACATGCCTATTGCAATCAAGAGATGTGCACTCATCGATGAAAGGCAAAAGAAGGAATTTGGTCAAGAAATGCTAATACTCTCTCAAATCAACCACAAGAACATTGTCAAACTTGTGGGTTGTTGCCTTGAGGTGGAAGTGCCTATGTTAGTCTATGAGTTCATCCCTAATGGCACACTATTCGAGCTTCTCCATGGGAAGAACCAAGCACTGCAAATCTCGTTTAGCACCTTATTAAGGATTGTTCATGAAGCAGCCGAAGGACTCAATTTCCTCCATTCATATGCATCTCCTCCAATCATTCATGGTGATGTGAAGAGTGCCAACATCCTTCTTGATGGTAATTACATGGCGAAAGTGTCAGATTTTGGAGCCTCCATACTAGCACCATCGGACAAAGAGCAATATGTCACAATGGTTCAAGGTACTTGTGGATACCTAGACCCTGAATACATGCAGACATGCCAACTGACAGATAAAAGTGATGTTTACAGTTTTGGTGTTATCCTTCTTGAGGTCCTCACTGGCCAAGAGCCTCTCAAGTTGGATGGGCCTGAGATGCAAAGAAGCTTATCATCAAATTTCTTATCTGCTATGAAGGAGAACAGACTTGATGCGATCTTGCCGAGTCACGTGAAGGGACAAGAGAGCAATGAATTGATCAGAGGGCTTGCAAAGCTAGCCAAGCAATGCTTGGACATGTGTGGCATCAACAGACCATCGATGAAGGAGATTGCCGATGAGCTTGGTAGATTGCGGAAGCTTTCACTTCATCCTTGGGTACAGATCAATGCAGAGATGATAGAGAGTCAAAGCCTTCTTAGTGGCACACCAACTGCTAGCTTTGAAACCGAAGCTGGTACAACTGGGTATCCTACGCAAGAGGGTGAGAACCTGCCCATGAATCCAAGAAGTTCGTACTATGCTAGGTGATTAGCATATGTTGTAGTGTATTCTATTGAAACATTTACTGCTTGGACATCTGTGAGCTAGTTGTTCTACGATCTAATGTGTAATTGTGTATGCACCTTTTACAGACACAAAAGCTCTGCCTATCATTACCCATTCAATGATTCAATTATGTATATGTGTTTCTGCGCAGCACGTCTGCAACATATGACAACAAATTTTATAAGTTGTTTCTTTAGATAAGTTTATATATCTGAAACATTACATATGTCAATACTTGTAATTTAATTTGTAGCATTCTATGTTTTTATACAGAATACTACTATACATAGAATAATTCCATGTAGAAAATACATTCAACATCTTAAGTGCCTAGGTCCGATAATGATTGTAGTAATTAAATGCTGGTGTACTGGCAATAATGAACATGGGTAGTACGTCTCATCAACAGACCTTAAACTTATCCCTCATTCTCATTTAGGTCGAGGTACCCTTAAAATTGATTTTATAAGCACCATAAACTTGCTAATTGTACTATATTAGGACCAAATCTTAGAAATTGCATTAAACCGTCCATGTGGCATACCGACTGTTCGGAGTTCTCATCCAAGTACATGTCACATGATGCGAGGCGGTGGGCTCAGCGACGGCCATGTGCAAAGACAAGGCCGAGCTCTAGTTCTTGCAGCAATGCCACACACCTGGGTGGACACCAAGACTCTTAGGTGAATACCCACTGCCTTTGACTTAGGGTTAGGATTCATATATTTGGGAACTTTTGGAAATTTTGGGGGAAATAGAAGTTCGAGATCCAAGGTTCTCGAAATTTAGGAATTTGATCTTACAGTTTGCAATTGCCTTTTCTCTTCCTTCTACATGCTTAAACTGAAACTCTGGTCCCTCAGTAGGTGTTGCCATGTCTAATCCGAGTCAATTAAAAGGAGTTGGCAATTGACCTTGGCTAACACTTAACCCTAATTTGACTAACACGATGTGAATTAGGCCCAAAGCTAATTGACTTAGTTACTAATCTGAGTATTAGGGCTAAGCAGTGGCACAATGACACTAAAACATGAACAATTACTACTTAAACACAATCAAAAGCCAACAATTATGCCTTCAGCCAAAACTCAAACATACCAGAGACTTGGAGTAGCACTAATTAGATCTTAATTTAGATCCACCCAAGACTTAGCAAACTTAATCAGGGTCAATTGAACTAGCCCAGCTCTGGCTACCAAATGTTAAGTCTTAGGGCTTAAAGCCAGATCACTAGTTTATAATTAAAAAAACCTAATTTGATTAATATCGGGTATACCTGAGTTAGATGAGTTGGAGGACATACCTTAGCCAAATAAGCTCCCTCCACTCTCTGACGGTCTGACGACCTAGCACCTCCCCTCATCCTCCTCTGTTCGTGGCCGCTGCTATCCAGGAAACACCAAGCAGCTGCTTATCGCAGCCGACCTTCGTCTCTAACTCCCGACCCTCCCATTCCTCTAGCAGAACGGCTGTAGGTAGGGTAAGGAGATAGCGCAAAGCGCGCCTCAACGGCTCAGCCGCTCAACCATCCCGCAACTCGCAAGCAGCAGGCAGTAGCACATGTCGTCTTGGTCCTCCTGCTCCCTCAAATGGACGGCGGTTCCGGCACCCAAACGGTCGCCGCAGAGGAATGAGACCCGACGGTGGTGGCGGCGCAGAGCAAGGAGACGTTGCGGTGGGCAGAGCAATTGTGCGACAGAGAAGGGGGATGGGCGAGGATTTTTTTTTTTTTAAAAAAAAAAGTGAATTGTGGGCACCGTACACCAACTTACCGCTCCGTGCAAATGAGTCCGTTCAAGTTAAAATGTTTAATTTAGTGCAATTACTTTGTTTTTTTAAAAAAATACACAGTACAATGCAGACTTGTGGGATAAAATTAAAATGCTCAATTTAGTTCAACAACTCTGGTACAAACGTTACAAATACGATATATTTGGCTTCTATTGTCCTATTTTAGAATTTATTAATACCATTACCAAAATAAATTTTGGGTTATGCCATCTTTTTCAAACGATTTTGTAATATTTTGAGCTATTTGTTTCTTTGGGAGAGAGGCCTGAACAAAGCTCAGAACAACCTGACGAAGGGAGATCGATCAAATTCAACTATCCATTGAAGATACCACAAAACAGAGTTAATCTGGCCTGGTTTAGTTGGCTAAAGTTTCTAACATTTTTTTCCCTCTCTCCATCACATCACATTAAATACACCAAAAGACATATGTTCTGAAAGTATTAAATGTAGGTAAAAAAGAACTAATTATATAGTTTAGATGCATATCATTGTGAGGCGATTCTTTTGGCTAATTACGCCATAGTAGGATAATATTTATCACAAACAAACGAAACGTCTTCTACAAGATGCTCTGGGGAGTTCCAGCGGTGTTTTTGTAAATTTTTCAACCAACTAAACGAGCCCAGGGGACTTACGCGAGGAAATGAAGTGCTAAAAATTCGTCGCCTATCCCCACGCAAACTCACTGGATTAATTGCTTTTTCCCACGCCGTCCACGTATCTCCCGCTGGGTTTTCCTCGCCAGCCTGCGTGCGAGTGGAACGAATAGGACCTGCCTGGGCCGATGGATGGTGGTAAGGCTTGCATTTTCGTGCGAGAATCTGACGCTGCTGACGAGGTTGATCGATGATCGGTGATCGCCGCCTAGTGGCTGGCGTCCTTCTTGAGTTCTTGTCCGGTTCCCTCATAGATGGACATAGCAACTCTGCGACATTATCTCGTTGTCCGACCGAAACGGTGTTGGCCTCGAACAGTACATACTAGTCAGCTTTCTGACGTGGATCGATGAATGCCATTGCCCCACCGACAAGTCGTGTCGTGTGAACTTGTCCAAGAAGTACTGTACGAGTATACCTAAATTGACGTGCCACGAGTGCTTCTTCCTTACTCCCTCCGTCCCAAAATAAACGACGCTATGAGAATCGTCTTGGGTTAAAATTTCTTAACTTTTGACTAAGTTTGTAAAAAATACGTGCAACATTTAAATTTTTTAAATAAATTTATTAAAAACTAGACTTAAAGATCTTTCCGATGATAGTAATTACTTAACATAAATATTTATATATTTTAATACTCCTACATAATTGCCGGTATTTTGAAAACGTTGACTTCTTAGGAAACGAGAAAGTTTTTTATTTTGGGACAGGGTATCCTCCAATAACATACTGTAGCCACACTGCACCTGGACAGCGTGAACAGCATGCATGCATCACTACATGCGACAGATAGAAAGAAAAACTATGACACGGCCTCAAATAATATGCGTACGGTCACCATCCATGAGGAGATGCGATAGTTTTCTTTTTCTTGGGTGAATATTTTTTTAACAACAAACTCTTTTTGATTATATTATCCCAATATTACGGACTACAGAAGGGTCAAAAGAAGACCCTGTTACAATCAAGTCCTGCAATTGCAGAGAAAGGCGACACTGTCCATAGCGATAGCTCCGATGAAGAAACCGCCGGCGGGGGTCGCAGGGGCGTCGACGACGCATGCACCCAGGCGGAAAGACCGTGCAAAGCATCTCTTGAAGATGGGTTGATCGAGCCGACTATGAAAGTATACATCGATGACCAATTGATCTGGCTAAACTTGTCGTCGGCGATTGAAGATGTGGCTCGGACCAGGATCCCAAGTGAAAGCGGCACTATCGAAGGAGCACCAGAAGAAGTGTTGACACCAATTTTGGCATTTCCAAATATGCAAAAGAATTTCATATTAAATAAAAGAATGGTGCAAAGGAGATAAAGGATAGCAGTCCTAAAAGAAAAAGAAAAGAGACGGACGCTCATATATAAAGCATGCTCATTGACATAAAAGACATATATTTTTATATTGGCGAAGTAAAACAATAAAGTGGCAAAGCACAATTGCATGTTAGCCTTGCATGTATGTATATGCATCGACACATACAGCTTATTGCCAAACTCATAAGCAAATGGCAAGAAGCAAAAAAAGCAAGCTAGCTACAGGGAAAGAAAATGATGGAGCAAGAAGAAAGAGGGGACACATATATATGCATATACGCATGAACATGTCCATGTCGACTTCACAAATAAGCCAATCACAACAATTGAATGTGATTAGAATTAAAAATCCGGCTCCAAATGTATATATATACGATTACTATACACGAGGAGTCACGTATATGCATGCACGCATATGCCGGCAACGCCACTATGTGTATGCATGGCATCAGTTGTATATGTCATATACGTGCACATACCCACATGCTGGCTGAGACGCAAACCGATCTTGCTAGCTAATTTCCATAATCAAATTAGTTATGATGATAATGATTAAAGGAAATATATACAAAGTGGCCCACAAGTCAGTCTCAACCATGTCAAAAGATTCACAAGAAAACAACTACTCTCACGCCTGCGCGCGCGGCAATTCTGGCCGCCAGATTCCTTAGCAGCCACGAAATCAAGCTCAGGAGCACCACGTAGTCAAAGTAACTACTCCCGCGCTCGACGATTCAAGTACGGGCGCCATCGTCGTATACGAACTTGAACTGGAGCGTTCTTGGCAACTACTCCCGCCAATGATCTTGATAACTACTCCCGCGTACACTGTGGCGATTGAAAAGAAATCAAACGAGGAGAGCGCCAAACCTTCTGGCAACTGCATGCTGCTCGTTCTATAAATAGCAGACTGCTACTAGCGCTCAATACGCTCCATACACCATAGTGCCGCCAGGCTGCTCCACATACACGCTGCCAGGTTGCCAACTGCCCACCGCAAACACCGCTCGCCATAGAAGCAAGCCAAGCCAAAGGAGACGCCGGAAGTCGATCGCTGCTTCAAGTCGCAGCGCTCCCGAAGGATCCCGTGAAGGTGAGAGGCCGCATGGCGCTTCTCTGATCCTGTCTCTCCTCCTTGCTCCTGCTGCTTCGTCGACGTCTTCATCAACAACTCCGGCGGGCGGCAGCAAGCTGCATCTTCCTCTTTCTGGTACACAGGGCCAGTGAGGGACGTGCAGCGTCCGTGGACGGTATGTCCCGGTAAAGGTAAAAGAGCCTATGATGGCTGCGCTATGCGCATGGGCTACGAGCCTCGGTAAAGGTGTAAAAGGCCAGATGTGCCTCGGTAAAAGATCGGTTATGATCATGGTTGCGCTGTGCGCATGGGCTACATGCCCCGGTAAAGGTGTAAAAGGCCAACAAATGAGTGCCTTGGTAAAATTGGTGGACGCGCTTTGGCTCCACCCGGTTTATGGTTTATGGTGAAATCGTGTGGTCTGGATCTTGGCCTATAGCAAACGCCGGCCTGTTGATCATCTTGTATATCAAAGAGAATAAATAACTTGTATGCCAGATCAAAGGAACTGCCTTGCATGCTTGCATCTGAAATTTTGTTAAAAGAAATAGCAGCCATACACTACATAAAAAGATAACCGTATATGTGCATATATAGATGTAATAATACGCTAGAGTGCCGGCCGTGAGGTTGCTTCGGCAGACAAAATAATCATCATGTTTGCATGTGTTTTGGCCATGGCAAATGCTGGCCTTTTCCTCATATCACGCATCAAAGAAAATATAGAATTTGCATGTCACGGTTTATATTCAGAGAAATCAGTATATGTCTCGGCCACGGCACCGCCGGCCTGGTTTTTCCTACCATACCATGCGTGCATCAATGAAAATATGTAACTTACATGTTACGATGATAAAGAAGGTTCATGCACTGGTTCATATTTAGTCAAAGAAATAACCACCTGTGCATCGGAAGTCATGTCAAAACAGCATAGGAAATTTTAAGCTCACGCATACGTAACATGTCATGTTTCTGGGATGAGTGTATATGCTCGGTGTTAATTAAACATATGCCTAAGTGGTAAGCCATCGATCAAATCGATAAACAAAGCAATGATGTTGCATACTGCGTCATGTTGACGTGAACCATACATAAGCTAGCAATAGCATCCTCCTTGCCGATATGCCAAATGAAATAAACAACTTCCTGTGTCCTGCCCATCAGCATGCCATTCGTGCAATTGTGTAGGCTATAGGCACCAACCAACGTTATCAAACCTTTCCTGCATAAACCAAGTGCATCTGGTTAGCCTCAAATCAGTCTATGCCATGCACGTCACTAGTGAGGGCTAGTATAAATTTGATGATAGTTATCTGCGTGCATCCAAGCTCTTCTTGCCTAGAACTGCATGGTAAATAAACAAGATCGGTTTAGAATATCAAGACTGGATTAGGGTATAAATATCAAGTCAAATCTCGACAAATCAAATTAAATAAGATAATAAACTTCTGATCAAATACTATGCTGTGAGCATGGACAAGTGAATTGCATGTGCCGTGGCCATTCCTGGCACTGCGTACATCTTTCTAACAAGCCTCGGCAAGGTAAACATTTTGCCTCAGTCCAAAACAAATACGGCCCTATATGCCAAATGCTTTCATATGTACCAGATCATGTCCCTGCCTTGTCCAAATTAGGCTATGCCATTTTTAAACCACGTGCATGCATGATATAATGCACCAATTGAATGTTTACTAAGCAAATAAATTAATCTCTCCATCGACATCTATATATGTCAAAATATGAATAAACAAAAAGCCATATGTCATCTTGTTAGGATCTAAATCCATGTCAAGGTCCAAAATAAATGACAAATAATCATATAAGGTGTGCATGAATTAAATATGTGCATATCATGGTTCCTAAGAGGCTAGTCAAGCTAGCGACCCATTATATGAGGAGTACATGTTGACTCCTATCAAATGAAATGTCATTATTAAAGGAAATGACCATCATTATGTGCAAGACATGTGCATGCATCTATCTGCGACTACAAGACCGAAGACCTTGTTTTCTTTTTGTAGTTTGTAATAGGAAGTCATATGATGTAATCTATTTTCATGTACTCATCTTTGGAACTCTTAATCGGGGGTGTTCTCTACGGAGATGTAATTAACATAATTTTTATGCAAATATAAGAATTATGGAAGTATGGACTTCGCAATACCGTTCTTTTTATGTTTGTCCCGTTTAAATTTCAATTAAATCTAAATTTGTCTCTATAACGCGGAGGCGGGTATTAGCCGCCCGTTTTCCCGTCATCGATTCTCGCACGCCCGATGGGACATACTTCTCCCCTCATCTTTGAGTTCCAACATGGTTGCATCATATGGCAAAATATCAAATGAAACTACATGCACATAAATGTTTGCTTTCAAGGAAACTCATAAATGGTTTTCTTATGTGAAGGTATGGCTGGACGTGTTCAAGACTTTCGTCACCCTCCGCTTTGGTTCCATGTGGGTCGATGTTCCCATTGGTCCCATTGAGATCTCCAAGAATGTTGGATCGCTCGAAACCACGGCCGCGTCGCCGATTTGTAGTCACTTCCGAGCAAGAGGTCAACTCCAAAGCTGAAAAAAGAGTTTACCCCGCCCTGTGCCCAAATCGCTAAGAGGCGGGCAAGGAGGGTCTTTGTCAAAGCAAGGATGGTGGCCTCCAATGAGCGTAGGCCGCCAAGTGGCGCAAGGCCACGCTGTTCACCCAATTGACTTTGGTCCATTCAATCCCAAGGGCGCCAAGCCCCGTGGCTCCAAGATGGCGCCAAAGCCGTTTCACCCTACCACGTTTGGGGAGTGGCCCATCTCGTGTCGAAAGATGTCACCAACCAATTCAACGTCCCCGTGATATCTTCTTCTTCATCCATCAAGAAGGAAAAAGAGGCAATGCCAATTCCGCCGCCATTTGAGAAGTGGGGTGAGCCCTCCAAACCCGCCCCAAGTATATTGGGGGCACCTCCGATAAAATTGCATCGGCGACACCTTTCCCATCTCTAAATGGAGGGATAGTGTCGCAGGGTCAACCTCGGCACTGCAACCTTGCAACAAAGGAAAGGCTGCCATGACGAAACTAATTCATTGTCCAAGCTTTGTCGAGTCTACGGATCAAGAGAAGAAGATCGAGAATCGGTGGGAATGAAGTTCGGGTCACGAGTCACATCCTCAACCTCAACGGTGAAGCGGTTCCTGCAAGATATCCGCGGAGAGAATCCTAAACCTCTCATTGTCGGTTTGGATACCGAGTGGTATGAGTGTGATCATAAGAAAATAGCTCTCATACAAATATGTGTTGGTGAGAAGTGCCTCTGTTTAAGGTCGGCCCTCGCCCGGTAGCATCCCCGATGATCTCAAGAGTTTCCTTGTAGGCGAGAACCATGTCTTCGTTGGCGTTGCAATCGCCAATGACCTTGATCGGTTGCGGGAAGGTCATCAGATCGAGTTGTCCAATAAGGTAGAGCTACAGGCCATGGTGCCGTTTGTGATATCCGACAAGAGGTGGAACAATGTGCCAAGCCTCGCAACCCTTGCGCAGGTATTGCTAGGAATGGTTGTGGATGGAAAGGGTACCGAAGTGCGTTATAAGCCTTTGGGGACGATGAGCACTTCACGAGGCGGTCGGATCAAGTATGCGTGCGCGATGTCGTTGTGCCATACATGATTGGAAATATGTTGCGTAGAGCAGTATGGATGTGACCTTCATGTCATACGATCTCGATCCCAGTACCAAAGTCATGGATGTCGGGGGAAGAAAATAGAGATCAACATGCGCAGTTGTTCTTCATTGAGGACCCACGAACAAAGAGGGTTGACACTTGTCCTGCTTGCCCAAATAGTGTGAAGCGTAAGAATCGTATGTGGAATGAGGTTATTTCTCATGCCGTGGGTCAAGCTACTTCCCAAAAAGAAGGTAGTGAGGACAAGAAAAGACGCCATAACAAATTTCTACGCAACCATGGCTTCCATGTCGGTATGGGTGATGATGGCTAATTGGATCCCGATGAGAGGACGGAAGTGGTGAAAGGAATGAGCCACTCAAGTCTTCTCGACGAGAGAAAAGTGGCGGAAATTGAAAATAATTCTTCGTCTCTCGAAAGCTATTCATCTACAAAGAGCCGACTTCGGGTCGATGCTCGAGAGTTCATCCCTATCGACTCTACCCCTATGGAGTTTGCTCGTGCGATCTATAATTCTAGCCGGGGTCAACCTAAAAATGAGCTTCGATGGCGAGGGGTGTATCTCTCCCTTAATGATATAAGGAGAGGATATGTGGATCCAGTATGCAACAATTTCTAATCTGTATCATCGTAAGTAGCACCATCACGGCCGTCGGTAGAGGATTCGGACGTCTCCAAAACGTCGTCACCGAAAAGCAGCACAACATCCACCAAGCGTGGGAAAATTTTAACAACTCAATCGACTCCTTGACTAATGCGCAACGTGCTCACGTGGCCAATGCGATTTTGGATCAGCAAACTAGGGAGTACCATAGGTTGCAAAATCCGCAAAGCGAGCCTTTCAAGCTTCTATGGAAAGAGCCATATGTCAAGACGAGAACCTTATTGCCGGAGCATCCGCATCCTCGATAATATTGAGGGAGAAATTATGCGGCGTCTTTGAAGCTTTGGCAAAATTGCCTGAACACCAGGAATTTATAAAGAAGGATTCAAGGCGTGGTAAATACGCAAAACAAGCTGCCAATGTGCGTGCAGCACGTGCTAGTTTAAAGCAAAGGGAGTTGGCAATTCATACGGACTCCATGTCTAGTAAAGTACAAAGGGGTGCTTCATCAAGCCATGTTAGTGGTGCCCAAAAGGAAATGAAACTGACCATCCCAAGCATGAGAAATACATCAAAGGTAGCTTATCAGCCTCCTCATAAAAGGGCTTTGAGCAACCGTTTTGAGGTACTCTCTTCAATGCCGGTGAGTGTTGATGAAGCGGCCGCGACACAGTGATGCCTCTTCGGCTTCAACACACTTCAAAAGGAAGAAGCCTGAAAAAAAAAAAGCAAAATCCAGTAGGACATCGTCCAAGTAACGAAGCTTAACAAATTGCGGTAATACAAAAAAATCATATGATTTATGTTGGGTCTTATAATCCCCTATTTAACAATAATTCTAATTTTGAAAATGAATTATTGGATACTATGAGCTCATCCGATCCAATCCCACCAAATGGTGAAGATCCACAAGCTTCAAGTGATGGTGATTCACAATCTTCATCTAGCAAGTCTGAACATGATGTGGAACAAGTTCTAGCCACAAATCAAGGTCAATCTGCTGAAGAGCAGATAAACCAAATGATGGCGGCATTGCAACAAAAGAGGAAGAATTGGCCACTCTACGTGAGCGGATGGCCAACGGTGAAAATAGGGTAAATGATGCAAATGCTTCGACCGGTCATGGTAGTGGTCATCCACATCCTCCACAGGGGATCACCCACGGAGAGCATACAAAGGATGATTTACGAGGGTGTGAAGGCACAATATATGCAAACACATTACTCCATGCGTCCGGGATATGTGAAGCCATATCCCCCAGAAGTGGACACGGTTCCTTTCCCAAACAACTATCGGCAGCCACAATTCGGCAAATTCAAGCGAACGGGGTCACCACATGAACATGTGGCTCATTTCCTTTGCCGCTTGCCAAGATACGACACATAATGGAGCTCTTCTTCTCCGCCAATTCGATGCGAGACATTGTCAGGTCCAAAGATTCACTTGGTACGGCAAGTTAGCACCTAGCTCCATCCGTGCCTTGGGAACAAATGCAAGATGCTTTCTGGAGCGCTTTTATAGCACTCAAAGGGACGGTGGGGATAAGCGAGTTGACCCAAACCAAGCAAAGGTCAAATGAGAAGGCCGGCGACTTCATAAATAGATGGAGGAATTTGAGTCTCCATTGTCCACGACCAATCCGAGCGAGGCGGTTAGAATGTGTATGAATAACTTGAGCCCGGATATGGCTATCTACTTGCAAGGTGTAAGACCAATAACTTTTGAAGAATTGTCCTCCAAGGCTACGGACATAGAGAATTATATGCATCATGTGTCTCGTCCATCAAGGACATTCACTAAACCATTGGACAAAGGCAATCAACGAGATAAGCAAGGGCCTTTCAAGTCAAAGTCAATGCGGGCTATGGAGGCTACGGCGGCCCCCGAAATTTCAAGCCGGGGGCAATGCCGCAAGGTTACCAAATAAAGGGGTGCATCGGCTTCCGGGAGGCCAACTCTTAGTGAGCGTCGAATCGAAATACTCCTTCCGGTTGAAGAAGTAGAAGATCTCTTCATGGGTCTACAAGAGCTAGAACTCATTGAGCTCCCTAAACCAAAAAGGCTTTGAAGAAGCTTCAAGATTTGATGAGCCAATTTACGCCACTATCATTGCATCTTAGGCCACACGCTCAAAGATTGCTTTGTGGTCAAGAACATAATTCAAAACTTATAGATGATGGCACCATAGATGATGACCTGCTCAAAAGCATGAGGAGTGGGAAGAAAGTAGCAACATCAAATGTCGCTTGACATCCAAAGTGATCCGGTGAGTTGTGCAACTCTAAAAATGTGGCCAACTTATAATTATTATTCTATGATATCAAAACACGAGTATGTTAATATGTCTTTCTCGGGGTATCCACAACGACAAGCTAAGCGCCAAAGATGAAGGCAAGGCTTTCCTTCGGTGGATCCACTCCCCAAAATGCGGACCATCAAGTTCCCAAAGATCGGAGGCGTCAACGGCAACTCTCAAGGCGACTTGCTCTCCAACGAATGATGGAGGGCGGTGAAGGCCCGCGCCCTACCAAAATGTCGAGAGGCGAGGGCGATTCCCCAAAAGATATGATGCTTTCCCAATCGGAGTTTTTGAGGATGATGAAGAGTATCTTCACTTCCACGATGAGGAGACACTGAAGTTGATGAGGTTAAGCTTAGATCAGGTCGTCAACTAGCTAGACCATCTCCTCAACAACAACCTCCCCAAATGTAACTCCGAATGATGAGGCCGACCATACTCCTAATGTGTCGATCAAATATGATGTAATCTCGCACTTGAAGAAAATACGGCTATGCTTTACGTGTATGATGCTTTGTGTCTCTCTTCCGACTTGCGAAAGGCATTCATTCTTGCACTTTCCTTCCACGAAGATTATAGGGTTGAGGCTTTACAAGCGTAAGTAAAGCTACCCCAAGCTCAGTATTACATTGATGATGAGGACTTGTTATTAGGAAATAAAAAACATAACAAAGGCCCCTCGATGTTTGGAGAAATTGATGACCTTCCTATTAATCGCATAATGATTGATGGTGGTTCAGCCATAAACTTAATACCCTTACGCACTCTTAAAAAGATAGGGTCTTCAACGGGGAGATTTATGTCGCTCAAATGTCGTTATTCATGGCTTCAACCAATCGGGACAAGAAGCGTTGGGTACTATATTTCTCATTACGAAATTAAAGAATTTCATGACATATGTAAAGTTTCATGTCATTGATGCGGCCACATCATATAACGCTCTTATCGGTCGTCCATGGCTACACGAGAATGGAGTAATTCCATCTACCCTCCATCAATGCATCAAATATAAGGATGCTTCGGGGGGATATAGTAAGGATCTTCGCGGATAAAAAGCCGTTCACTATAGCAGAATCCTTCTATGCCGATGCAAAGTTCTATTTTGAGCATGTCGAAAAAGTCTCGAAGCCAAAATCAGCATTATTGCTACAACACAACATTCCAAAGATAGAAGATGGTGAGTCTTCGTCCAGTCAAAAAGAAATATCAGTATATACCAAGCAACCAAAGGAAGAAGGGCGATCCAATATTTCGTGTCATAAATAAGAAGCCCTCTCAAAATAGAGGTACTTCATTTCCTACTCCTTTACCTCCTTTGTTGCAATATAAAATCAAAACAAGGCTCAAGCTGAAAAGAGCAATAAAAATAAAATGATTGCGCAAGTTACTTTGTTAAATAGAGATGATAAAACATTACCCATCTCTTTATATGATAACAAAGTTCTTTACATAATGCAACAGATGGGATATGGCGTATCTTTGGTCCCTCTCTATGTGATGGCGGGGCAGCTCGCACCTTTCGAAAAGCCGATGTCCCAAGCCCAATTTAATGCTCTACACCAAGATGAAGTGTTGAAAGAAGAAAAAAATATGGTTTAGGCTACGAAGTTAATATGACTTCCATCGAACCGCTTGATGCGACCGGCGTCTCCACAAATGGAAGATGGGAATCAACCGACTATTGATGAGTTGGAAGAAATAAATATTGGAGCGGATGATGATCCTCGTCCCAGTTTTTATTAGCAAACGTCTCTCTGAAGAAAGTAAAGAAGAATACCGTAAATTTCTTTTCGCAAATAGAGGTATATTTGCTTGGTCTTATGAAGAAATGCCGGGTTTGGATCCGGCGGTGGCTGTACATAAATTGGCGGTCCAAAAGGATGTTCCTCGGTGAAGCAAGGAAAAAAGAGTATATCGTCGAGCTTCTTCCACAAATAGAATTTGAAGTCGATAAAGCTTATTCTTCTTTGGGTTTATTCGAGAAGTAAAATACCCCAAGTGGGTGTCTAGTATTGTACCCGTGAAAAAGAAAAATGGGAAGATACGTGTATGTGTTGATTTGAGAGATTTAAATAAAGCATGTCCAAAAGATGATTTTCCAATTCCGCTCTACGAAATCCTTATTGACGCCACAATGGGGTATGAAATATTCTCATTCATGGATGGTTTTTCTGGTTATAATCAAATAAAAATGTCACGAGAAGATGAGGAGTTAATGACATTTTCGCACTCCCAAAGGCATATATTGTTATAAAGTAATGCCCTTCGGATTAAAAAATGCGGGTGCCACATATCAACGCAGCGCAATGGCGGTTGTCCTTGATGGACTCTTTGTCACGAAATTGTTGAGTGCTATATAGATGACATTGTTGTAAAATCTAGACGTGAGATAGATCACTTAAAACACTTGGAAATGGTGTTTGGCGTCTTAGAAAGCATAAGTTAAAAATGAACCCTATGAAGTGTGCCTTGGGGTATCTTGAGGAAAATTCCTTGGTTTTGTAGTCACCGGGCATGGTATTGAAATTGACCCTACCAAAATCAAGACAATTGTCGATATGCCTCAACCAACAAACTTACATGAACTAAAAAGCCTCCAAGGTCATTTGGCTTACATTAGGAGGTTCATTTCAAATTTGTCAGGGAGATGCAAACCTTTTCTCGGCTTATGAAAAAAGGAGTCCCATTTCAATGGGATCAAGCGTGTCAAAATGCATTCGACGATATAAAAGGATATTTGACAAATCCTCTGTCCTATGTGCGCCAATTAAAGGGCGACCACTAATCCTCTATCGGCAGCCATGCCAACTTCCCTAGGTGCTCTTTTGGCACAGAAAAAAAATGATGAAGGGAAAAAAGTCTCCTTATATTATTTAAGCCGGACCTTTGGGGGCGAGTGCAATTACCCGGATATAGAAAAAATATGCCTAGCACTTGTATTTGCAGCCCAAAAGCTTCGCCATTACATGCTAGAACATTTGTGCATCTTGTCTCGAGAGTGACCCACTTCGTCACATTTTGAGCAAAATGACATTATCGGGTAGATTGGCCAAATGGGCGATGATCCTTTCACAATTTGATATTGTGTTTGTGCCTCAAAAAGCAATTAAAGGACAAGGATTGGCTAATTTTCTAGCCGCACATCCTATACCCGATGACTTCCCCATTGATGATGAATTACCAGATGAGGCGGTTTTCACCACTACGGTTGTTAATCCTATGTGGCAAATGTATTTTGATGGCGCCTGTCGAAAACCTGAGACAGATACAGGGGTTGTGTCGGCAGGTGCAGGAGTTGTGTTTGTCACACGATGAAGCAATACTCCCATATTCTTTCACACTAACTTCAGCAGTTTCAAATAACGCTGCTGAATATGAGGCTCTAATCATCGGGCTCGAAATCGCTCACGGTATGGGCCTAAATACACTATTGGTATATGGAGATTCCCAATTAATAATTAATCAATTATTAGGGACGTATATGGTGAAGAAGGAAGGACTTCTACCATATTTTCATAAGGCAAAAGAACTAATGGCTTTATTTCTTGATCCGAAAATTCAGCATGTGAGAAGAAGTCGAAACGAGAAAGCGGATGCGTTAGCAAGCTTGGCTGCTAGCATGTCGCTAAATCCCCATCAAAATATGGATGTTCATGTAGAAGAACGAAGAGTTCTCCCTATACTTGCTGAAGAAGAGCACGTACCATCTACTTCATCCATGACTATTGAAACATGCGAAATCGAGATGGGTGATTGGAGAACACCTTTTTCTAGATTACCTACTTCATGGATATCTACCCTTAGATTCTAGCGAAAGATCTAGGATTCGAAAGAGATCATTAAATTATACATGCATAAATGATGTTCTTTATCGGGCGCTCTGCGATGGTATCTTACTTATTTGCCTTCCGGTAACGAAATAATTGAAGCGTTAACGAGAGGTTCACACGGGGTGCGCGGCGCACACCAATCTGGACCCAAGTTGCATTATCAACTCAGGCATTTAGGTTATTATTGGCCAACCATGTTTGACGATGCTATGAAAGTTGCAAAAAGATGTCATGAATGTCAGGTACATGGTAATTTCATACATCAACCCCATGAGCCATTACACCCAACTAATATGTCTTGGCCCTTTGAAATGTGGGGAATGGATGTTGTTGGACCGATAAATCCTCCATCTTCCAAAGGACATAGGTTCATTCTTGCTGCGACCGACTACTTCTCTAAATGGGCGGAAGCCGAAGCATTAAAGGAGGTCAAAATGGAAAAGCGTAGAAAGGTTTATAAGAACAAACCTCATATCAGATTTGGCGTCCGGCTCGAATCATATCCGATAGCGGGCGTCATTCAAAAATAGAGTAATAGAGAAGATGTGTGCTAAATTCAAGATTAAACACCATTTCTCCACGGGTTATAACCCAGCAGCTAATGGTCAAGCGAAGCATTTAATAAAGTGCTATGCAAGCTACTTAAAAAGGTAGTCTCACAGAATAAGAGACATTGGCATGAAAAGTTACTCGAATCTTTGTGGGCTTACAGAACCACAACTCGGACGCCAACTAAGATGACCCCCTATTCGCTCGTGTATGGATGGGGAGGCGGTCCTGCCATTGGAAGTCCAAATTGCTTCTTTAAGAGTCGCTATTCAAGAAGGACTCAATGAAGATGAGTCAGCAAGATTATGCCTAACGAACTGGATAACCTCGAAGGAAAACGGCCGTGCGTTACAAAACTTGGAGGCATACCAAGCTAGAATGTCTCGAGCTTTTGACAAGCGCGTAAAGAGAAGGTCATTCAAAGAAGGGGATTTAGTTCTTGCAGTTATTCGACCCATGAATATCACCCATAAGATGCAAAGCAAGTTTGAGCCTAAATGGGAAGGGCCGTATATTGTGAAAGATGTTTACTCTAATGGCGCTTATAGAATCATGTCTCCGGGCGGCAAATATTGTCGCCGCCTGTAAATGGAAAATTTCTAAAGCGTTACTACACATAAAAGAAAAGAATCAACATGCTCCATCGCTATACGAGCTTAAACTGTTAGCGGCCAAAAAATGATAGTAATAATCAGGCTCCATCGCTACATGAGCCTCAACTGTTAGCGGCAAATAATAAATAATAATAATCAGCATATACTTCATAGCTTGGTGAGTTAAACTGTAACTGAACCTAAACAAAAATCATATGCTCCATTGCTTCATGAGCTTAAACTGTAGGGTCTCAAGAATATGGAAAGATCACAATGCTCCATTGCTTCATGAGCGTAAACTGAAGCTAAAGTTGAGGGGAAAATATGAAAGGGCTCCTTTGACCCGTGAGAATTGCAGGGTTAAAAAAAAGAAGGGTTCCACCGCTACATGAGTTTAAACTGAAGTTAAAGAAAAATCATGCTCCATAGCTTCAAGAGCCTAAACTGAGTTAAATAAAAATACGCGCTCCATAGCCTCACGAGCCAAAACTGAGGTTAAAAAAAAAAAAAAAGAAAAAAAGAAAGATCAGTATGCTCCGTGGCTTCAAGAGCCTAAACTGAAGTTAAATAAAAAAAAAAATCGTGCTCCATAGCTTCAAGAGCCTAAACTGAAGTTAAATATAAAAACAGTACATTCAGGTGCTTCATCGCTCCCTGAACTTAAGCTTAAAAAAAAAAATATGCTTCATCGACTCATGAGCTTAAACTGCAGTGTCAAAAATGCTCTATCTCTTCGTGAGCCTAGTGACAAATGAGTTCGTGTGAGTCTAAACTGTAAGAAGAAAAAATATATATGCTCCACAACTTTATGAGCATAAACTGAACATATATAAAGAATGTAAAAATGTGCGCCTTTATGAGCGTCAAATGAAAGGTCATCAAGCTCTGTCGCTTCATGAACTAAAAAAAAAAAAAAAAAAAATATATCCATTGTTGCATGAGCTTAAATTGTTTGCATGAAAACAAACAAATATGACACTTCGCAGACCAAAATTGGGTGTGATAAAAATGCATCTCCCAAGGCTCTTAAAAGTTGAAATGTAAGCCAAGAGAAGAGTATGTAAAATATTATACCCTCCAAGAGCCCGATGAAAAAAAGGGCAAGCTGTATAACGCTTGCATAGTCTCCAATGAAGGATAAATACCATATATGTTTAAATTCGCATATGAATCAAGTGCCCCAAATATGTTTCCCAAAATAAAATGGAGAGATCACAAATAAAAACAAAGATCTCAAGTTTCGAGCTCCAGATCCGTAAACATATATTTTACGCATCCGGACCCCGAGGGGGCATCTGTTGACACCAATTTTGGCATTTCCAAATATGCAAAAGAATTTCATATTAAATAAAAGAATGGTGCAAAGGAGATAAAGGATAGCAGTCCTAAAAGAAAAAAAAAAGAGACGGACGCTCATATATAAAGCATGCTCATTGACATAAAAGACATATATTTTTATATTGGCGAAGTAAAACAATAAAGTGGCAAAGCACAATTGCATGTTAGCCTTGCATGTATGTATATGCATCGACACATACAGCTTATTGCCAAACTCATAAGCAAATGGCAAGAAGCAAAAGCAAGCTAGCTACAGGGAAAGAAAATGATGGAGCAAGAAGAAAGAGGGGACACATATATATGCATATACGCATGAACATGTCCATGTCGACTTCACAAATAAGCCAATCACAACAATTGAATGTGATTAGAATTAAAAATCCGGCTCCAAATGTATATATATACGATTACTATACACGAGGAGTCACGTATATGCATGCACGCATATGCCGGCAACGCCACTATGTGTATGCATGGCATCAGCTGTATATGTCATATACGTGCACATACCCACATGCTGGCTGAGACGCAAACCGATCTTGCTAGCTAATTTCTATAATCAAATTAGTTATGATGATAATGATTAAAGGAAATATATACAAAGTGGCCCACAAGTCAGTCTCAACCATGTCAAAAGATTCACAAGAAAACAACTACTCTCACGCCTGCGCGCGCGGCAATTCTGGCCGCCAGATTCCTTAGCAGCCACGAAATCAAGCTCAGGAGCACCACGTAGTCAAAGTAACTACTCCCGCGCTCGACGATTCAAGTACGGGCGCCATCGTCGTATACGAACTTGAACTGGAGCGTTCTTGGCAACTACTCCCGCCAATGATCTTGATAACTACTCCCGCGTACACTGTGGCGATTGAAAAGAAATCAAACGAGGAGAGCGCCAAACCTTCTGGCAACTGCATGCTGCTCGTTCTATAAATAGCAGACTGCTACTAGCGCTCAATACGCTCCATACACCATAGTGCCGCCAGGCTGCTCCACATACACGCTGCCAGGTTGCCAACTGCCCACCGCAAACACCGCTCGCCATAGAAGCAAGCCAAGCCAAAGGAGACGCCGGAAGTCGATCGCTGCTTCAAGTCGCAGCGCTCCCGAAGGATCCCGTGAAGGTGAGAGGCCGCATGGCGCTTCTCTGATCCTGTCTCTCCTCCTTGCTCCTGCTGCTTCGTCGACGTCTTCATCAACAACTCCGGCGGGCGGCAGCAAGCTGCATCTTCCTCTTTCTGGTACACAGGGCCAGTGAGGGACGTGCAGCGTCCGTGGACGGTATGTCCCGGTAAAGGTAAAAAGAGCCTATGATGGCTGCGCTATGCGCATGGGCTCTGAGCCTCGGTAAAGGTGTAAAAGGCCAGATGTGCCTCGGTAAAAGATCGGTTATGATCATGGTTGCGCTGTGCGCATGGGCTACATGCCCGGTAAAGGTGTAAAAGGCCAACAAATGAGTGCCTTGGTAAAATTGGTGGACGCGCTTTGGCTCCACCCGGTTTATGGTTTATGGTGAAATCGTGTGGTCTGGATCTTGGCCTATAGCAAACGCCGGCCTGTTGATCATCTTGTATATCAAAGAGAATAAATAACTTGTATGCCAGATCAAAGGAACTGCCTTGCATGCTTGCATCTGAAATTTTGTTAAAAGAAATAGCAGCCATACACTACATAAAAAGACAACCGTATATGTGCATATATAGATGTAATAATACGCTAGAGTGCCGGCCGTGAGGTTGCTTCGGCAGAACAAAATAATCATCATGTTTGCATGTGTTTTGGCCATGGCAAATGCTGGCCTTTTCCTCATATCACGCATCAAAGAAAATATAGAATTTGCATGTCACGGTTTATATTCAGAGAAATCAGTATATGTCTCGGCCACGGCACCGCCGGCCTGGTTTTTCCTACCATACCATGCGTGCATCAATGAAAATATGTAACTTACATGTTACGATGATAAAGAAGGTTCATGCACTGGTTCATATTTAGTCAAAGAAATAACCACCTGTGCATCGGAAGTCATGTCAAAACAGCATAGGAAATTTTAAGCTCACGCATACGTAACATGTCATGTTTCTGGGATGAGTGTATATGCTCG
Source organism: Hyparrhenia diplandra (assembly GCA_015847255.1). Lineage (NCBI taxonomy): Eukaryota > Viridiplantae > Streptophyta > Magnoliopsida > Poales > Poaceae > Hyparrhenia > Hyparrhenia diplandra. The sequence continues at coordinate 303,541 of JADLZK010009783.1, forward strand.
GTGTTAATTAAACATATGCCTAAGTGGTAAGCCATCGATCAAATCGATAAACAAAGCAATGATGTTGCATACTGCGTCATGTTGACGTGAACCATACATAAGCTAGCAATAGCATCCTCCTTGCCGATATGCCAAATGAAATAAACAACTTCCTGTGTCCTGCCCATCAGCATGCCATTCGTGCAATTGTGTAGGCTATAGGCACCAACCAACGTTATCAAACCTTTCCTGCATAAACCAAGTGCATCTGGTTAGCCTCAAATCAGTCTATGCCATGCACGTCACTAGTGAGGGCTAGTATAAATTTGATGATAGTTATCTGCGTGCATCCAAGCTCTTCTTGCCTAGAACTGCATGGTAAATAAACAAGATCGGTTTAGAATATCAAGACTGGATTAGGGTATAAATATCAAGTCAAATCTCGACAAATCAAATTAAATAAGATAATAAACTTCTGATCAAATACTATGCTGTGAGCATGGACAAGTGAATTGCATGTGCCGTGGCCATTCCTGGCACTGCGTACATCTTTCTAACAAGCCTCGGCAAGGTAAACATTTTGCCTCAGTCCAAAACAAATACGGCCCTATATGCCAAATGCTTTCATATGTACCAGATCATGTCCCTGCCTTGTCCAAATTAGGCTATGCCATTTTTAAACCACGTGCATGCATGATATAATGCACCAATTGAATGTTTACTAAGCAAATAAATTAATCTCTCCATCGACATCTATATATGTCAAAATATGAATAAACAAAAAGCCATATGTCATCTTGTTAGGATCTAAATCCATGTCAAGGTCCAAAATAAATGACAAATAATCATATAAGGTGTGCATGAATTAAATATGTGCATATCATGGTTCCTAAGAGGCTAGTCAAGCTAGCGACCCATTATATGAGGAGTACATGTTGACTCCTATCAAATGAAATGTCATTATTAAAGGAAATGACCATCATTATGTGCAAGACATGTGCATGCATCTATCTGCGACTACAAGGCGAAGACCTTGTTTTCTTTTGTAGTTTGTAATAGGAAGTCATATGATGTAATCTATTTTCATGTACTCATCTTTGGAACTCTTAATCGGGGGTGTTCTCTACGGAGATGTAATTAACATAATTTTTATGCAAATATAAGAATTATGGAAGTATGGACTTCGCAATACCGTTCTTTTATGTTTGTCCCGTTTAAATTTCAATTAAATCTAAATTTGTCTCTATAACGCGGAGGCGGGTATTAGCCGCCCGTTTTCCCGTCATCAGATTCTGGCACGCCCAGTGGGACATACTTCTCCCCTCATCTTTGAGTTCCAACATGGTTGCATCATATGGCAAAATATCAAATGAAACTACATGCACATAAATGTTTGCTTTCAAGGAAACTCATAAATGGTTTTCTTATGTGAAGGTATGGCTGGGCGTGTTCAAGACTTACGTCACCCTCCGCTTTGGTTCCATGTGGGTCGATGTTCCCATTGGTCCCATTGAGATCTCCAAGAATGTTGGATCGCTCGAAACCACGGCCGCGCGTCGCCGGGTTTGTAGTCACTCGAGCAAGAGGTCAACTCCAAAGCTGAAAAAAAGAGTTTACCCCGTCCTGTCCAAATCGCTAAGAGGCGGGCAAGGAGGGCTGCTTTGTCAAAGCAAGGATGGTGGCCTCCAATGAACGTCTTTGCCAAGTGGCGCAAGGCCACGCTGTTCACCCAATTGACTTTGGTCCATTCAATCCCAAGGGCGCCAAGCCCCGTGGCTCCAAGATGGCGCCAAAGCCGTTTCACCCTACCACGTTGGGGGAGTGGCCCATCTGTGTCAGAAAGATGTCACCAACCAATTCAACGTCCTCAGTGATATCTTCTTCTTCATCCATCAAGAAGGAAAAAGAGGCAATGCCAATTCTTTGTCATTTGTTGAGAAGCGAGGGGTCGAGCCCTCCAAACCTGCCCCAAGTATATTGGGGGCACCTCCAGTAAAAATTGCATCGACGACACCTTTCCCATCTCTAAATGGAGGGATAGTGTCGCAGGGTCAACCTCAGCACCTGCAACCTTGCAACAAAGGAAAGGCTGCCATGACAGAAACTAATTCATTGTCCAAGCCTGTCGAGTCTACGGATCAAGAGAAGAAGATCAGAATCGGTGGGAATGAAGTTCGGGTCACAGTCACATCCTCAACCTCAACGGTGAAGCGGTTCCTGCAAGATATCCGCGGAGAGAATCCTAAACCTCTCATTGTCGGTTTGGATACCGAGTGGTATGAGTGTGATCATAAGAAAATAGCTCTCATACAAATATGTGTTGGTGAGAAGTGCCTCCTGTTTAAGGTCGGCCTCGCCGGTAGCATCCCTGATGATCTCAAGAGTTTCCTTGTAGACGAGAACCATGTCTTCGTTGGCGTTGCAATCGCCAATGACCTTGATCGGTTGCGGGAAGGTCATCAGATCGAGTTGTCCAATAAGGTAGAGCTACAGGCCATGGTGCCGTTTGTGATATCCGACAAGAGGTGGAACAATGTGCCAAGCCTCGCAACCCTTGCGCAGGTATTGCTAGGAATGGTTGTGGATGGAAAGGGTACCGAAGTGCGTTATAAGCACTGGGACAGTGAGCACTTCACAGACGGTCAGATCAAGTATGCGTGCACTGATGTCGTTGTGCCATACATGATTGGAAATATGTTGCAGAACGAGTATGGATGTGACCTTCATGTCATACGGGTCTCTCGATCCCGATTACCAAAGTCATGGATGTCGGGGAAGAAAATAGAGATCAACATCTTGTGATTGTTCTTCATTGAGGACCCACGAACAAAGAGGGTTGACACTTGTCCCTGCTTGCCCAAATAGTGTGAAGCAGAAGAATCGTATGTGGAATGAGGTTATTTCTCATGCCGTGGGTCAAGCTACTTCCCAAAAAGAAGGTAGTGAGGACAAGAAAAGACGCCATAAACAGCTGCTACGCAACCATGGCTTCCATGTCAGTATGGGTGATGATGGCGAATTGGATCCTGATGAGAGGACGGAAGTGGTGAAAGGAATGAGCCACTCAAGTCTTGCTGACCAGAGAAAAGTGGCGGAAATTGAAAATAATTCTTCGTCTACTGAAAGCTATTCATCTACAAAGAGCCGACTTCGGGTCGATGCTCGAGAGTTCATCCCTATCGACTCTACCCCTATGGAGTTTGCTCCTGTGCCAGTCTATAATTCTAGCCAGGGTCAACCTAAAAATGAGCTTCGATGGCAGGGGGTGTATCTCTCCCTTAATGATATAAGGAGAGGATATGTGGATCCAGCTGCAACAATTTCTAATCCTGTATCATCAGAAGTAGCACCATCACGGCCGTCGGTAGAGGATTCGACGTCTCCAAAACGTCGTCACCGAAAGCAGCACAACATCCACCAAGCGTGGGAAAATTTTAACAACTCAATCGACTCCTTGACTAATGCGCAACGTGCTCACGTGGCCAATGCGATTTTGGATCAGCAAACTAGGGAGTACCATAGGTTGCAAAATGCTGCAAAGCGAGCCTTTCAAGCTTCTATGGAAAGAGCCATATGTCAAGACACGAGAACCTTATTGCACGGAGCATCCGCATCCTCGAGATAATATTGAGGGAGAAATTATGCGGCGTCTTTGAAGCTTTGGCAAAATTACGAACACCGGGAATTTATAAAGAAGGATTCAAGGCGTGGTAAATACGCAAAACAAGCTGCCAATGTGCGTGCAGCACGTGCTAGTTTAAAGCAAAGGGAGTTGGCAATTCATACAGACTCCATGTCTAGTAAAGTACAAAGGGGTGCTTCATCAAGCCATGTTAGTGGTGCCCAAAAGGAAATGGCCCGACCATCCCAAGCATGAGAAATACATCAAAGGTAGCTTATCGGCCTCCTCATAAAAGGGCTTTGAGCAACCGTTTTGAGGTACTCTCTTCAATGCCGGTGAGTGTTGATGAAGCGGCCTGCGACACGAGTGATGCCTCTTCGGCTTCAACACACTTCAAAAGGAAGAAGCCTCGCAAGCAAAAATCGTGAGGACATCGTCCGGTAACGAAGCTTAACAAATTACGGTAATACAAAAAATCATATGATTTATGTTGGGTCTTATAATCCCCTATTTAACAATAATTCTAATTTTGAAAATGAATTATTGGATACTGCAGGCTCATCCGATCCAATCCCACCAAATGGTGAAGATCCACAAGCTTCAAGTGATGGTGATTCACAATCTTCATCTAGCAAGTCTGAACATGATGTGGAACAAGTTCTAGCCACAAATCAAGGTCAATCTGCTGAAGAGCAGATAAACCAAATGATGGCGGCATTGCAACAAAAAGAGGAAGAATTGGCCACTCTACGTGAGCAGATGGCCAACGGTGAAAATAGGGTAAATGATGCAAATGCTTCGACCAGTCATGGTAGTGGTCATCCACATCCTCCACCTGGGATCACCCTGGAGAGCATACAAAGGATGATTTCTGAGGGTGTGAAGGCACAAAGGAATGTGCATGCATCTATCTGCGACTACAAGACTGAAGACCTTGTTTTCTTTTGTAGTTTGTAATAGGAAGTCATATGATGTAATCTATTTTCATGTACTCATGCTGGAACTCTTAATCAGGGGTGTTCTCTACGGAGATGTAATTAACATAATTTTTATGCAAATATAAGAATTATGGAAGTATGGACTCGCAATATCTGTTCTTTTATGTTTGTCCCGTTTAAATTTCAATTAAATCTAAATTTGTCTCTATAACGCGGAGGCGGGTATTAGCCGCCCGTTTTCCCGTCATCAAGAAGGGCCACCATGCTGCAGTATTGAGTACTAGCACCGTAGACTGTTGTGGAGAAAAAGTAAAAGAGGAAAGAAAACTAAAAAAGAAGAAGAAAGAAGATGAAGCATAAACGGGAGGTTTCTATTCTTGGGTGAGGTGGGAGGACACGCGCGGCTTTAGTTAAGTTAAGCATTTGCGTCCATTCGGTTAAGATTGTAAAGAGTCTTGGCATTAGATCGTTGGAGTCAATCTAGGAAGGTTGTTAGGAGCTAGTCGAGTAAACGGATCATGCGTGAACGGAGGCGTGCTCGGGCACGACATGATCCGGTGTCGCAAAGAGTCGGTCCGCGCCACGACGTGGACTGCAGCGCGTGGAGTCCGTCGCAGTGCAACGACGTGATTCACGGTGTACGGCGTGGCGTGGGGATATGCGGAGGCGTGTTCCGTGATCCCTTGTATCCCTATAAATATAGAGTAAAGGAGACCGAGGCAGCTGCGACGTTGGCAGCACAAAACGTTTGTCATCTTGTTTCCATCTACGTTCCAGTCACCGTGGTCACCATCGCGTGACGCGTCGCCGGCGAGCTTAGAGCTCGGACGTTCCAAGGCATCGCTTGGTTCCAACACGTGGTATCGGAGCCGTTGGTTGTCGAGGGGGAGGCGTTCGGTGACGGTGGGAAGTCGATTGGAGTTGACGGTGGGTGTACTCGCCGGAACGGTGAAGAAGACAGTTCGTGATCACCAACATCGTCGAAGATGGGTTCAGGCTCTGGAGAGAAGGAGACCATGGACCGTGCGTTCAATCAAGCGGCAGGTAATCTTGTGTGGCCCATGTTAACTCGCACAAATTATCAGGAGTGGGCATCCCACATCAAATGCAATTTGGAGGGGATGTATCTCTGGGAGGTTGTCGAGGAGGCCGATGCTACCAAGGTGGAGAGACGGCGAGATCGGTTGGCTCTTGGAGCCATGTTGCGAGGAGTGCCACAGGAGATGCACTCGTTGCTCCTGAACAAGAAGACCGTCAAGGAAGCCTGGGAAGCGATCAAGACTATGCGGCTTGGGGCGGATCGTGTCAAGGAGGTGAACGCTCGAAGTTCTTGGCCGAGTTCGAGTCGATCGGGTTCGGACCGGTGTGAGGCCATTGATGAGTTTGCTATTCGCATCACAAAACTCGAATCGAACTACGAGGACTCGAGGAAGAAAGTATTACCGACGAAAGGATGGTGAAGAAGTTCCTTCGGGTGGTGCCGAGCAAGTATAGTCAAGTGGCGGTGGCAATCGAGATGGTGAAGGACCTTAAGAAGTTCACGCTCGAGGAGTTGATCGGTCACCTTCGTTCGGTGAGGAATTGATTGGAGCCATCTGTTGAACAGGTGACAGAAAAAACCGGCAAACTTCTTCTAACATAAGAGGAGTGGGCTGCCAGGAATAAGCAACGCTCACCAGATGCACAAGGAGGCAAAAACGGTGCGCGGTATGAGAAGAAGGAGAAGCCGGGGACACGTGATGCTCGTGAAACCGGTGGTAAGAATGTCACAACATATGGGACACCAAAACGCAAAGGAAAATGTCACAAGTGTGGTATCTTTGGCCACTTCAGGAAAGATTGCAAGTCAAAGCCCAAGGGGGACGGGGAAGAGGCAGCTCATCATGCTGATGCAGACACGAGTGGAGCTCTGATGGTGGCACAGGTGTGCGATGTTCAGAGAATCCGGTTGCCAGCGATGGAGGAAGTGTTCTTGAATCAAGAGCGTGTGTTTCCATCACAGTATAGTGCAGGCTCGTGGGTGCTTGATACTGGTGCGACGAATCATATGACGGGGTGTCGTGATGCTTTGGCATCCTTGGATGAATCTGTCCGAGGTGCAGTGAGGTTTGGTGATGGGTCAACTGTGAAAATTCAGGGAATCGGTGCTGTGACGGTTGCCGGGAAGAATGGTGATCACCGTGTACTCAGTGAGGTTTATTTCATTCCATCATTGAAGTGCAACATTGTAAGTCTTGGCTAGCTTGAAGAAGGAGGGTCTTAGGGTTGAGATTGATCATGGCATTCTTGAGGTGTTTGAGTGGGTACAAGAAGGGACGGGGAGAAACGGGGAGTCCTTGTCGTATTTGAAAGGAAGAACAGGTTGTATATTATGAAAATCAATATCACCTCACCCGTTTTATGCGTTGAGCAAGATGGATGATGTGGCTTGGCTGTGGCATGCACGGTATGGGCATCTCAATTGTAGGTCACTTCGTGATCTTGGCAGGAGGGAGATGGTGGATGGTATTCCACAGATTTGTCGTGTTGAACAGGTGTGTGATTGTTGTACACTGGCAAAACAGCATCGCAAGCCTTTCCCTCAGGCATCAGCATATCGAGCTACTGGTGGACTTGATCTCGCTCATGGAGACTTGTGTGGACCCATCACGCCACAAACACCAAGTGGCAGGTCCTATTTCCTACTGATTGTGGATGACTACAGCCGTTACATGTGGCTGGAATTGTTGAGCACAAAGGATGAGGCGTTGAGTCGGTTCAAGAAGTTTAAGGCAGAAGCTGAGGTGGAGTCTGGACGTCGTCCGAAGATTTTCAGAACAGACCGAGGTGGTGAGTTTAACTCAAACTTGTTCTCCAGTTATTGTATTGAACAAGGAATCAAGAGGAACACGACTACACCTTACACACCACAGCAAAACGGGGTTGTGGGCGTCGTGAATCGATTTGTTGTCGAGATGGCTCGGTGTTTCTTTGAAGAGCATGGGAGTCCCGGCAAGATTCTAGGGAGAAGTGGTCCACATGGCTGTCTACTTGCTTAACCGGTCGCCAACAAAGAGCCTAAATGGCATTACTCCGTACGAGGCTTGGTTTGGGAGGAAACCGAGTGTGAAGCACTTTCGTACCTTTGGCCGCACTGCATTTGCCAAACGTCTGGGATGGGTGTTTCAAAAGCGTCGAGACGGTCGGTTTCGGGGGGGTGTTCTTTGGCTATGAACCCGGAACCAAGGGCTATAGGGTGTTTGATCCAAAGAACCAATCGGGTGATTGTGACCGGGGATGTGGTATTTGATGAAGCGAGATGATGGAATTGGGAGGAGGCGAAGCGGTAGCGAAGCGTCTTTCGTCGTCTATTCCGACGACGATCGGCATGAGGTGCCGTGTCTTGACGCCTACCTGTTCACCATCCCAACGCGTGGTCGAGCGGCGAATCGGGACGGCTAGCGGCGGGGATTCAGGGAGCGATGGTGGCTCGCCGTCTACTCCTGTCGCGTCAATTCCATCAGGCAGCGGTGGTCAGTGGACACCGATTCACACACCAACGGGGTCCGGTCATGGATCAACACAAGTTCAGCCTCATTTTGTAACTCCACCAAGCGGAGGCTCAGAGATTCGAAGGAGCACCGTTGCGCTCTGGATCGATTCGGACCTGCTTGATTCGACAAATGTGGTTCCAGGTTTCGAGTATAGCGGCTTGTGCTTGGCTGCGTCTAATGAGCCAGCCACGGTGGAGGAAGCAATGGCAAATCGTTGCTGGAAAGAGGCAATGGATGCCGAAATGAAGGCTATTGAAGATAACAACACATGGGTAGTCAGTGAGCTACCAGCAAATCAACGAGCCATTGGGCTCAAGTGGGTCTTTAAAGTAAAAAAGGATCCTGAAGGGAAAATTGTCAAGTATAAAGCGAGATTGGTCGCGAAGGGCTATGCACAGAGACATGGGGTGGACTTTGACGAGGTTTTCGCTCCTGTTGCCAGAATTGAAACAGTGAGGGTGTTGTTGGCGCTAGCAGCTCAATGTGGATGGGAAGTTCATCATATGGATGTCAAATCGGCATTCTTGAACGGTGACTTAACTGAAACAGTTTATGTGCAACACCCTCCGGGGTTTTCTCTGGATGATGGAAGGAAGGTGTTGAAGTTGATTAAGGCACTCTATGGTTTAAGGCAGGCACCAAGGGCCTGGAACTCGAAGCTTGACAAGGCCCTGATTGCTCTTGGTTTTCAGAAGAGCAAGCTAGAGCATGCTGTGTACAAAAGGAGCAACAATCAGTCTGTCTTGGTTGTCGGGGTTTATGTTGACGATCTGATTATCTCTGGTTCAAATCTGAAAGAGGTAAAGAAGTTTAAAGAGGAGATGAAAAAGAAGTTCAGCATGAGTGATCTTGGTTTGCTAAGTTACTATCTGGGCATTGAAGTAAAGCAAGGCAACCGTGGGATCACCTTGTGTCAGAGTGGTTACACGGCCAAGATCTTGGAGTCAATGGGCATGGCAGGATGCAATCCCTGTGCTACGCCTATGGAGGCTCGGTTGAAGCTCGGCAAGAAGAATGATGGAGAGGTTGTGAATGCTACTGCGTATAGAAGCATCATTGGGAGTTTGAGGTACCTTGTCAACACTAGACCAGACATAGCATTTGCGGTGGGTGTTGTGAGTAGGTACATGGAGGCTCCTGGTAAACGGCATTGGGCTGCAGTTAAACACATTCTACGGTATCTTAAGGGTACATCGGATTTTGGTTGCAAATACGGGAAGGGCACTGAGCTTAAGCCATTCTTACTGGGCTATAGCGATAGTGACTTCGCCGGCGATGAGGAGGACAGGAAGAGCACTACTGGGGTCGTCTACTTCCTCGGGAAGAGCTTGGTCACGTGGGCTTCACAGAAGCAGAAGGTCGTGGCATTGTCATCCTGTGAAGCCGAGTATGTTGCAGGGGCTGCAGCTGCATGTCAAGGTATATGGCTGAGTCGGCTAGTGGGCGATCCGATAGGAACGAAGGAGACGTCCGTGAAGCTTCTCATGGATAATATGTCAGCCATCATAGCGAGCAAGAACCCGGTGCATCACGACAGGAGTAAACACATTGATACTAAGTATCACTTCCTGCGTGAGTGCATCGAGGAAGGGAAGGTGGAGATTGATCACATTGGCACGGTGGACCGTTTGGCGGATCTTTTCACCAAGGCGCTTGGGCGTGTTCGTTTTACGGAGGCGAGGAGAAGGTGGGCGTCGTGAGCATGCAACGGTATAGGGGTGTTTGTTAGTTAAACTATTGCGTCCATTCGGTTAAGATTTTAAAGAGTCTTGGCATTAGATCGTTGGAGTCAATCTAGGAAGGTTGTTAGGAGCTAGTCGAGTAAACGGATCATGCGTGAAAGGAGGCGTGCTCGGGCACGACATGATCCGGTGTCGCAAAGAGTCGGTCCGCGCCACGACGTGGACTGCAACGCGTGGAGTCCGTCGCAGTGCAACGACGTGATTCACGGTGTACGGCGTGGCGTGGGGTGTTGGTATTTGATAAGCCTACAGAAATATTTATAATAATCCGCAAGCGAACGGATACTGGTGAGCATTTCACCCGGGAGAGGGTTTTAAATATCGAATCCACAGGCAGGATGGTATGAGAATAACTGAGGCATATAACTAATCCCTGAGCATCAATCAAGGATGGGAGAGGATTAAGAGGTAAGAAGATTCCTATAGTTGTCTAGGTCTCATTCTTGTAAGTTATGTTGATATTGATCTTAAAGGGACGTACTCAAGGGAAAGTAAGGGCGAAACTTACTATTCCCCCAGCAACATCGTCCTACGTGTCCTATCCAACGGGATGTGGAATCCAAAGGAATCAATAGTACTATCACTACCACGATCTACCACATCCGGAAGGTAGGGTGCATTCATAAGTAACTTCGATCTAGGCACCACGCCTACACCTAAGCATACCCCTCTAATCTATAGATTCCCATAGATTAAAGTACTCAAAGAGTTATGAACAATAAGAATAATACTAACACTTAAGATAATATGATACTTACTCAAACAAGAAGTTGATCCACCATAGAAGTCTCAGGATCAAGTGCCATAAAGCCTTTGATCCCGAGAGGTACAAGCGTAGAGGAGTCACCGACATGTCCGGTGCTTCCCCTTCTTCTCCTCCACTCACTCTTTTGCTCTCAAGAATAGATCTAGAACTCTAATTAAGTCTCTTTGATCTAATCTCTCAACTTGATATTCACTCTTGATTAGATCTAATTAGATCTAATCTACTTCTAATACATGTCTAATTCTACTTCACTAATCCCTTAGAGAGAGTTGATCCTTACAAGGGACCCCTCTACAACTAAGAGTTAATGAGATAGAATGAGATAGTTATGAATTAGGGTTTAACCCTAGGGGTAGGGGGTCTTCTTATATAGGCCTTGGCGATGAACGTGAACCCTTGGATCAAACCGACCTTGGCAATGGTGTAGATACAACCTCAAAGTCGGTAGTAAACCAACCTAGAAAGGTGACAGCGACAGGGTGGGACCCACTGGCGGCCGGCCTAAAAGGCTGGCGGCCGGGGTGCCATGGTGGGCCCATCTTTGTCGGGTCCTTCTGGTGTCTTACGGTGTCTTCTAGAATGTTTTAGTCCACTTTTTGGGTTGAGTTACTTCACGGTCAAGTCTTGTCATCATATGTCTTGTATATTAGGAACTTTCTCCATTCTTCTACGCATTTATCCATTTGAGTCCACGAAAATATATAAATCACCAAAGCTCGTGGAATTATGTTAGTTAAACCCCTAGACTTATGTTGATATTCAATTTAAGCCCTTATTTCATGTTAGTTGACTAGTAATTTTATGCTATAACAGGCGTCAACAAGCTCCCCCAAGCTTACCCTTTGCTAGTCCCTAGCAAAGCCAAACTTTAGCAATAGATCGGAGTTCTTTGCAACGCTTTCACACCTTAAAAAAATACACATGCTTTCAAACAAAATTTCTCTCCAGATAGGAATAAAATTTTGATAGCTTTTAACTTATATTACCTTTGACCATGGAGCTTATAGCTTTTTCTTTGATCTTGGGCAATTGAAAGATAGAACAATTGAGTCAAGCACCATATCTCAAACTCTTTGTTCAAGCTGTCCTTCTAGAGTTTTACAAGTTTTTCAAAATAAAACTCAAAGTTCCTAGTATGACTCTCTCAAGTCTCTTATTTGTGGTATTTTTGGACTAAGGCAAGTAGCACACTATGCCTTCTTCTCTCTCACCCTATATCTAAAGCTTATATGTGGAGTTCATAGGTGGGAGAAGACTAAACTTACTTACTAAGCATATATTATAAATTCAAGCAATGGATCCAAAGTTACAAGTCACACTGATCAAGTGGTGCATGTGTATGGTGGATAGGATATAAATGGTATGGGATGTAGTAAAGTATGTAGTGAATAGAATAGATGAGAGAAATCTTACTTTTGCTCCTTGAAAAATCTTCTCTCTTTTGGAAACTTTGTAGAGAACCTGGATTGTATCTTTTTCTTTCTTTTTTTTTTCTAGAGAGGTGGGTTCTACTCACCCTCGGACTTGTGTCCATTATTTCCTCTCTTTGAAGATGTGGGTTCTACTCACCCTCGGACACTTATCCATTTTTTTCTTCTTTATTATTTTTAGAGATGTGGGCTCTACTCGCCCTCGAACACTTGTTCATTTTCATCTCTTTTTTGTTTAGGGAGGTAGGCTCTACCTGAGTAGGACTTTTGTCCATTTTTCATCTCCCTTTCTCTTTTTCTCTTTTTCTTTTTCTTTTTTTTTCTCTCTTTTTTTTTCAATCTACAACCCGGATATCTTTTGTAATAACTTTTGAGAGATAAATAAATACAATGGAGCCTTTGTAAGATTTTGGCTAGCAATGAATGAGTGAATGGGTATAGGAAATATTTTTGGTTACTCTCTCCTAGGATAGGAGTAGAACATTTTTGTTGGCTAGAGTAAAAATGGATAATGGTGTATATATAGTGGATGCGTACTTCGAGGTGGAAATAGCATATAGGTGTATGGAGTCTAGTGGAGTGGAATGTTGGTGGAATGTTGGTGGAGTGTACATGATCGGCATGACAAGTTTCTAAGGGTCGACAAAGATTGAACAAACTCAATGCAAAGCAAGCGACCTATATATATCAAAAGTGTTTTTCTAATCTAGGGAGCATGTATATATGGCTGTGGTAGGAGGTTCAACACTTTTGTCACACAGGAACTTATCATGTGCACTTTTAAATTTCAAAATAAATCTCAGAAATCTAGTATTACTAGGAGGAAGATCAATAGCGGCTCAAACTCTCATATATCATTCCGTCAATTATCTAGACTTTAGAGCAAGCAATTTGCAACCCATAGGTTTCAGGTTCAAGGTGAATCTCAAGTCAAAGCGGTTTTTACATTTTTAAGGCTCAAGAGAAATTAAGCTTGAAAGCTAGGTATTAAAAGGAATTACGTGAGAGCAACTATTCATCATTTCCATGCATGAGATTTATCCTCGAGATTATTTTATGTAAGTGGAAATGAAAACTTCTTGTACACTCCTATTTATTTATTTATTTATACTCTAAGATCACACTTCTACTAAAGACTCCTTAAACAACTTTATGAACTAGACTCTTAGTAAACTAAGCAAACCAAAAATATTAACTAATAATAATAATAATATAAATAATATAATAGTAGAGATACTTATCGTGGTAACCGGGGTGCTCTCCCCAAAATTTGAATTGAAGTGTCGGGTTTATTGTGGAAGTTGAAGTAGACAGTGGCGAGGATATCGCCCTATCATGTTTCTCTCCTTTAAATCTGCTGAACTCAAATAGACAACAAAGCTAGTGGAACTTGATTAAGCGTTAGTGGTTTGCCACATAGACTTCATGTGTCTAAAGATTTTCAAGATTAATCATGATTATTCCATATAGCAAGATTTCTTTTCTAAATATTTTTGGAGTTTTATAATTTTATATGCATGCAAAGAACTATAATGCAAATGCAACTAGATGAATGCATAATTATTTTTGTGCCACCACAGTGAAAATCCTTATAGGTTGTTATACGCCACAAGATTGTTCACATGGGGCTTGAGAATTTTTTTAATGAAATGCCAATGCATAAATATAAATATGCTAAAGGGAAAATAATCATGCAAGGAAATAAATATGCTAATGCAAGATGCAAAAAAGATAAATATGATATACAATTGGAGATGCAATGCTAAGATTTAAATATGGATAACTACCAAGTTACCTTTTCGGGCGAAGGTTCAATGTTTTAAGTCCTTTGAACAAGACTTCTTACCTTACTCACTCCTCATGTGTATTATCTGATCTTGATGGCTACATCTCACGAGAAAATGATCTCGAGAATGGCATCACCTATGTTGCTTGCTTGTCTCATGGTTTGAAGTGAAGCTTTGACATTGGAAGCAAAGCAACATCTTGTTTTATTGTGCGTGCTTTGTGGGGTAGGACATTCCCTTGTAGAATTTTGGGGAGAGTGAGATACTCCTCCACGTTGTGCTCAAGTATGTCCTGCTTTACAAAGACAAGGTAAAGATCAAGTGCATGGGCTCTGTTGGTGGGAAAACACCAACGGAACCAAAACTTTATTCGTTCTTCTCTACTCTTAAGCACATTAAACAAAGCAGAGTTAATGTTTAACTATTTCATGATGAGGGTGACAAGGTCACAAGATATAGCATTATCGGTTTAATGATTATGATTATCTTGCAAAGTAGGATGAGCAACATATTAATTCACATGAATGGGGGATTATGAGATCGGGAGAGCGGTGTTTAGGAACAAAAAACTAAACATGAGAAGCTAAGCAAGATGGATAAGGTTATGTTCTGACTCCAACATGTTTGATTCTTTATTTATGAGCATGCCATAATTAGGGGAAAAGCTTAGTGAATGATAACTTACCTCAAGATGTTACCTTTTATTAGAGTGTGGAAAGACCGTAACAACTTGTGGTAGTTATTACCTTTGCTTGGAGCTTTCCTCATTTGGCCTTTTGTATATCTTGCTCCTAACTTGTCTCCTTTATTGCATCATCCTTTCTTTCTTTTTTTCTTTGAATTGTGTTAGGACTTTTTGCTCTTCTCATGATTTTTATTCCTGCAGTATTAGTGGAAAACACATACCCGAAGGAATATACAAGTAATTTTAAACAAGGGTAGATTTGTCATGGAGCTAAAAGGTATCTTCTATTCTACAAAGGGTTTTAGATGTTTATTTTAACATATGCTCACTATTACTTTTTTTCTCTAATGGGAAATCTTAAGATTGATTTTGATGTATGATATTTATAAACATTCAATCTTAGAGAGACAAAGTAATAGTGAGTAAGGGGATTGCAAACCAGCATGTCGAGTGATGGTAGCTTGAGAAGAGGAAGAGAAATGTCAGATCTTTAGAGGAGTGGACCTTCCTCCCCCACGCTCAAGCCTTCTTGTCACTTGGCACATTAAGTGTAAATCTTTGAACCATCCCTATTTGTGTGTTGCAATCACCATGTCCTTAGATGTTGTTCGTCCTTTTTGTTCTGCAAGGTTAGTGACCAAAAATATCCGAAGGGAACCTGTCTTTGTCTTTGGTGTTCTCGTGGCCCATTTCTTTGTCCATCTACTTTTGTTGAGTGTTTACTTTTCATGATCGTGGTGTATGGCACTCTTCTTCATAGAATAGACATAACATAGATTCCTTTTTTCGCAAAATGTTAGTGGACACATGAGGGAATATACAAACATGGTTGAAACAGGGCTGTTATCCAAAGTTCATAAGATCGTATCTATGTTAATGAAAAGATGGTTCTTTGATTACTCTTAGCACAGATTTTAATTATCATATCTTATATCACATTTTTGTTTGCTACTTCATTCTAGCATAAGGATCAAGGTAAAAGCTGAATTATGGCAAAAGACTGAGTGAATGATTTGAGACTTACAGTTCTTTCATTAATGATGAATGAACCGTGTCTTTTGCACAAGGTTGGAGTTCATCTTATGCCTTGCTTCATCTTTGATTTGAGTTCATCTCTTTGACTTACCCAATTGGTTTTGAGAGTTTCCTGCAAGGATTAGTCCAACAAAATATACCAATGTCTACACAAGTAATATTTAGTTCAATAACCAAACTAGACTCCATGTCTAATTTAATTAAGGAAGGCATTTCAACCAAAGCACCACGCTTAATTTAAAAGCCTTTGAAAATACCCTACATGCATATAGAGTAATTTCAAACTAAAGCATACTATAATAAACAAAGAGTAACATGAAAGCATTATAGAAATTTACTCAAATGGAGATAAAATAATGTAGTAACTTGAGCATGTCTTAAAGGTAGAGACAACCAAGATAAGGTAGCAACATGGCAAGATATATATGAATGATTCAATGTTGCTCAATGATTGGTTTGGACATACCTTTATATTGTCATCCTTCGTTCTCTTTGTTATAGACCACGAAATGGTTAGTAGTAAAAATACCCGAAGGAATATTCTTATAATTATATCTCTATGCTCACTACACAAGGGGGTGTTATAGCAAAAGATCTATATATATTATTTCCCCTAGAGTGCTTGTTTTAGGACAAAAAGCTCATCCTTAGGGAAACCTTCAAATATGATTCAAGATGATGAAGAGGTTTTCCCTTAAATCACCAATCTCAATATTCAAACCAATATGATCAACAACCACCCTTTCTAAATCCTTATGAACAATTATCTCAAGGGGTTTGAGATCTTGTAAGTGGCAAGATTAGAGATGGCAATTAATTCAGGAGTTTCCTCACATGGGCAAGGATTAGATAGAAAATTTAGGATGTAACTCCTATGCTCATGGATGTTCTCTAACTATGGATAATGCTCTTTCTGGTCTTCCTTAGATCTTTCATAATGTCTACACTTGGGCTTTCTAAGATCGTAGGTAGACTCAAGAAAAAGAACACTAGAGGATTCAATGGGGTCAAGGATGAGGTTAAATATGGTTTGGATAAGTTATCTAATCTGAAATAGAAGGAAAGAGACATGAATGGATTCTAGATAGCTTTTGCTCTCCTTCTATGGCATTGTTAGATATGCCATCCTTGGGCTCCCAACGTCCTTTGTAAGAATAAGAATGCTTTCTAAGAGACTCTTTCCTTAAGAGGATTTGGTTTATAGGCACTCAAAGGTCTCTTTGTGAAGCTAGAAGTTTGTCTCCCAAAATCATCACCATAAAAGAATCAAGGGTAGAATTACTTCTTCCCTTGGAGGTGTTTAGAATATAGATGATTTAGAATTGGTAGCTAATCAAAGAATTTGGAAAGATTATGATCCGGCTATCAAAACTTCTTCTATGGTCTAGAGGATGATTCCTTCTCTTCCTTTGGGTGTTCATGAAAATTCTAAGAAAAAGATCATACCCGCTGAGTTTATCAAGGATAAACCTCCTTAGAAAAGGAAAGAAAAGTTCCTCTCAAAAAGCGCATGATGGTCATGCCAATAACTTTTCTAGGATGAGATCCAAATATTATCCTTTGTAAAGGATAGGATTTGGCTTTGAGGTTAACTTCGAATTCCCTCCTATAATGGGTTGTTTCATGATCATTTAGATCAACCTTAGGCACGACTCATGGCGGGGAGATAGGATAGGTTCTAAAGATTCTAGTGGCACGAAGCTTGTGCTTATGGGTGCATCATAAGGATAAGTGTGGAATCAGATGATCCCAAAAAGATATAAAAAGAAAGTAAAATATAAAAAAGAAAGACTACACTAAGATATGGTACAAGATTAGTTATGTTCAATGTTTTCTCAAAGCAACCATTCCTCCCTAGGATGGCAACGGCGCGAGAAATGCTTGTTGGTATTTGATAAGCCTACTGAGAAATATTTATAATAATCCGCAGCGAGCGGATCTTTGGTGAGCATTTCACCCGGGAGAGGGTTTTAAATATCGAATTCACGGGGAGGATGGTATGAGAATAAGCGGGGCATATAACTAATCCCCCGAGCATCAATCAAGGATGGGAGAGGATTAAGAGGTAAGAAGATTCCTATGGTTGTCTAGGTCTCATTCTTGTAAGTTATGTTGATATTGATCTTAAAGGGGACGTACTCAAAGGGAAAGTAAGGGGCGAAACTTACTATTCCCCAAAGCAACATCGCCCCACGTGTCCTATCCAACGGGATGTGGAATCCAAAGGAATCAATAGTACTATCACTACCACGATCTACCACATCCGGAAGGTAGGGTGCATTCATAAGTAACTTTGATCTAGGCACCACGCCTACACCTAAGCATACCCCTCTAATCTATAGATTCCCATAGATTAAAGTACTCAAAGAGTTATGAACAATAAGAATAATACTAACACTTAAGATAATATGATACTTACTCAAACAAGAAGTTGATCCACCATAGAAGTCTCAGGATCAAGTGCCATAAAGCCTTTGATCCCAGAGGTACAAGCGTAGAGGAGTCACCGACATGTCCGGTGCTTCCCCTTCTTCTCCTCCACTCACTCTTTTGCTCTCAAGAATAGATCTAGAACTCTAATTAAGTCTCTTTGATCTAATCTCTCAACTTGATATTCACTCTTGATTAGATCTAATTAGATCTAATCTACTTCGAATTACATGTCTAATTCTACTTCACTAATCCCTTAGAGAGAGTTGATCCTTACAAGGGACCCCTCTACAACTAAGAGTTAATGAGATAGAATGAGATAGTTATGAATTAGGGTTTAACCCTGGGGGTAGGGGGTCTTCTTATATAGGCCTTGGCGATGAACGTGAACCCTTGGATCAAACCGACCTTGGCAACGGTGTAGATACAACCTCAAAGTCGGTAGTAAACCGACCTAGAAAGGTGACACGGCGAGGTGGGACCCACCTGGCGGCCGGCCTAAAGGCTCGGCGGCCGCCCAAATGCCATGGTGGGCCCATCTTTGTCGAGGTCCTTCCCGGTGTCTTACGGTGTCTTCTAGAATGTTTTAGTCCACTTTTTCGGGTTGAGTTACTTCACGGTCAAGTCTTGTCATCATATGTCTTGTATATTCGGAACTTTCTCCATTCTTCTCTGCATTTATCCGTTGAGTCCCCGAAAATATATAAATCACCAAAGCTCGTGTGAAATTATGTTAGTTAAACCCCTAGACTTATGTTGATATTCAATTTAAGCCCTTATTTCATGTTAGTTGACTAGTAATTTTATGCTATAACAAGGCGTCAACATGGGGATATGCGGAGGCGTATTCCGTGATCCCTTGTATCCCTATAAATATAAAGTAAAGGAGGCAGGAGGCAGTGTGACGTTGGCGGCACAAAACGTTTGTCATCTTGTTTCCATCTATGTTCTAGTCACCGTGGTCACCATCGGCGTGACGCCGCCCAGCGAGCTTAGAGCTCGGACGTTCCAAGGCATCGCTTGGTTCCAACAACTTCGTTGGATGGAGGGAGAGAACCAAGAGCAATGCATGGCGAGACACATATGAGTTTGTGGTCCCCACTATCTAGAGCGTGGGACCCACCATATCTTGCTCTAGGAAAAAATCCCCCAAGTGAAGAAAGCGTCGGGTGCTTTGTAGCCCGGTGCCCACCCGCGAGATGAAGCAGTCGATTCGTGCAGCGCCGCTCTGCCGGACCTTCCTCGTGGCTCAATGGAGCCGGATCGGAGCCCGCTCGCAGCCTAGCTCCCAGCTGCATCTTCTTCAACGTGTCGCTGTTGTAGTTGCCATCGCCGCGCACCAGCCTCGCCGCGCGGCTAGATCCAGGGCCGCGCCTGAATAGCCATGTGATGTAGACGACGGTCGACTACAGCCTCCGACCTGTCATCACGCGCGACAGTGGAGTAGACAGCTGCCCAAGCAGCGCTCGATGGATCTGCCTTTCCCGTAGGGGCTGCTCTGTTCATGGAACCGGGCCACTGGACCCGGCCGAAAAAGCTCGTCGATCCCTTGCTCGGTAAAGTCGATGTGGTAGGCAAGCAAGCCTCCAAGCTCGGTGCGGTAGAAGGAGTCACTGGTATCCCGGAAAAGCTCCTGGCCGGCGGAGAATCGGCGTTGGCAGCGGTGGATTTGGGTGAAGAAAACAACGAAAAAGGGATCTTCATATTATTTGGTGGGGGAATATTACAAGGAAGAAGAAGAGGGGATGAAGGGACGAAGAGGATCAACCCCCCAGCCTCGTTGCGGCGAGTTCGCCGAAGATGGAGGCGGGGGGTAATGATGGCAGGCTGGGAGGGGGGACGGCAGTGGAGACGAGAAGGAATAGAGGGCGGCGGTGGAGAGGTTGGGGAAGAGAAGAGTACCACCCTAAAGGGAGCTACTACAGAGAGCAAATACGTGTGTCTTTCTGTGAATAGTTAGAGGAGAGGTGCAATAGATGCGCACCCACTAAATCTGTACAGTACCTAGTTGGTCAGGACAAATAATGGAAGCGGAAATTTTACTCCTAGGAGCACATGCACCTACACATGCAACCATAGGATTCTGCTTTGGGATGTGTGCCATTGACAATACAAAAATGTATGTCTCGTATTCTTCTTTTTTTTACACTGTATTTCAGACTGACAACAGCACAACACCTGACCACTTTTCCTTCCCTCGTTGCCTCTCAGTCTCTCACCACGCGAGCCTTTCTTCTCCCGTACAACGCCTCCGCCTCCGCCGCTCTACCTCGGCGCGCTGCCGCTCCATCTCGCCAGTCCAACCTCTCCCTCGGCGCCGCTCCTCTCTCTGCCTCTCATTGCCGCCACTCCTTTTCTCTATATCCCTCTCTCCGTTTCTCTCTCTACGCATCTCCTCTCTCATCTCATCTCTCTCCAAAACTTTTTATCGAGGAGATTTCGTGTCTACGTCTTCAGATCCGGTATTTGTTCTACACGGATTAATTTATCTTCAATTGTTTTTTTGTCGTACTTTCAGAAAAAAAAGCTAGCTCCTTATAATCAAATTCTTGAACAGCTTTTCCTTTTGGTTTTTTGATTGAAATCGTAGGATCTGCTTCCTTGACGACTAATAGTTTCTACAGTTCTCAATATTTAACTAGAATCACATACCGTACATCTAGAATTTGTTCTTAATATTTGACTAGGACTGGTTAACTGTGGAGTACTTATTGATTTCCTCAGATGATGCCCATTGAGTTTTGTACTTTTCTTTATAGTTTTAAACTGGACTTTAGCATTGGCCTAGCATAGTTTAAATATTTTAAAAGCTAAGAGATGTTAATTAATTTTAGGTTCAAAACAGATAGGGTGTTGATAAAAATGACGACGAATGATAGGTTTAAAAATTACAGTTAGGGCTTAATGCATTGAAATACTCCCTCCGTTCCACAATACTTGCAATTCTTTGACTCATATAAACCGTATTTATTGCTCGTCTTATTCAATTTTTTTTATGTAAATTATAAAACAAACAAAAACGTCATTACAATATCTTTAGTGATGTAATAAGTCATAATAAAAGTGGTAATATTTATTAAAAAAAGTTGAATAAGGCGAGAGGTCAAACACACAGTTTATATGAGTCAAAGAATTGCAAGTATTGTGGAACGGAGGGAGTAGGTTTAAGTTTATAATGTACAAATACATATTATTTGAATTTGCATTGAAATAGGTGTTGCAGCACGCTTTCAACTTAAGAAATTAAGAAATTGAGATTCAGAATTGATAAACAGTTGGACACACTTATTTAAAAGGTATGCCTGCAGGCTAAAGTACTAGAACTACTTGGCAATGCACACTATATATGTGTAGAATTCAAAAGGAATATACTCTTTTCAAACATGTGCAGTAACTTTTAACCGCAAAAGGGTTTATGTCTCTTCAGACCTTTCATAAATATATTTGTTTCTCATTTAGTTGTTGTTTGTGGCTAGAATCATACTACAAGTGGACAGTTATAAATAGCACTTTTCACCAAGTACCTTTATTTACGACTTAGAAAAACAGTCTCCGTACTAGGTCATAGTTCTATTATGAACTGCTTTTCTACAAATAGTAAACTTATTAGTAGAACATTTTTTTCTTATGTACTGTTAATTTTGCCTATTAGTATGGTAGCAAAAGTGCCCGTGCGTTGCACCGGGATGAAAAATTGTATATATCAGAACATGGTCCCATAGTACTTCGCGTGAAGGCCTCCGGCCAATGATGTCTACATTCTCGTGGAGCTTGCGTCACCGAGTGCACACTCATGCTCAAGCTGCTTGAGAGAGTGCTCTCTCTAGCATATTTGATTTAATTTATAATTATTTGTTGTTATAGTTTATCATCTTGCAATATTATATTAGATTTTGTATTTTGTATTAACTATATATATGTTCGTGCACGGGGTCTCAAACTTTATGTGCCTCGGCTAATTTCAAAAGCTAATATTTATTACAATCAGTTAGACTCATCTTCGATCGGTTAACTTTGTATGCATAGCAAGATGCTTTCAGTTAAGCTTTGTACCTAAGAACCACACTCAGGGCCGACAAAGGCTAGGGATAGGAAAATCGCATGGTAGAGGTGCGTGACTGCGATTCCTGCCCTCGCTCTCGCTCCTACGAAAAGCCTTTGGCCACGCTCCCTCGCTCCCTCAAGATGATAAACACCCACCCACCTACAGCGAGGTGGCACAGCTTGCTTGGGCCAAAGGACGTGGTTGTCCCTGGTTATCCTTCTCCCGTGTCCAGCCACGATGGAGAGAAGAGCAGAGAGGGGAGGAGAGGGAGGAGAAAAGGGAGACAATGACATTGGAGGACAGCGGCAGCTCCGGCGACCTGTGGGACAGCTGGGCGGCGGGGCTGATGCCGGCGGCAGGCTTGGACGCGGCTGCCCGTGAAGAGCTCCAGCGTGACCAAGCCGGTGGCGGGTCGTGGCTCTGGTCAGCGCGGGCAGGCTTGGACGCGGCTGCCCGGGAAGAGCTTCAGCGTGACCAAGCCGGTGGCGGGTCGTGGCTCTGGTCAGCGCGGGCTTCTCAGTCCCCGTGGTGACCGCAACGAGCTCGTCGGCTTCGCTTTCACCCGAGCTCCCTCCCGTGCTTGGCTCCGTCGGCTGGGCAATGAACTCATCGAAGCCCGTGCAGGCCATGGGGATCCTCGCCGCCCCCCTTCCTGCTGCTGCATACCAACTCCAAATCCTCGTTGTTACGTGCCTGCGCGTACGGCTGCGGCTAGCCAAGCGTCGCCGCCGCTTGGGCACGCACGCAGACTCCTTCAGTCCTTCCCTCCCTCGCGGCCTCGTTACGTGACTTAGTCTGCTTTGCCTCGGTGGTTCGGACACGGAGTGCACGGGCAGACGGAAAAACAGGGGACAAGAAATTTTATCTCTTTATTAGTAGGTATAGATATGATTATTAGTAGACACTTAACAATCAAAACAAGTGACGACTCAGAATATGTGACTGCAGTTCATTCTTCATTGCATCATCCTCGTGTACTTTCCTGCAATTTATTCTGCACTCTAGACTGTTATCGCTGATCTTCGTTGCAGTTTATTTTGCCACAGCGTCGGTAGTGTATTAATTGCTTCCCCTCGCGTACTATGTCATTTTCAGATCCGGTACTTTGAAGTTTTTAGGTTTGCATATATAATAGCTAGGCCACTATATTCCAAAATAAGTACACGTCACGCACTTCAAGAATGCCAACAAGTCAAATTGTCAGTGGCAAGCAACCAACTACAACATTGTTCTACCAAATCTCTACAAGACGAAAGCACTTCAATCTCTTCCAATTTGGATCCATACTGCACATTGTAGTGATCACGTATTATGCAAATCAGGGTGTCGATTCGGCTAGATTGGCCCGAATTGACACGTGTTCGTCGACCGTTGGAGCTTTGGAGAGGGCGTAGGGGGCTGCAATCTCGCCGGCGGCGATGAGCGGCACCACGAGCAACCGCGGGGAAGGGGAGGAGCCACGGGCGGAGGAGGGGGCGCGGCGGCGGGCGCCCGCCCGACGGCTGGCGGCGGCGCTGGGGGGGGGCGGCGGCGCGGGCGCTAGGGGGTGGCGGCGGTGGAGAGGCAGGAATAGATGGGTACTAATTTTTTTTTATTGCTTGCTTATCCCCTAGAGATTAAATGTCTCTTGCTTATATAGCCAGGCTAGTGGGACTTGTAATTTAAGCAATCTCTATAAGGTTTCCTCATACGATCGAATACCTTTTACAAGCAATCTTTTATTTATTTCCAAATAAGGGTCTTCCTTATAGATTGGAATATCCCCTTTACACACCAAAATTCCTAAGATAATCTAACACGAAGACGGCGTAGTCGACTTCGCACGGGAGAGAGAGGCGGCGGCAGCAGCCAGGGCGCCGGCCCGCCCCCTGGCGCGCCCAGCCCTCGTGGGCGGCGGCGGCGCGTCGGCCCTTTTAGCCCTCTCCGGGCTGGCCCAATTCCGGTCATGACATTTCCCCACCGTTCGACGAGGCGGGCGCGTCCACGTGCCGCCCAACCCACCAGTGGTGGCGAAGGCCACGCCGATCGGGGAAGTGACCACTCCCGCCCGAAGTAGAAGACAAGCGGACCGCACTTGTCGTTGTCGTCGTTGCGCGAATCTTTGGCGTCCTTGTCGGTGAAGGAGAAGTCGAGGTGGAGGTTGCGAAGTAGATGCTGAACTTGAAGCTCAGCGAGGGGGCTGCACGAAGGGACGTTCGCCCATGCGACGCATGACGTAGGCGCCGAGGGTGCCCGACAAACCGGAGCATCGGGCGAGTCGGGGGGGGAGGAGACGTGTACGCGTAGGTGAAAGGTCCCTTGTGGTTTTTGGTAATTGAGTGTCAACATTAGGTGAACTAATAATGTGTGATTGAGATAATACACAGGAGATTAGTTCACATGTGATGATGCAATGGAGGAGCTTTATTGCAAATGAGACATGACATGGAGTCATGTGACCAAGGTGGTGAAGATCAAGACAAGGCTTGGCTAGATGGACCGGTTGCAAGTGTGAAGGGCAAGTCGAGGCAGTGAAGCGATGGACCGCGAGGCGGTGAAGCTTGGGCAAGACTTGGCGCCCGACGGACCGGACGCAAACGGTGAAGAGCAAGTGAGGTCAAGATCGATGGACCAATAGTGTCACGTGATGATATGAAGTGGATCATATCATTTGGTGATCGTGTTGGTGCATGTGTTGCATCGGCACTTGGAGATGGAGCGGAATGGAAATGCGCAAGGCAAAGGTATAACCTATAGGGCATTTCATTTCGCCGGTCATGAGGAGCTTAGAGAAGTTTATGACCGGGTTTAGGATAGATGGCCGTACTATCAAGAGGGGCAAACTTGTTTGCATATCGGTCATCTAGTGCCACTTGAGCGATCTAACTTTGCGATGTGTTAGGATCGAGTGGCGTGCTAATAGCTAACCCGTCCTTTGAAATGATTGTGAAAATGCTAACACACATGCACATGGTGATGTACACTTAGTGGTGTTGGCACATTTGCAAAAAGCGCGGAGATTGCAGGGTTGAGTTGGGTTTGGGAACCGCTCATCCTCCCGCCGAGCTTGCGAGGCGGATTCGGCGCTTTCGAGAAAATGAGTTGCATATTTTCTATTGCGCCCGGATGCATCGTGGTGGTGAAAACATGCTATTCCTCGTGCTCAAGTTGGTATACTTCTTGGATAGCATGTCGAAGCAAAGGCTGACGGAGTTTCGCAGAAAAGGGTGGCCGGACGCCTTTGGAGAAGCCGGCAGGACGCCCGACCGGACGGTCCGGTCGGTGGTTCGATCAGAATTCCGAGAGAGCTTGTTTTCGGGTCGCCGTCGTCGGGGATCGACCGGACGCACCACCGGAAGCTCGACCGGACGCCGGTTGCCGCCGCTGGTGGGGCCAAGGACTTTGTCCTATGTGACCGGAAGCTTTGTTGGAGTGCGAATCGACGCTGGACCGGACTTCATTGGTGAGTCCGGTCGGCAAGGCCCGGCCAACGCCGCCAGAAATGGATTTTTCCTCCCAACGGCTCTATTTGACTTGGGCCCTATTTATACTTGCCTTGGTCGGCCATGGCAGGTTCTTGAGTGCACACTTGGGCCTTGGTGGCTTGTGTTGTGGTGCTTGAGAGCCCTCCCACTCACTTGTGATTGATAGAGTTCATCCAAATCAAAGTGAGGAGTGATTCTAGTGCATTCGCGTTAAGAGATCGCGTTCGTGGCACTAGGTGATCGTGTTACAAGCCGGTGTGCTTGTTTCTCTTGGAGGTTGCCACCTCCTAGGCGGCTTGGTGGCAAGAGACTTCGTGAAGCACGCAACGGAGATTGTGCGGTGCTCGAAGGAGGATTTGTGAGAGGTTCGTGCTCACCTCGGGGGATCGCGAAGGCGACACTACTAGGCGTGTCGGTGAGTACCTCCCTTGTGTGCGTGTGGTGTCTTGCGGTGCCTTGAGAGGCTCACTTGAGAGTGGTGTCTTGCGGTGCCTTGCGGGCGTGCCTTGAGGGGCAAGTGATCGGAGAATCACACCGAAGAACCATCTAGGTGAAACACCAAAGGAACCACCCAAGGTGTTGGTCGACACAACGAGGGGAGTAGGGGAAGTTGGCAAGCTTCCCGATACCTCGGTAAAAAATCACCGGTGTCAACTTGTCTACTCTTCTCGGTGGTTTGCATTCTCCAAATCACAAGCTTTGTATTTACATTCATATATACCTTGTGCTTGTGCTTGTGGAGTAGCTCTTGCAATTACTAGCTTGTGTAGCTTGTTAGTTGCTTTGCTTAGTTTGTGTAGCTAAGTAATTTGAGCCTTTGGGTTAGGCGTGTATCGCCTTGTCCTTAGTGCATCTAGTGAGCTTAGGTTTGGCTTTGTGCTTTTGCTCATTAGAATTGTGTAGGAGCTCACCCTTGTTTGAAGTACTAGGGCATAGGTTTGTGTGACCTTGCAATAGAAACGGTTAGGAGCTCAAGCTAGGCTTATCACCTCATTTGCTTTGTGTAGGATCTTTTGTGAGGTGATTTAGAGTCATAGCTAGAGGGGTGAAGTCTTGGCTAAACGAATAGTTTCAATTCCGCATTATATTTGTTTTAGCCGGCGCAATTAGTCTTAGAAAGGACTATTCACCCCCACCTCTAGTCCCCCATCTCGACCTTCTGAGGTCGTCGGCACCGTCACCTTGGCGTGGAGCGCCTTACAGTAGACATGCGGAAGCGACGTAGGCGGCGAGGATGTGAAGTCGAGGAGGCGGCCGTAGAGGAGGTTATTTGGGCGTGCTGACGGGGCGGTCCCATCTGCATCTCGTGTCCATGGTGCGCCGACCGTGACGTTGTTGATGTGGAAGAAGACGTTGCCGTTGTTGTCGAAGGGAGGGACGGTGGCGCCCTCGACCTTGACGTCGGGTGCGCACGAGCAAGAGGACGCTCATTTGGGGAACGCCCGATCCTCCCGGGGACGATTGGGGAGGTGGAAGCCCACTGCTACGCCATGCGGTGGTGCGTGCTCCAATGAGGAAGTCCTATAGAAGCTCCAAGCAGCGGGGATGTAGTAGCGGTGGAAGTACCTCACAATGCCATAGTGGAGGCTCCACTCTGGCGCTGTGGCGCGCAGCTCGATGGCGTTGGAGATGATCCCGAGTCCTTATTGGTCGTCGTGGCCAAGTGCATCTCAGCGATCATGTCGTTTCGACGTCAGCCCGTCGATGTCGTCCATGGCAGCAGCAAGATCTTTGTTGTCTGGCATGCGTCAACCGGGGCAGCCGCGATGTCGTTGTCGATGTCGCCGGGGTCGTCGTGGTGGCTTGACCTTGTCGGGCCGGCGCCGATGCCCTGCTTCGGCGTCGTCCCGCTCGTCGTCGTTGTAGCGGTGGGCAAGGTCGATGGCCTCCTCCATCGAAGCGAGGCTCGAACCACTTTCGGCGTCGTCCGAGGAGCGTCGCGCGCAGGCCTCCCGACGAAGAGGCCGACGCGGTGGCGCTGACCCTCAAGTTCCATGCGTAGTGCATAGTTCTCGAAGGCGTTGATGTAGTCGTTCGGCTTGCCTCCCTCGTAGTGTCGAGGTAGGTTGGGGCGAAGTGATGTCGTAGGCGCCGGGTGAACTCATCCCACTCGAGCGGGGACCTCTTCTTGGACAGATCGAGGAACAGGACTGCAGCAATACCGGTGAGGTGGAAAGCAAAGATACCGCACGTAGTAGTCCGGGTCGATGTCCAAGTTGAGCTCGTGAGAGGAGCTCCAGCTTGCGAATCCAGACGTCGGGGTCATCGGTGCCGTCGTACTCTGGACTTGCGACGCGTGACGTAGGGAAGGAAGGGGGGTGATGCCGCGGGTGGCACCACGGTCCTGGGGCGCCGCAGTGTGGCGCGTCGGGGGGCACCGCGGGTGGCGCCGGGGAGCGAGGCGCCGCGGGTGACGCCCGTCTCTGCCGGAGAGTCCTGCGCTGTCGCAGGTGTCGAAGGAGAGGAGAGTGCGGCCGGTCTTTGCCGCGTGTCGTCGAGAATGACGCCGATGACGGCCGGTGCGTCACGTGCAACGCCATGTTCCTCCTCGGTGGAGGATGCCGGTGGTCGGAGCCGCCGACGGTGGTCGCATGTGAGAGGGAGGGCGGCGGCCGCAGCGCTGGGCGGCCAGGTGCCGCCGCCGGCGGCGGCCGCTGGGTTGTCCTCCCGGCGTGGTCGCCCGTGACGAGGGGGTCCTCGAGGTGATGCGGCGCACTCCATGCGGCGTAGACGAAGTCTCCATCTCGTCGGCGCCGGCCGATCTTTGGCGCGGTTGTCGTCGAGGAGCGCCTTCAACGTTGCGGTGAACTCCTCATCTCGGGGAAGCCATGGGTGGTGGGGATCGTCTGGTCTCGGATACCGGTTGTCGATTCCGGCTAGGTGGGCGGAATTGACACGTGTTCGTCGACCGTTGGAGCTTGAGGGAGAGGGCGAGGGGCTGCAATCTCGCCGGCAGCGACGGCGGCAAGACGAGCAACCGCGGAAGGGGAGGAACCACGGCGGAGGAGGGGCAGCGGCCGGGCGGCCGCCTGGCCGGCAACGCGGCGGCGGGGGCGGGAGCGGCCGGCGGCGCGGCGCAGGGGCGGCGGCGGCGGAGAGGCGAGAATAGATGGGTACTAATTTTTATTGCTTGCTTATTCCCTAGAGATTACATTCCTCTTGCTTATATAGCCCGGCTAGTGGGACTTGTAATCTAAGCAATCTCTATAAGGTTTCCTTATACGATCGGAATACCTTTTACAAGCAATCTTTTATTTATTTCCTAATAAGGGTCTTCCTTATAGATTGGAATATCTCCTTTTACACACCAAAAATTCCTAAGATAATCTAACTTGAAGACGGCGAGCAGTCCGACTCGCGACGGAGAGAGAAGCGGCGGCGGGGCAGGGGCGCCGCCCCCGCCAGCGAGCGAGCGCCCCCTCATGGGCGGCGGCGTCGCGTCAGGCCCCTTTTAGCCCTCTCCGGCTGGCCCAATTCGGTCATGACATCAAGCTGTATACCTCTCCATCCTAATTGCCTTTTCCTGTGAGTCCCTTTTAAGATTTTGTGAGTCATAGGTAGTGGCAATTCTCACATTGCCGCAAAGCTTGCTCTAATTCATAAAAGACTAGGATGCTATGCTCACTTATCTACTCTGTTGATTCCTCATTTGCAAACCAGACTACTTCTTGCTTCCCTGCTATTTATGGAGCTGCTGGGGTTAAAAAAATTACTCTGGTCACAGCTGGCTAAAAATTGCAGAGGGATTAATGTCAAGTTGTCGGAGTCAGCTGACCCCGAAGCTACGTAGATTCGCCTCTGCTCGCCACATCATTTCTGTGTAACATATTTGAGAAAATATCCGGAACCAAATATAGTAAATCACATAGCTGTGTTTAAGTGACACTACACATCTTATAATAAGGAACTACAGGTAGTGTTTGTTTGATCTATGAAACGTAGAGGTGAAAAAGAACTGTTTATTCGATCTATGAAACGTATACTGATCAAAAAGAAGGATTGTGAGGAGCACGCTACTATTTTGATTTATGAAACGTACACGTGAAAAAAGAAAGACTATTTACATTCGAACTACGAAAGCGTATAATGATGAAAAAGAAGGATTGTGAGGAACACGCTACTATTTGTTTGATTTATGAAACGTACAAGTGAAAAAGAAAGACTATTTATATTCGAACTACGAAAGCGTATAATGATGAAAAAGAAGGATTGTGAGGAACATGCTACTATTTGTTTGATTTATGAAACGTACAAGTGAAAAAGAAAGACTATTTATATTCGAACTACGAAAGCGTATAATGATGAAAAAGAAGGATGGAGCAAATAAAAACTAGTCTCGTCGATCCAATCCAATCGTGT
The DNA here is from genome assembly GCA_015847255.1 of Hyparrhenia diplandra. Lineage (NCBI taxonomy): Eukaryota > Viridiplantae > Streptophyta > Magnoliopsida > Poales > Poaceae > Hyparrhenia > Hyparrhenia diplandra. Next base: position 333,356 of record JADLZK010009783.1, read on the forward strand.
ATACCTGGAGTAAACGCTGACGTTCTTAGCTATTTCCCTCTCATTCCTAAATGTTTGTCTCTGAGAAGCGTGTACAAAAAGGGACGGAGGGAGTAGTTAGCTGGAGTAAATAGTAAATACCAGCTGGCTCTGCCTATCCTGCAGGAATTTCCGTGGGGCTCTTGATACCTATATATAATCGTTAGAATGAGATGCACGAGCAATTAATAATTAATCAAATCTCTAGAGAAGCGTGTTTCATAAACACGCTTCTAGAGACAAAACAAAAAGGGACGGAGGGAGTAGTTAGCTGGAGTAAATAGTAAATACCAGCTGGCTCTGCCTATCCTGCAGGAATTTCCGTGGGGCTCTTGATACCTATATATAATCGTTAGAATGAGATGCACGAGCAATTAATAATTAATCAAATCGTACATCCAGCGACTTTGTCGATCTTCTTGCGGTCCTCCCCTGCGTGTGTATGTATAAATGTATGGAAGTCCCCTCGACCTCGATCATCATCTCCTCCTCTCGTCGCAATATACAAGGGGCCCCTTCCTTGCTCAGATTCGACCGGAGAACAGTCACTAACTATGGCTTCTGGTTCTGCGCTGAAGGTGGCTGCCGTGGCTCTCATGCTGCTGGTCCTCCTTGCTGAACAAGCAGCAGCAAAATCTGCCGCGCGGAGGACCTTATTACAGACCGCACGTATCAATAATAACGACTCCGGTGTTAGCATTGTCGTTGTTGCGGAGCAAGCCCGTAATGCTCTGATTACAGGTTTGAAGAGGATGGCGTCACTCGCGCCAAGCCCCCTCAGAAGCCCCTGACTTAACCTGAGTCCCTCCCCTTGGCGCTAGATCTGTATTGTCATGTTCTGCTGCTGCTGATACATGCCTGCTTCATTTCGTTGTTTCTACGAGTCGTGTCCTGGTGATTTATTCTGTTAAATAAGACGTCCGGCCTGTGGATTATATACGTGAGTTTTTCTTGTTTTATGTGAAAACCAATTGACCTATAAAATTCCAGAGGTCTAATTAGTCTGTTGGTGTTGCTTTTTGTGACAAAAATAAATTTATATTCCCTTTGTTCTAAGTTGTAAGTCGTTTTGAGTTTTTGGTATATCTATTTTGCTATGCATCTAGATATCATCATAATAATAATATATTGCCAATGGATATATATGGGCATCGTGTCGCGTGCCGTGCTGCGTGCCAAAGACGCCGCCGGGCGTTTCTCGTGCCTGGCCGGGCAGCCCAAGCCACGGCCCGTGGGCCGGTTTGCCGTGCCCGCCCGTTGGAGCACGACGCTTCCGCGGCACGAAGGCACGGGCGTGGCGGACAAGCACACGGAGCGGAGGCGGGAGCGGACCTGGAGGACCGCGAAGAGAAGGGGATTCGAGATGTCGAGCCACGATTGTCCATGGCCGCGGCCCGGGCGGCGGGCGGCGTGGGCGCTACCGCGAGTGGTGGCGCGGCGCTACGGCGGCGGGCGCGGGCGAGTGTCGGCTGGTGCAGCGACCGCAAGCGAGGGCGGCGGCGCGGCTCGGAGGGCAACGCAGCGAGAGAGTTACGCCGGGGACGACGGGGAGAGAAGGGGATTGGGGTTGGCCTCGAGGTGGACTAGCAGACTAGCAGGGCTGGGGAATGCTCGTGGGGTGGGGGGAATGGCTCGTCGGGGCTTGCCTTGGCACCGGACCCGGGCCGTGGGCTTGGAGGTCGCGTTACGGGCGAGGAGGGGGGCACGGCCTGGTGCCTCGGGGGGGCGGGCACGGGCACGGTACAGGCCGGGCCAATTTACTGGGCCACGGGCCGGGCCGGCGAGCTCCGGGCTGCATGCCCATATATACCAATGGATGAAAACATATTAAAGCGATTTATAATTTAGAACCGAGAGTATAACTGATGTTTCTTGTGTGTGTGTCCAAGTTGCTATATAAAGCTCTTTGATAAGTGTAGAAGCATCAAGGGCCATCCGTGTTGTGCCTTGTTTACCCCTAGAATTAACCTGCAGCCCGACCTGGCTGCGCCGGGGCCCGGGGATCGACGTCCTGGCACCATGAAGATGCCTCATTGTTGTCTTTCATTATATATATGGGCATGCAGCCCGCAGCCTAGAGGCCTGGCATGAAGCACGGTTGTCCCAAGCACGGTACGGCCCTATGGGGTACGGGTCCATGCCGGCCCGCTCCGGCGTCACATTGTAGTCAATTTTTGGGCCGTCCCAAGCACGGATGGCAAAGCATGTTTGTGATCGATGTCGGAAAGCAATCAATTTTCTTGTGAAATGCAGCTGGAAACTAACAGCTGACACTACTACACAAAATATTAAGCGTGCCGTTTTATTTATTTACCGTGGGTTTTTTTGTAACCACCACCGTGAGGGAATTAACCGTGGCGGTTTTTAGAACCACCAAAAACCGCCACGGATAATAAAAAAAAGGTCACTTGTGAGCTACAAAGTTTTAGATATCTTTATTTATTTTTATTTTTTGAAAAGTGCCACCTAAGCCGGCCTAAATATTTTTTAGCATTTGTGCAAGATAATTAATAACTTACTAATACCATATCCAATGATTATGAAATTTTTATAACAAATCCTACACGCTAAAAGTAAGCTACCATACAAATTTCTTAATTTTTTTAGCACCAAAACTAATATATAATTAATTATAATAAACTCTAGTTTAACAATTGGGACAAATATTTTAGACTCCTAGCTGTGTTAAAACGTTACAAAAAAAACTTACATACCTTACGCAACAAAGGTTTTTTTTTTTTTTTTTTGACAACACACAACAAAGGTTGATACTCCAGTGGAAAGACTCTTAACTGTCAAGCGATTGGTGTGTGGAAGATAAAGTTGAATATTATAATAACAGATGCTTGCAGCTGGCGATGGCTGCAACGACGGACCTTCCCTTGGGGCGGCCGCCTCAGCTACCGGCGTGGTAGCATCACTCCCCGGAGTACATCTTCAGGCCTTAAGCTTCTTCTCCATCTCCGATCGATCATCAATGTCCGGCGGCGCGACGCGCGAGGAAGAAGCGGCGATGTACGACGGAGCAGCTTCGGCAGTTCGGCTCGTTGGCCTTCTGGGCTTTTTCTAAGCAAGTTAGCCCACTAAGGCCCAAGTTCACTCACGAGACTCACCCAATCCCTCTGCCTACCGCACGCCATCGAGCCGCAAGCCGCCCGGACGCCGCCGCCGCATCGCCGCAAGCCGCCCGGACCCTCGCGCGTCGCGCCCTCGCCACACGCTGCGCGGCGGCGCCCGCCGCCGGCCTGCCGCACGCCGCCCTCGCCACACGCTACGCCGAGCAGATCAGGGCCAGGGCGGCTGCTCCGCCTGCTGCCCGTCGAGGAGCCGAGCAGAGCAGGGCGGCTGCTCCGCCTGCTGCCCGTGGAGGTGCCGAGCAGGAGCCGTGCGCCTGCAGCCCGTCGAGGTGCCGAGCAAGAGCAGGGCGGCTGGCCGGCTGCTCCGCGCCTCCGCCTGCTGTTCGTCGAGGCTCTGAGCAGGAACCGTGCGCCTGCTCCTGCTGTGCTGCCGAGGGCGATGGAGGGAGGAAGGGAAGAGGAGCAGCAGCTAGCGCCTGGTACTGGGGGCCTGGGGCCGGCCATGGTCGTGGACAGGTTGTCGGTGGCGCCGACAGAGGAGCAAGGGCTGCAGCTCCACCATTATCTGGATTTGGCCGAGGCCGAGGTTCAAGGGGCGTCACCAGGAAAAATGGTATTTTTTTTCAGTTCATGAATCATTAGATCATTAGCATCTCAAATTATTAGCAAAGACAGTAACAGAGTATGCTAATTTGATAAATAATTTTATGCAGCCCTGACGAATTATTTTACATCTTAGACCGGTTTGAGTTCAACTGGCAGCCGCCCAAGCACTCATGAAAGTGGCAACGCCACTACATCAGCGGTGGGAGAAGTTGTTCAAGAAAATGAAGCACAGGTTAATATTGGTGTTGATGATGCACAACCACCAGAACCAGAACCACAACAAGAAGTAGATAAAGGTACCAGCCTTATCACGGAATTAGACCCGAAGAGTGAGCTTGCCAAAGAGCCCTCGACTTTCTCAACGTTCTTAGTTTATTCTTCAAACTTGAGGTAACATCTTGTGTTTCTCGTCTACTTTTTGTCATCATGTGTCATTCTAGTGTTTTTTGCCATAATTTGTATGATAGTTGTATGTGAATACGGCGCGTTGTGAATAAGATGTCTTCTTGGTTCATTTTCTTGTTAGATTTCGCCCCAGCTAAAATTTTTTCCTGGGTCCGTCATTGTGGCTGGCCCTACCATTGTGGAGCTACCAATTCCTGAGGCTGCGTCTATTGAATTTACAGGAAAACAATACGGAGTAACTATCTAACGCTCAGTTACAGAACTCCAAAGTAGACGAGCGATTTTTTAGCATTACCTGTAGCTCAAGCTCGGGCCATCCATTGGGCCACGTCAGCGGGAATTTCTTGATCGTTGGATAGAGATCGAACGCCGTGCAACAGGTTAGACCACAATACGCATGAGCCTTCTAGAGAAAGCTAGCTTCCTCGTCCGTCGTCCCGTGCTTACGTCCCGTCCTTATTTCTTCCCCATTCCTTTACGGCTCTTCGTAATCTGTAAATTTGCTGCGCGCATCCTCCTGCTTCGCCTCCATAGCTCGATCCCTCTCCATTTTCCGCCTCCCCAGACAGCTGCACGTGCTCCAGTTCAATAGCTCGAACCCTCTCCCCATCTACCTCCCCAAACCTGCTCCACGCCACCGCATCGAGATCAGTCGGAGACACCTCTCTGCGGCCCTACCTGCTGCAGCTACGGAGGCCTCTGTGGTGTGTGAAATCTCTATGTTTGGTTTTGGAAATTGATGACACACTTGTGGTACTAATTCTTTGCTTTAAGTGTGACTTATGAGATAGGATTAAATGGATGACGAAGAGCATGATGATCATGAACATGGGCGATGATGATGGGACATGGAGGATCGTCAAGCTCGGTGATCGGCTTGAGAGGAACCGGGAGATCAAGGCAAAAGGTATACTTGATAGGGTTTTCCTTTCGGTGATCAAGACACGACAGAGCGTGTGATCACATTATAGGATAGATAGCCGACTATCCGGAGGGATGCCGTGATAATCCTTTGGTGAAGTGCTTCTAGGTCCAATTGACTTGCATATTGCATTTAGGACAATGAGAGCATTAACCGTTCTTGCCTAATCGATTGACATGCTAACATAAGTGATAACGTAATCATCTTCGACGTGTTGGCAACTTGAGGCAAGAGGCGAAGCAAGGTTAAAGCAAAGGCGACAACAAAGATGAAGATCTCGCAGGAATTCTTGACCGGACGCATGACCGGACGCTGGTCGTGTGACCGGACGCACTCACCGGAGCGTCCGGTCGGTGCAAGGCCTGGCAAGAAGTTTATTTTCGACTTTGACTCGGGATTGTGACCGGACGCTGGGACCGAAGCGTGACCGGACTCTGAGACGGTGGCGTGTGTGGGCCGGGGACGTTGTCTCATGTGACCGGACGCCGCGGTCGGGAGTGGCCAGGACCCTCGACCGACCGGACCGGTGCGCCCGGTCGGGCGAGTCCGGCCACCCCGTAAACTCCCCCAACGGCTCTATTTCGTGGGAGGCTCTATATATACATGTTTGGCCGGTATTTAGAGCCCACTCTTGCACATTTGAACACTCTAACTTGCTAGTGAGCTTGTGAGACTCCTCTCCACTCATCTCTCCATCCATAACTCGAATTCTTGGTGAGATTGAGAGTGATAGAAGTGCATTGCTTGATAGTCTTGCATCTAGAGGCACTTCATCCCATAAAGCAAAGCCCTCTTTGACTCATCTCTCCATCCATAACTCGAATTCTTGGTGAGATTGAGAGTGATAGAAGTGCATTGCTTGATAGTCTTGCATCTAGAGGCACTTCATCCCATAAAGCAAAGCCCTCTTTGTCTGGTCGGGTGACCAAGATATGGCCTAGTGGTATGGCCTATCTCAGAGATCAGTGTCTTATCTAATCTTGAAGGATAGAAAGAGCGCTCGGCATACATCAAATGAGCAACAATCTGGATCGTCTTCGTCTCTTGGAACACGCACGGCCACTTGCAAAATCCAGCTATCGAGGACCAGCTACTACTCTCCGAGACACGTCTATGCAGAATTGTTCGTCTCTGGCACATACTCCGTACAACCACGGCCACGGTGGATCGGTGGAGCCGCGACACCGCGAGTAGTGAACACTGAACAGCCGGCACAGAGGAAACAGCACCATGTGTGTGACGGCCCCCGTTCGGGATGGCCAAATCGTAATCGATGTTGCCGGCATAATTTGGTGGGCACGTACTGTACTAGGTAACATGTTTTCCTGGTTGTCTGTCCGGATGCTGCAGCTGGGGATTTGGGTTTCGATGCCGTTCAACGCCGCGGCGGTCCTTGTTTATTTTTATGTCCACGGAATTGCGATCCACCTACGGGTCATAAATAACGCTGATGATGCCGTCCCTAAAAAAAGTTGAAGTGCAGCCTATTGACGCTTTGCTTCGCCTCACCCGGGTGAGTATCATCTTAACCGCACGCATAGTAAAACAGTCCCATGGTCCACGCGTTAAGTGCGTGTCCGCACAATGTTTTAGCGGGATGGTCCTCACCGAATGTGCTTCCCTATCCCGCGACAACAGAGGTCGATTTGTGTTGGCGAATTTTATTCCAGCACTAGAGAAAGTTTCGATTGATGGTCTGTGGACCTTAATCTAGTCGTGGTTGAACTCGATTTAATTCGATGTTGGTGAGGTCGATTCCACGACAGGTCCAACTGCTCACTCTTTGCAGGAGAACAAGCAAATCTTGGTGAGCAGGCGAGCTAATTGGCTCGCCCACACGAGCAAGGAACTACTACCAAGCATGTATCCTTGATGAGTTTGGCGAAACAGCATCCATTAAGATAGGATATCAAACACGCCCGAAGTAACTACTCTTTTTCAAAATGGTAGTTCGGTTTGGCTTCCTATATATATATCCTCTGATTTATTTAAAAATGCGGAACAACTTACAATTTAGAATTTGGCCCACCCATTCTGCCCTGTCCATATCTTAAACAGTTAAACGTGCCTCTGCATAAACGCATGGTCGAAACAGTTCGAGGGTCTCCATGGCGATAACGGATCACCTGCACTTATCACACATTCTCCCACTACAATATATACGTAGTACTCTGTTGCCCAGAAAAGAGAACCCAATAAGGAAGAGATCGTATCAGGTCTTTTTTATAAACGGTAGCACAACCGATGAAGCAACCGCCCTCCAAACGCAGCAAAGGAGCTGCTGCAGTGACCAGTGAGATTCGCGTGGCGAGCCATGAAGCTTCCGACGAGAGAATCTTCTCTGGGTTAAACCGGTATTATGCCATTGCTAACCTCATGTGGATTTGTTGTCAAAAAAAAAAAAAAAAAAAAAAAAACTCATGTGGATTCCATTCGCCGGATCGCTTGCAAACAAAGCAAGCTCCCAGAAGGATAGGACGGGACAGAACAAAGCGTAGCAACTGGGTGCGCCGGAGGTACGGTTCGTCCGGAGCCAAGGCCGGCGGATAAACCGAGGACATGCCGTCCGGTATGGTCCACGGCACAGGATTCCTCAAGACTTTGGATGGAGAGTGAGGAACGCGGCAGGGACAGGAGGGAATATCACGTTCACGACGATAAGGCACGCGACGCGCCTGGGCGAAGAACGCGCCTCTTATCGCTCCCTTCTATCTCTCTCCGAATTGCTGCTTATCACGATTTATTTTCTAAGTTGTTAGTCCCAATTCGATTTATTTTAGATCTTGAGACCTGATTGATTCCTGACGGGGAATAGAAATATGGACTCGAATATTTTTGGACGTATTCTGTGTGATATACGTGTTTCTATATATACTACAGTTTGGTTGTTGGAACTCTTCACGAACGAAGAACGGAAACAACATAAACCATG